>ML661334.1:1608479-1938937 GCA_007570785.1 Antilocapra americana
AATTAACTAATTTTTTATTGAAGGATTATTGCTTTACAGAATTTTGCTGTTTTCTTTTTTTTTTTCCTCCCTTTTATTGTTTTTGTCATACAATGCCATGCTATCACCATGAGTTTACATATGCTCCCCCTCCAGAAACCCCTCCCTCCTCCCTCCCTCCTCCCTCCTCCCTGGGAAATCTCGATGCACCAGCCCCGAGAATCAGTCCTGGGCTGGCGATTGATTAGACATATGATAATTAACATGTTTCAATGCCATTCTCCCATATCATCCCACCCTTTGATGTCTCTTTGGTTGCTGAGGCAAGGGAAGAGAGATCTGAGAGGTCTCGTGCCAGCAATTAAACACTGCATCATTCCTTCTCACAAACCATTATCTGGGAGTAGTCACATGGTGGGGACTTTCAGCCTTCTGTGAGCCTGGAAAGGAAGGGGAAGTTGGGTGAGTAAGCACTGGAAATCTTCTGCCATGACAACCTTGGATGAACACTGTTCACAGGAATGACATCAACATCAGAAATCATTGGGAAATAATTTCCCATACCTGGGCTTTTTTCAATTAATTTCTCTTTATACAAACAGCAGTATCAAGGAATAAAGTATGTTTAAATTAACTCCAAACACATCATGTATGCTAGCCACATTTAACGTGCCAACAGCCTAAAAGGTAGCCAGCTAAAATCTTCCATACACTTTGTGAAAACAACAGCCTTTATTTTCCCAAGGTTACTGACCATTCTGGTTTAGGAACTGACCCTTTAGGTACATCAAACTTAATGTCTAGACAGAGAGAAAGAATAAATATAACAGTGTTTGCTTATTAAATTTTTTCCTGATAACAAGGCATTAAAAACTCCCAAGATCCACTGTATTATTTCAGATAGATAGAACTGTGATATTTTTCAGTAGCTAGAAGTATCAGGCAATTATAAGGATGGATTATCATTCAGTATTGCTCTGAACTCATGAAGCTTGAGAGAGTAGCTAGGTAAATGACCAGAGCAATTTTAAATCTTAGAAATCAAAGAAACAGTATGATTTAATGGAAAAAAAGGTGGACTGCAGAGTCAAACGCCCTTGCTTTGGTTTTCGATTATGCCATTCATTGAGTCTCAGGCTGGCTGAATGTAAAAATATATAAATATTACAAATGTTTTACTGAGTAATTGTGAGAAACCAATGGGATAGTTTTTATGAAAGCCCTCTCCAGACCGTCAAGCACTAAAATAAAAATAAGTTGTTACTGAAGATTTGGTGGATTGACATACAGGAAATGAAAGACCAAATCCTATGAAATGTAGGAACTAGAGTCTGGCCATTACAAACGTGGCCAGAGAAACTTACAGTTTTCAAGTCTCTTTCTTTCCTGGTTCTTAGTGCTGACATCTAAACTTGGTAAGCTCTGCTCTTCCTTCCTCCACAAAGATACAAGAAATTTGGAGTTCATTTCATGGTTAAGAACAATGTTCATTTTCATTATTATTATTCTTTCTAAATCCATTTCATATGATCAGTGAAAACGTGTGGAGGGATAAAAAAAAAACAGGAAAAAAGCTCTAAGTTTTCAAGTATGCTGAAAAAATGAAATAGTTTCCTTGTCCTGAAACATTTGCCTATAAAGATATTTCATATGATCAATTTGATGAGACAGTCTAGTTTAAGGTAGATGTAATTTGCTCATTTGTCTACAGCAAGTAGCCTGAGCTCCTTCAAACAAAATGTGTGTGGATGAGATCCTTCAATGTACAGAATCAAGATGTGAACTTGATCAAATCAGCAAATAAATTAGTCAAATAACTGGAGAAAGTAAAAATTCATTAGCATGAAATCTCTCCTGGATGAAATATATGACTGGCATTGCAAAGCAGTGTGCCCTTGTAATGGTGATAGTGTTTTTGCTCAAGCTAATGAGTTGAGGAATAGATGTTAAAACAAAAACAAACAAACAAACAAAAAAACTGTTTTTTGGCTGTAACACTCCTTTATACAAACTAATTCCTTCTGGAATATAGTCCTTATCTTTAACTTTTTCTAGTGCTAAAATTTTAACATGTGTCATGTTAAACTACCTAAACAGCCAGATGGTTAGAGATTTTCTAACCATCTTTTAGATGGTACTGCTTCCAAAAGCAGGTAGCTGACCTACATCTTCAGGATACTGATGAATATTTACTTATGGGAAGCTAACATGGGCCACAATCCAACCTTGTTGGGCCTGCTTCCTCTCAACCCTGTTCATCCATTCATTTATTCATTCCTTCACTCAACATATACTATTGAGATTCCCTTTTGCTAGGCACCCTTCCAGGAGCTGGGAATGAAGCAGTAAGGAGGAAGGAGTCAAGAATGAGGGTTGGGATGGGGCTCTGTAGAGACAGAGGGTATCTCTGAAGAGTTGAGAGGAGGCAGGGACCTAAATTAAACATCCAGACAAAACATTAGAAGGAGAAATTGCAATTGCATTTGAAAGGAGACTGTTCCATCAAAAGCCCAAGGTCAGAGTGCTCTTGTATATAAGAAAGAAGCAAATGTAACTACCTTAGGACAAGGAAGTAGAAGGGTCCTTGAAGCTAAACCCTGCAGGGCCTTGGAGTTCAGAATGAGAGAATCATGGATTTGCTATTAGATAGGATGGTTGCTATGGAAATATGGGTGTTAGGAGAGAAGGACAGGACTACATTCATGTTTTAAAGACTACTCTGGCTGGATCGGAAGAATGGACTAAAAGAATGTGTGCTAAGTTGCAGTCACATCTGACTCTTTGCAACCCCACGGACTGTAGCCCACCAGGTTCCTCTATGCAAGGGATTTTCCAGGCAAGAATACTGGAGCTGGTTGCCATGCCCTCCTCCAGGGGATCTTCATAACCCAGGGATCAAACCCAAGTCTCCCATATTGCAGGCAGACTCTTTACTATCTAGGCCACCAGGGAAGCCTTGAAGACAATGACACCCCACTCCAGTACTCTTGCCTGGAAAATCCCATGGACGGAGGAGCCTAGTGGGCTGCAGTCCATGGGGTTGAGGAGAGTAGGACATGACTGAGCAACTTCACTTTCACCTTTCACTTTCATGCATTGGAGAAGGAAATGGCAACCCACTCCAGTGTTCTTGCCTGGAGAATCCCAGGGACAGGGGAGCCTGATGGGCTGCCGTCTATGGGGTCGCACAGAGTCGGACACGACTGAAGCGACTTAGCAGCAGCAGCAGCAGGGAAGCCCAAGAATACTGGAGTGGGTAGCCTAGCCCTTCTCCAGGGACTAAAAGAGATTCATGTGCAAACAGAGAAGCCAGTTAGCAGACAACCAGTGGCACAAGAAGCCCGCCTCCATATGCCAAGGGTCTTTGAAGCCTATTATTTAAGGGACAGGTTAACACATGAAATTAACTGCTTAAGCTGCAAGCTCAAGAAGCTCAGCTTTGAGACTTCCCTGGTGGTCCTGTGGCTAAGACTCCATACTCCCAAGGCAGGGGGCCTGGGTCTAACCTGGGGAGGAAACTATATCCCACATGCTACAACTATGACCTGGTTCATCCAAATAAATAAATGTATAAATATATATTTTGAAAAGCCTAGGTTTGATACAGTTGAACTTTGTGACTCTGGTTACTTATATAATACTCCTTAAGGAAGTTGACAAGTTCTATACTCTTTAAGGCCTTGGTGCCCTTATCAGTACAATAGAATGATGCCTCGCTTTCCCTCCACATGTAACGGTGGCAGGATCAAAGGAGATTATGTGTAATAAAAGCACTGGGAAAATCATAAACTTCAAAGTATGGTGCTCTGCAAAGGCCAAGTACTATTATGCGTAATTATTGGTCCTGATTTGATTTGCAGCAAAGAACTCTTTGTTTTCTCAATATTGGTCAAAGAGGAATCAAATGTCGTTCTAAAACACAACTAAATCTTGCTCTCTAGTACCCCAGGTAAAGTAAGTGGAATCTGAAGAGGATCATTCATGATTTTTTTACGAAAAGTTGTATTTCTTTATAAATATATAGATACATACAGGAGACAAAAAATTGGCAATTTGACATACTTAAAATTGGTAGAGTAATTTTTATGGTATATATCTTTGAGATGTCATGGTTTTCATTATAAAATTGAGCCATGAAGGTTTAAACGACTATATTAAAGATTACAGCTGCATTTCAGGATGCCTGTCTCTGCCTGTGTACCCTAACTTCTGTCCAGAAAAACCACAAAGCATGATGAAATTATACTATTGAGTTTTGTAGAATTTAATCTAGTCAAACTCATTCTGAATGACCAGAACAACCAGCAGGAGGTCTCCCACAATCTGCCTTCCTTCCATCTTCTTTGACCACCTTCTTTTCTTTCTCATAATATTGAAAATATTAAGGCCTACAGAAGTTTAAAATGGGTAGTTAGGGAGTTCCAGCCTGGTTTTTCGGAGTTCTAGGCAGTTAGGGAGTCCCTTGCTTTGTGTTTGACCAATCATTTCCTCATAAGTGGATTCAGCCTTTCTACAACCTCTTTATTCAGATCTTCTTGCCATGGTTTCCTGGGAGATGACTCCACAATGACTCTGTTTTTGTTGTTGTTGTTGTTTTGTTTTTTAAGGAACAAATACAGGTAAAGAAGGGAGAAAAGAAAAAAAAATTTTTTTAATGTTACCTTCCCTCCCATCAAGCCTTATATTTTTTGATAACATCACAACACATTATTAGCAGTCCTTGGAAGTAATTATAGGAATTGAGATTTTACAAAATGCATTATATAGGTTCTCTGCTTTTAAAAAACAGACAGACACACATTGTAAATAAATCATAATTTAATGATGAAGAACCAGAAACACACAAACAAGTAAGCTGCAGAACTAGGAAATTAACCTATGTCTTTCCACTTTTCTTCCACAGACTCATAGCTACATAGAAAGACTATGTTAGAATAGTCTTGCAAATGTGTATTCACAAGGCATTTAATGTTTTAGATTGGATACAGGTGACTGCTGTGATAGAGATTAGGAGGCCAGGGGAGAGAAGGGGTATTAGAGGTAGTTGCACCTGGCTTGGAATTTCTGTGCCTTCACATGCTATCTTTTTAAAAGCGCTCCTTTATTTAACAAATATTTATAGGCTGCTTAAGAAGTGACGGACACTGTGATAGACGCATACATCTAAAATAGTAAAGGCTTTCATTTTTCAGATGAGAAAAGCAGGAAAGAGAAGAAAAGGCCCTAAGTTTCCAAAGGGATGACAGGAGAAGGAAGTACTCCTGATTCTAGTTTAATTACCCATCCATTAGGTCATACTGTCTTACAGTCATACTGTATACTTACTAATAAGTATGCTGATTTCATTTGTTTAAAGAATATGGCCTTTACAAAAAAATATTCCTTCTATCAAAGAGCCCATTATTTCTTTAGAGGAAGACATTTCAAATGGAAAAAGTAGTTTACATCAAGCTATTAGATGACATCTCTTTCCAAGGGAAGCATCTAGTCCTAAAATACACACAATGGAATATTACTCAGCCATTAAAAAGAATACATTTGAAACAGTTCTAATGAGGTGGACGAAACTGGAGCCTATTATACAGATTGAAGTAAGCCAGAAGGAAAAACAACAATACAGCATGCTAACACATATATATGGAATTTAGAAAGATGGTAACGATGACCCTGTATACAAGACAGCAAAAGAGATGCAGATGTATAGAACAGTCTTTTGGATTCTATGGGAGAGGGCATGAGTGGGATGATACGGGAGAATGACATTGAAACATGTAAATTATATGTGAAATGAATCGCCAGCCCAGGTTTGATGCATGATACAGGGTGCTCAGGGCTGGTGTGCCAGGATGACCCAGAGGGATGGAATCAGGAGGGAGGTGGGAGGGGAGTTCTGGAAGGGGAACACATGTATGCCCATGGCAGATTCATATCGATGTATGGCAAAGCCAACACGATAATGTAAAGAAAAAATAAATAAATAAATAAAATAAAAAGAAGTTGTGGAGAAGGTGATGGCACCCTACTTCGGTACTCTTGCCTGGAAAATCCCTTGGACGGAGGAGCCTGGTAGGCTGCAGTCCATGGGGTCACAAAGAGTCAGATACGACTGAGCGACTTCACTTTCACTTTTCACTTTCATGCATTGGAGAAGGAAATGGCAACCCACTTCACAGTTCTTGCCTGGAGAATCCCAGGGATGGAGGAGCTATCTATGGGGTCGCACAGAGTCGGACACGACTGAAGCGACTTAGCAGCAGCAGTGGCAGACAGAAGTGAAATAAATAAAAAAATATTTTAACAGATAATATGTTAACGGAGACAATTAATTGGTACCCATACATTTAGAAATGTGAATTATGTATTAAAAAACTCTTGCCAAAAACAAAAATGAAAGCTATCAAAACATAAACTACATCCATAATTTTTTCTTCATTGAATAAGAAATAGAATACCAAGGAAGGGGAATGCACTGTTGTCAGGGGACATTCAGCTTTAAGGGATCAATATGTTATTCTTTTCTTTTGTGTGCCATTTCTCAAGGATTCTCTATTCCTTATCAGTTCCTGAAAAGCAGGAACAAGCAGAGCTGCATGCAGCTCCCAGGACTGAGATCATGAGAGAGAGCACCTGCTTGGAGTCACTAAAAAGTGACTCCCTTTAGTGACCTTACTTAAATGTAATCTATTCAGTTATGCCCCTCTTACTCAGGATATGGAATACTTTCTGGCAATTTGAAGATTGTTATTCGCTTGACTTTATTTTTGCTTAATTTTTTTTACTGCCTAAAGCTGCCTTGTATGAAGATATAAAAACATATGTTTCTGCAAATAAAGCACCCTTGTTTCACTTGAGACTTGGGTCCCCTGCATCCCTTTTCTCGTCAACTCCAGTCCCCAGGTCCCAGTCTGTAAAGACCATGACACACTGTAAAATTATGTCAGTAAAATTTCACATTCTAATCATAAAAAAGGACAGTAAATTCCAATGTGGTTAATTAAATAGTCAAATCAAGATGTGATGGATGTCAAAACAGTACATAAAGCATATCAAATAGCGATATTTATCTCTGGTAAATCTTTAACAACTTCATAAAGATAGTTAGAGTCTTTAAGAAAAATGATGAAATTTTTAGAGTTCAACTGACCATTTAATTTTTTAAAGTAGCATTAATTATTTATTTTATTGGACAGAAACCTATCAAAGACTTTTAGAAACCTTGATATATAAGTAGTTAATAGAAGACAAATATATGTTATTTTTTATTTGGGGGGGAGGTATCATAGTTCTCCAGATGTTTTATTTTGTATTTTTTAAACTAAAGAAGTAAAATAGACACACTGAGATTTATTAATAATGTGTATTTTTCCAGTTGTGTTTGTTACCAGACCCATGATTCTGAGTCATGTTGTGATTATTCAAAGAAACACCTATGATTCAAGTCCATTTAAAATGGTCAGCAGTATGGATATTTTGAGTAAGATGACATTTTAGAAATGTGCATACTTCTATTTCCATAACATTTCAGAACCTGGGCACAATCTACAAATAAATGGATATAGGCAGATGCTATGTAAGTAGGTAACTGAGTAGACAGAAAAAGAGGACCTGGCATTATATGTAAAACCTTATGTATAAAAAATTTTATTTCTAGATAGCCAAGGAGGTTTGAAATTATTGGGTAAAACATTAGTGATTAAAAATACTGTACATATTTGATGCATACAATTGTAATAAACTTGAATCTCTTGACTTCTTACAGTCTGGTACTAGACATTTGGTGTTTTAGCTTAGGAACTCTGCCATCTTTATCACCTGTGTTCTTGTGTTTTTCCTTAGAACATAGAATGGAATAATTTTAATTCTGTGATTATTTGAATACAATGGAGTCCACAGACTCGCCATATGGTCCTGTTATTAACACTTTCATCCCAAATATTTCTGTGTTTCTTAATATGATGTTAAAAAATTATAATTTCTTCAAAAGGAAGGTTTGTCAGAAACTTATTGATTTGATTAGGAATTGATTTCTATTTTTTCTTATTTAGAATTGTAATTGTGATTGATATAATCTTGGATGACCCCTACCAAGCTAAAGTACTATTCTGTTTATAATAATAGGTAGCATTTATTTAGTGTGTGTGCTTTGTACCAGCTATGTCTAAATTCTTAACCTTTGGAATCTTATTTAACCCATGCAGTAATTGCATTAGGGTGAGTAACAATGATATCCATTTAATACTTGGGGAAATGAGACCTAGAGGGAGGTAAATATCTCATTTATGTACAATATGGAGCAAGCTATGAGCCTGGGTAGCCTGCATGAAACACCTTGCTAACAGCCTTAGTATAACTGTTCTGTGATGTGGATTAAAGCTAAATTTCCAGCACCGTTTGATTAGTCATTAATAGTTTTTGTTATCATATCTATGCCTTTGCATTAGTTTTATGTCATTATCAGTCCCTTCAAATAGAGACACAGATGTAGGGAACAAACATATTGATACCAAGTGGGGAAGGAGGGTTGGGATGAGTTGGGAGATTGGGATTGACCTACATACTTTATACACAATAGGAAACTAATTAGAAACTGCTGTGCAGCATAGGGAACTCTATTCCTCTGCAGTGACATAAATGGGAGGGGAATTCAAACAAGGAAGGACATGTCTACACATGGCTGATTCACTTGGCTGTGCAGAAGAAACAACACAACACCGTGAAGCAATTACACTCCTAAAATTCACGCCTCGATCATGGATTATGTTTGGGACAAGTGAACACTAGGAGGTCGTGACTGGCCCATATGTTTTCTTATTTCCCACAAACATTCATTTGTGCCATTGCTCTTCCCTGTCATAACTCTCACTTAATCATGGCCCTTTCTCAGCAGAATCATTTTCTTTCACGTGTCCTTCAAATGTTGATGGCCTATAGGATCTGGGGCTCTGGTGTCCTTGCCATCAATTTCCCGGTGATGTGACACAGCCAGCATTTGTGGTCATTAGTGACTTGTGAGTCTTCTTGCCTGGACCGTGCTGTGCTCTGAGCATTGGACTAGTATATAGTATACAGTTTTAAGAACAATGCTAAGATTTTCCACATGATAAGACACCAAGATGGGTAAATTCACCAATGCCCTCCCTATCCAAATTGTCTTTTTCTTCCTACTTTCCTCTGCTTCAGTGATTTGCTTCATCATTAGCATCTTGCCCCAAAGGAAAGTCATGAGTATTCTTTGTTGCCTCTCTCACTACTTTCCCCTTTTATGTTCTCCCCGCAAATTTTACTTCCCAAGTGCTGTTTAAATATTACTGGGGAGGCAGTACTAAAAGTAATCCTTTTATTACTAACATACTTAATGTCTTTATAACCTTATATGTAGACTGCCTTAATAAAGCCCTACTTGGTCTTCATTGATTTATTTCCTCAGTGTTTCATTTTGCATTAAAAAACCCAGTATCTTTAAAAAAAAAACACACTTTTCCTGCTGTTGTTCACATGCTACAATAATTTCACATGCCTAAGGAAATGACATGGCTCTCTAATGTTGCAAATAAATTCTCACTCAGTTGGTAAAGAATCTGCCTTCAATGCAGAAGACCCCGGTCCAATTCCTGGGTCAACAAGATCTGCTGGAGAAGGGATAGGCTACCCACTCCAGTATTCTTGGGCTTTCCAGGTGGCTCAGCTGGTACAGAACCCACCTGCAAAGCAGGAGACCTGGGTTCAATCCCTGAGTTGAAGATCTCTTGGAGAAGGGAAAGGCTACCAACTCCAGTGTTCTGGCCTGGTGAATGCCATGGACTGTGTAGACTACGGGGTTGCAAAGAGTCGGACATGACTGAGTGATTTTCACTTTCAGTTTTAGTCTTGCCCAGCCTCCTTTCCACTTTCTTTACTTCCTTTCTCTTCACACTATACAATAGTTACACTAAGCTTCTTCCTATTCTCTGAACATGGTATCTTTTCCTCATTACAAAAAAAAAAATCAAAACAGAAAAAACTGGTATCAAATCTCTCTGAACTCCATCCCCCTTTACTGAAATCAGAACAGTACTTTTACTTATGAGCTAAATTGCACCCCCCCCCCCATTGGTAGAGAGATTGTTCTTTCTTTCCATTCTTCTATCTACTGTTGCAGTTGGCACACTGAGCTTTATTTTGCTTAGTAAGTAAGTAAGTTGGTCAATTGTACCCAACTCCTTACGACACCATGGACTGCAGCTCACCAGGCTCCTCTGTCCATGGGATTCTCCAGGCAAGGATACTGGAATGGGTTTCCATTTCCTTCTCCAGGGGATCTTCCCAACCCTGGGATTGACCTTGGTCTCCTGTACTGCAGGCAGATTCTTAACTGAGTGAGCTACAAAGGAAGCCCTTATTTTGCTTAATTTATTGGTTTTCCAACCTATGTTTCTTTTTTTTTCCCTATGTTCACTGGGGATATTGGCCTATAATTTCTGGTAGTGTTCATGTCTGGATTTGGTATTAAGGTAATTCTAGCCTCATGATGGAGAAGGCAATGGCACCCGACTCCAGTACTCTTGCCTGGAAAACCCCATGGGCAGAGGAGCCTGGTAGGCTATAGTCCATGGGGTTGCAGAGAGTTGGACACAACTGAACAACTTCACTTTCACTTTTCACTTTCATGCACTGGAGAAGGAAATGGCACCCCACTCCAGTGTTCTTGTCTGGAGAGTTCCAGGGACAGGGGAGCCTGGTGGGCTGCCGTCTATGGGGTCGCACAGAGTCAGACACGACTGAAGTGACTTAGCAGCAGCAGCAGCCTCATAACATAATTTGAGAGTGTTCCCTCTTATTTTGGGGAGAGAATTTGAAGACTGGTATTAATTTTTCTTTGAAGGTTTGGCAGAATTCACCAGCGAAACCATATGGCACTGGACTTCTGCTCGTTGAGAGGTGTTTGGTTACTGATTCAACCTCTTTGCTAGTAATTGGACCATGATTCACTTTCAGTAGGTTGTATGTTTCTAGCAATTTATTCATTTTTTCTAGGTTGTCCAAGTTAATATGATTCTTTGTTCCTCAAGATCCTTTGTATTTTTATGGTTTCAGTTGTAATAGCTTCACTCTCATTTCTTATTTTATTTATCTGAGTCTTCTCCTTTTCTTGGTGAGTCTGGATAAAGTTTTCTCTATTTTTAAAATCTTTTAAAAAATCAGCTCTGAGTTTCATATATCTTTTCTATTGACTTTTTCATCTCTAATTTATTTTCATTCTGATCTTTGCTATTTATTTCCTTCTACTAACTTTGGGCTTTGTTCTTCTTTTTTTAGTTCCTTGAAGTTTAAAGTTAGGTTATTTAATTGAGATCTTTCTTCTTGTTTCTTAGTGTAGGCATTTCAGTTCAGCCAGTTGCTCAGTCGTATCTGACTCTTTGCGACCCCGTGGACTGCAGCACCCCAGACTTCCCTGTCCATCACCAACACCCAGAGTTTACTCAAACTTATGTCCATCTAGTCGGTAATGCCATCCAACCATCTCATTCTCTGTTGTCCCCTTCTCCTGCCTTCAATCTTTCTCAGCATCAGTGTCTTTCCAATAAGTCAGTTCTTCACATCAGGTGGCCAAAGTATTGGAGTTTCAGGTTCAGAACCAGTCCTTCCAATGAATATTTAGAACTGATTTCCTAAGGAATGGAGTATTTGGATCTCCCTGCAGTTCAAGGGACTGTCAAGAGTCTTCTCCAACACCACAATTCAAAAGCATCATTTCTTCGGCGCTTATCTTTCTTTAGAGTCCAACTCTCACATCCATACATGACTACTGGAAAAACCATAGCCTTGACTAGATGGACTTTTGTTGGCAAAGTAATGTCTCTGCTTTTTAATATGCTTTCTAGGTTGGTCATAGCTTTTCTTCCAAGGCACAAGCATCTTTTAATTTCATGGCTGCAGTCACCATCTGCAGTGATTTTGGAGCCCAAATAAATAAAGTCTGTCACTGTTTCCATTGTTTCACCATATATTTACCATGAAGTGATGGGACCAGATGCCATGATCTTAGTTTTCTGAATGTTCAAGCCAACTTTTTCACTCTCCTCTTTCACTTTCATCAAGAGGTTCTTTCATTCTTCTTTGCTTTCTGCCATAAGTATGGTGTTATCTGCATACCTGAGGTTATTGGTATTTCTCCCAGCAATCTTGATTCCAGCCTGTGCTTCATTCAGCCCAACATTTTGCATGATGTACTCTGCATATAAGCTAAATAAACAGAGTGACAATATACAGCCTTGATGTACTCCTTTCCCAATTTAGAACCAGTCCATTGTTCCATATCCAGTTCTAATTTTTGCTTCTTGACCTGAATACAGATTTCTCAGGAGGCAGGTTAGGTGGTCTAGTATTCTCATCTCTTGAAGAATTTTCCACAGTATTTTGTGATCCATGCAGTCAAAGACTTTGGCATAATCAATAAAGCAGAAGTTGATGTTTTTCTGGAACTCTCTTGCTTTTTTGATGATCCAGCGGGTGTTGGCAATTTGATCTCTGGTTCCTCTGGCTTTTCTAAATACAGCTTGATCATCTGGAAGTTCATGGTTTACAGACTATTGAAGCCTGGCTTATAGAATTTTGAGCATTACTTGGAAGCATGTGAGATGAGTGCAATTGTGCAGTAGTTTGAGCATCCTTTGGCATTGCCTTTCTTGGGACTGGAATGAAAACTGACCTTTTCCAGTCCTGTGTCCACTGCTGAGTTTTTCAAATTTGCTGGCATTTACTGCTATTAATTCTCCCTTAGATCTGAATTTTGCTGCATCTCATAAGTTTTGGTGTGCTGTATTTCCATTTTCATTTCTCACAAGTTTTTTTTTTTTTTCTCTTTTGCTTTGACTTTCAGGCTGTTTAGTAACTTGATTATCACATAAGTGTGAATTATCCAATTTTCTTGTAATTTATTTCTGGTTTCATACTACTGTTGTTGGAAAAGATGCTTGGTATAATTTCAATCTTCTTACATTCTTTAAGGCTTGTTTTTTGATGTAACATATGACTTATCTTGAATATGTTCCATATATGCTTGAGAAGAGTTTGTATTCTGTTGTTTTTGGATGGAAGGCCTGTTTGGTTTATTTGGTCTAATGCGATGTTCAAGTCAAATATTTCCTTATTGATTTTCTACCCAGATGATACATCCATTGATGAAAGTAAGGTATTGACATACCTTAAAATTGTTGCATTGCTTTCTATTTCTCCATTTAGATGTATTAATATTTACTTTATATAAACCTAAGTTTCAAAATGAAGAGTGTATCATATTAGTATTGCATTAACTATACAAAAACATCCCCTGTAAAAAATTTTGGTACATAGTAGATTAGCAACTATCACCAAACTAATAAATTACTTTATAATAGAGAAAAATTATAAGATTTGAATAGAATTGGCATATATTCAAATTCAAGAAACAATATACAGTGTTAATTTACCTAGGGGCCCATAAAATCTGAAGGAAAGATTATGGTGTTAATTGAAAAGCAACAATTTACTCACATGATATCAAGGAAACAGTTATATTGTTATAAAATTCTTATTACTATACAATAAGACTTATAGACATTAATTTTCACAGTATGAATTTATAACAAAACTGATATTTCAAGGTCAGAATGCTAATTGAGACTTGGGTAAATGAAAGATGACTTATTGAAAGAGCTTTAATAATCTTGCAGATAAATTTTCTGATGTTTGAATAATAAAATCTGAATATCAGGTTAGGGTAAAGATTAGTGGAAAAAAGAGAATTTTCCCCTTAAGATCATTGTCACACAAGCTTACTATGCAAATATTTTTCCAAACTATTTTTTACATACATTATTCTGATTAGAAATTCTGTTTAATTTATCTTTCAAATTTTGGTCAGTGGTTTTCAAACTTCAGATTTCATGTGAATTACCTGGAGATATTGCTTGTAATATACACTCTAAGCTAGCAGGTCTGAGGTAGGACACAGGTTTCTTTATTTCTAGAAATCTCTCAAGTGATTTCAGTGCTGGTTTTCTGAAGACTGCACACTGATTAGAGAGAACTTAGAGCAGTGGTTTTCATTTGCATTGCATATTAATGAGCTAGATGGTTTTTAAAAACTACTGGTGCCTGAACAACAAAAGCAAAAATATACACATGGAACTGTATCCAACTCAAAAGCTTCTGCACAGCAAAACAACAAAATGAAAACTTACGGAATGGGAAAAAAAATTTGCTAATCATGTATCAAATAAGATGTTTTATCTAAAATATATAAATAGCTGATGCAAATTAAATAATAACAATGGAAAAACAATCTGATTTAAAAAAGGGTGGAATAGAATATTTTTTTCCCAAAGAAGACATCAAAATAACTGTCAGACATGTGAAAAGATGCTCAGCATCACAAATCATCAGGGAAACATGAATCAAAGCCACAGTGAAACATCTCACACCTCTTAGAATGACTGTTGTCAATAGACAAGAGGCAACAGGTGCTGGCGGGGATGTACAGAAAAGGAAAACTTCATACATGTCTGGTGGAAATGTGAACCAGTACAACCATTAGAAAAACAATATGGACATTCCTTAAAAAACTAAAAATAAGTCTACCACATGATCTGCCGGGAGCCGTCAGGATGCCCCCTTGCTCAGATGACAAGGTCACAAGACTAAGAAAGTAATTGCAAAGCTGACTTTCTTTATGGGGCATCCTGGGCAAGCCCCACCCTGGTATTTTTCTTGGAAGTTCTGTCCATGCTGGGAACATTGGCTCATCTCAGTAGGTCAGTCACAGTTGGAAAGAATTCATCCTGAGATAATCCCCCCAGACCTTATCGACCAGAGGATCCGGGGAGGTGGGGGCTAAGGAGGAATGAAAGGGACATTTAAATAGGTTACTACTCCTCCTACTAATTACTGGGGAGTTTACCAAGAGTTCTCTGGGGGTCATGGCAAGGCCACCACCAGAAAGGCTCGTAGTTGGGTCACCTTTCCACCTCCCACTCCCCTGACCACTTCACGGAGGAGGCTCGCTTCCTTGAAGAAATCAGGCTCGATTGAGACTTAGGAATGCTCATAATTGTGGCCAGCATAGTTGGAGATATTGATTGCTTTAGGATAATGTAGACATAGGAATTCATTATAGTAGTTATAAGGTTAATAGGGTTTTATTGCTAAAGCAGTGCTGCTTGACTGTCCCTTAGTTCTCTTTCCTCTCTCTAAACTGTCTCTTTGTCCTCTTTCCTCTTCTCGTAGGAACTTGAGTAGGTTACTAGAATAAACAGTCTCAAGCTTAAGCCCTTCCCTCTAGCTTCTACAAAGTTGTACCTGATAAGAGTAAAGTAACCTTTCTACTTAGGTTGAGGTACTTATCTTGAACGAAGTATACTGAAGACATTCAAATGGTAAACATGCTATTGTTAAATCCAATTACATAAAAATCTGACTTCTGCAAAGGGAATGTTTCATGATAGTTTGGGGAATGAACTCAATGATAAGGTTGCTATGGGAGGTAGAAAACAAAAAATTGTATAGAATGATAGGTAATGTAATGATGTAATGGGGATGTCTTTTGGCTATAAAAACTGTAAACCAACAACAATAAACTGAGAGACTGCTCCATCACCACACACCGACTCAGCTCAGTTCTTCTTCCACCGACGCCACCCATCCCTCAAGACCCCCGGATCCCGCTGAGGCTGGACCCCGGCAATGATCCAACAATTATACTCTTGGGTATACACCCAAAGAAATGAAAATAGGATTTTGAAGAGACATATGCATTTTCATGCTTATTGCAACATTATTCACAATAGCCAAGATATAGAAACAACCTAAATGTTCATCACAGAAAAAAGAAATATATATATATATATATACACACACACAATGGAATATTATTGGGTTATAAGAAATTAGGATATTCTGCCATGTGTGACAATTTAGATGAATCTTGAGCACATTTTACTAAGTGAGATAAGTCAGCTTGAGAAAGACAAATACCGTATGGCATCACTTATATGTTAAATCTAAACATGTCAAACTCATAAAAGAGTATAAGATGGTGGTTACTAGGGGATGGAAGGTGGAGGGATTAAGAATGATGTTTTTAAACTTACAAATTTTCAGTAAGAAGCAAGTAAGCCATAGAGATCCAATGCACAGTATAATGAATATAGACAACAATATTGTACTACAATCATCAAACTTGCTGAGAGCCTGAAAATTATCCAACCACTAACAAGAAAAGATAAATATGTAATGTGATAAAGATCCTACATATTTCTGCAACAGCAATCATATTGCAACATATAAATGTACCAACTAACACTTCGTACATCTTAAATTTATATGATGATATATGTCAAATATAGTCAATTAAAAATGGGCCCATTTCAGTTGTAAACATAGATACAGAAGTCCTAAATAAAATATTTGCTAATTAAATTTTTGAAAATACCCATGGGTACCTGACTCCCCTTGTAAGTCATTTTGATTTAATATGTATATGATATTGCTTGGATATTGTGAACTTTTTGAAGTTTCAGATGTTTACAATAGGCAGCAAAATGGTGGAAACACCAATTTAGGATATGTTTATAATTTTGCACACATATTTTCTTCACAAAAGGTAAGTTGTTTATTGCCATTATTTTCATTTATTAGTTGTATTTGTAACATGGCTATGAATCAATATTTAGATAAAGCTGTAGAATATGAATTACTCCATGATATTTCATCAAAAATGTATGTAAGTGATGAAAGTACATATTATATTGTGACTCTTTCATAGTGAATGTACAGGGAAATATATGTTAATTTGACTAATGAAATGTGGCTTACCAAAAATACTACATCTGCATATACACATGTACACACGAACAGCTACTGCACAGAATATCAGCCGTTGACTTGAAATTAAAGGGGAAGCCTCTTGTATCAGGTTACTTGGGCACTGACAACCTTACCTTTACCCACCTACACCACCTTCTTCAGATGTTTGCATCAAACTAGTGAAACAACTGAGCCAGAAGCAGGAGGCTAGAGTGGTTTTTAGGATGGTTGCTAGGGAAACCTAACACTGGGTTGTGATAGAAGGCCAACTCCTTCCTCCTCTGCAGTTTCAGTTTATGGGCACTCCTTAATTTACGGCAGGAAAACATCATATTTCCTACTGCTTTCTATTGCTAAGTCTATATAGGGCTTGGGTTTTGAACTTGGAAATCCCTGGATGAGTTCCAGGAAGCATGTAAATATGATACAAACAATTTAAAAGGAATAGAAGCCATTACATCTCATTACATCCTTAAATGTGTATGCGAATCCCTAAATTTTAAGAACCACCTCTTTAGAGGGATAACTGCATTCAAGAGCTGTTTCACAGAGACCCTGAAGCATAAGAAAGCAAAATGGACATTTCTGGTAGAAATACATTTTTTTTCCTACTTTATCTTTGAATGGTAAACTAAGCTATTGTTGGGAGCTTTTATTCAAAAATATTTACATGGATACTTATAGCCTAAGGACAATTACCTAGTTGATACTCTAGTGTGAATATAGCCAGAGGACATCATAGAAAAGAGAATTTCTGTCACATATACCTTAAAATTCTCTCTCCCCTCCACCTCGTCATTTCTTACTTTTATAATTCTTCCAAAGTTCTGCTTTATTTCCTTTCAACCAAATACAGAATTTATTTATTTTGTAGGGAGAAAAAGCCCACTTTAATGCTGAGCCCAAAATCTGTTTGCTAATAGTTGTTATCCTGTTTCAAAAGAGGTCATAAATGCATTAAATATTTAGACGAGTGTGGGCACCCAACAGGCTTCAACACTACACAGCAGGGCTTTTCTCTGGGATAGAGCAGATGAGGCTACTCTTTTTCAGGATCTTACCAATAAATGAAAGTGGACCCAACTGAGGGGAGAAAGTGAGGTGGGGAAATTGCTATTATTATTAATTTTAGATGTGCTTTCTGTTCTCTTCTTGTTATCAAGCATGAGTACAAGAAAGATCAAACAAGGACACATCAAAACATCTTGACAAAGCCAAATCTGCCATCCATAAATGAATAATAACTTAGGAATTAAACATAAACCCTTTAAACACAAATTTCAAATAAAACATGCAAGCCATCATTTGTACTTTACATTATTCTATCAGTCTCAACCCCCAAGTATTTTTTAATTGTAAGGATACGAATAATGTATTAAAATAAAATTTTATAATAATAGCTCTAGAATTTACTCATTTATTTGTGTGTCCTTTACAAAGATAAAGAAGTTCCCTTATATACTTAGGTTGTTGAGAGTTTTTATAAAAGATGGAGGTTTCACTTTTTATTTATTCATTTATTTATGCTTACTGAAATACAGTTGACATGCAATATTATGTTAGTTTCAAGTTTGTTACAGGGATCTGAACTTGACATACATTATAAAATTATCACCAAGGCCTAACAGCTCTTGGTTCCCAAACAAGTCATTACAATATTATTGACATATGCTATATATTATGTATCTGTGGCTTATTTATTTTATAACTGGAAGTTGAAAATAAGTTTAAATGATTTAAGGTATTTTTTTGCATTAAAAAAATTTACTGGAATCTAAAATACAATATAAACCAGCATATCTATGAAACAGACTCATAAACCGGACTTGTGGCAGCCAAAAGGGAGGAGGAATAGAAAAGGATCGGAGGTTTGGGATTAGCAGATGTAAACTATTATGTACAGGATGGTTAAACAACAAGGTCCTCCTGCCCATGGGATTCCTGTGCCCATGGAATTTTTTAGGCAAGAATAGTGGAGTGGGGTGCCATTTCCTACTCCAAGGGTTCTTCCTGATACAGAGATTGAATCCGCGGCACTTCCATCTCATACGTTGGCAGGTGGATCACCTAGACAACATATTAAAAAGGAGAGACATTATTTTGCCAACAAAGGTCCATCTAGCCAAGGCTATAGTTTTTCCAGTAGTCATGTATGGATGTGAGGGCTGAACTATAAAGAAAGCTGAGCACCAAAGAATTGACGCTTTTGAACTGTGGTGTTGGAAAGACTCTTGAGAGTTGCTTGGACTGCAAGGAGATCCAACCAGTCCATCCTAAGGAAATCAGTCCTGAATATTCCTTGGAAGGACTGATGCTAAAGCTGAAACTCCAATACTTTGGCCACCTAATGTGAAGAACTGACTCACTAGAAAAGACCCTGATGCTGGGAAAGATTGAAGGCAGGAAGAGGAGGGGATGATAGAGGATGAGTTGGTTGGATGGCATCACCGATTCTATGGACATGAGCTTGAGCAAGCTCCAGGAGTTGGTGATGGACAGGGAAGCCTGGTGTGCTGCAGTCCATGGAGTCACAAAGAGTCAGACAAGACTGCACGACTAAACTGAATTGACCTGAGTGCCACCTGGGAAGCCCTATTGTACGGCATACTGAACTATATTTAATATCCTGTGATAAACTATAGTAAAAAGAATATGAAAAGAAGTATATTCATATAACTGAGTCACTTTACAATTCAACAGAAATTAACTCAAGAATACTTCAATAAAATTTAAGATATATTCTAAGAGAGGAGGGAATTTATCTGCCTTGAATCTCAACTTGCATTTATTTATATTTGATATAAAATTTCAATATTTATTTTCAAAAAAATGTTTGGAATATGCTGTTTAAATAAGGAAAATGTACTTAATTCTTGGAACTTCTCATTAGATCCTATTTAGAAAATGTGATAAGGTTAAAACGCTTCAATGTTGCTCTTTTGTTGCTGTTGTTCAGCTGCTCAGTTACACCTGACTCTTTGCAACCCCATGCATGGATTGCAGTACGCCAGGCTTCCTTGTCCTTCATTGTCTCCCAGATTTTGCTCAAACTCATGTCCATTGATTTGGTGACACCATCCAACCATTTTATGCTCTGTTCCCCCCTTCTCCTCTTGCCCTCAATCTTTCCCAGCATCAACATCTTTTCCAATGAGTTGGATCTTCACATCAGGGGGCTAAAATGTTGGGGCTTCAGCTTTAGCATCAGTTCTTCCAATGAATATTCAGGGTTGATTTCCTTTAGAATTGATTGGTTTAATTTCCTTGCTGACCAAGGGATTCTCAAAAGTCTTCTCCAGCACCACAATTCAAAAGCATCAATTCTTTGGCATTAAGCCTTCTTTATGGTTTAACTTTCATATCCATACAAGACAACTGGAAAAATGATAGCTTTGACTATACAGACCTTTGTAGTGACTCTTTACTAAATTATATTTCTTATCTGAGCTCTTCTCTTTCTTAAAAAAGATGGTGCTAAAGACCCTGTATTTTGTAGAGGAACCACGGGGGATGGCCTGTCTTGATGGCTCCCTCAGATCAGCCTTAGTGCCAAGGATGCACCCCCAAGACATATTCATCAATTCTTATTCTCTTGGCACTATGTTAAATTATTGATCCAATGCTATGTTTAAACCTATTAAATCAATCCATGATTTTACTGCCAGGTTATAATGGTTTCATTTGTTTGGTTGCTTCTGATTTTCCTCCACTAAATTTCAAAGACTTTACCCTAATTTTTGTGTGAAATAACAAACTGAGTCAATGGATAAAAATATTTTAGAACTCTGAGCCTCTTTGTAATTGCCAAAATATTCATTTAAATATAATTGTATATGTTAGCACAAAAACCAATCAAGGATGTTTAAATCAACCCCAGTTCATATCATTACTAGACATCTAAAAAAATAAGAAAATAGCTATCTTGTTGTCTTTAGAAGATATTCAACTATTCAATGTTTTCTATAAATGTGTAGTATTTTATTTCAGAAAACACTTCTCTGAATTGCCAAGGACTAAAAGCTATTCATTGCAGAGATATGCGAGGGTTGTGATTAGATGTTTTCAACATGCATGTTAATTTATTCCAGCATTAGAAAAAAAAGTTTGTAAAGAAGTTAGTTTCCAAGGTGATAGAAAAAATTTGAGTCATTCTTATCCATTGTTTACTTGAGAAAATGTATTAATAGTTTTGAAAACATATTCGAGTAAAAATCGTTTAATATTATTTAGAAAAATGTGAGAACAACTCTTGAATGAGAGTGAAAAATGACACAGATAACGAATATTACTATGTCACAAATTTCACTGATTTTTTGTAACTTCTGAGCTATGTGATGCTGAACCATTTATCCACACTTCAGGTATAATTCTGACTTAAAATATGAAGAAAGGTAACAGCACCTTCATCATGGCATTGTAAGGATGAAATAAATCAATTCATGTCAAGTGCTTGGGGCAATGTGTACTCAATACATATACAGTAGTGATAACATATTTTATTGTTATATGTTTACAGTTATATTATGACTATTATTAATGTGGCTATTTCAGTACAGCTAGGATGATGGTGACTCATTTTATACAAGCTGTAATAAAGTCCAAGAGTGACAAAGTATAGTAATTTTAGTTAGGGAGCTTCCCTGGTGTCTCAGCAGTAAAGAATACATCTGTGATGCAGGGGACACTGGAGACACGAGCCCGATCTCTGGGTTGGGAGGATCCCCTGGAGTAGGGCTTGCAACCCACTCCAGTATTCTTGCAGGAAACTTCCAAGGACAGAGGAGCCTGGCAGGTGACAGACTTTAGGATGGCAAAGAGTCAGGCATGACTGAAGCGACTAAGCACAGCATGCACACACAATTTTAGTTAAAGGTACAGATATTTCTCAAAATTATCCAAGCCAGGCTTCAACAGTATGTGAACCGTGAACTTCCACATGTTCAAGCTGGATTTAGGAAAGGCAGAGGAACCAGAGATCAAATTGACAACATCTGTTGGATCGTCAAAAAAGCAAGAGAGTTCCAGAAAAAACATCCATTTATGCTTTATTGACTATGCCAAAGCCTTTGACTGTGTGGATCACAACAAACTGTGGAGAATTCTTAAAGAGACAGAAATATCAAACCACCTTAATTGCCTCCTGAGAAATCTGTATGCAGGTCAAGAAGCAGCAATTAGAACCAGACAAGGAACAACAGATTGGTTCCAAATTGGGAAAGAAGTACATTAAGGCTGTATATTGTCACCCTGCTTATTTAACTTATATGCAGACTACATTATGTGAAATAATAATGTATTATTATTTAATAGTAATAAATACATATTATTATTTCACAGGCTGGGTGAAGCACAAGCTGGAATCAAAATTGCCAGGAGAAATGTCAATAACCTAAGATAAGCAAATGACACCACCCTTATGGCAGAAAACTGAGAAAGAGGAGAGTGAAAAAATTTGCTTAAAACTCAACATTCAGAAAACTAAGATCATGGCATCTGGTCCCATCACTTCATGGCAAATAGACGGGGAAATAATGGAAACAGTGAGAGATTTTATTTACTTGGGCTCTAAAATCACTGCAGATGGTGACTGCAGCAATGAAATTAAAAGATGCTTGCTCCTTGGAAGGAAAGTTATGACCAAACTAGACAGCATATTAAAAAGCAGAGATATTACTTTGCCAACAAAAGTCCATCTAGTCAAGGCTATGGTTTTTCCAGTAGTCATGTAAGGATGGGAGAGCTGGACCATAAAGAAAGCTGAGCCGAAGAATTGATGCTTTTGAACTGTGGTGTTGGAGAAAACTCTTGAGAGTTCCTTGGACTGAAAGGAGATCAAACCAGTTCATCCTAAATGAAATCAGTCCTGAATATTCATTGGAAGGACTAATGCTGTAGCTGAAGCTCCGATACTTTGGCCATCTGATGCGAAGAACTGACTCATTGGAAAAGACCGTGATGCTGGAAAAGATTGAAGGCAGGAGAAGGGAATGACATAGGATGAGATGATTGAATGGCATCACAGGCCATGAGTTTGAGCAATCTCCAGGAGTTGGTGATGGACAGGGTAATCTGGTGTGCTGCAGTTCATGGGATCGCAAAGAGTCGAACATGACCGAGGGACTGAACTGAACTGAGCTGAGTATATGTTTCTATTTCTCCCCAACCAAGACTGCTGTTTTATTATTAACACCCACCAGTGCCAACACTTGTGATATGCATATCGTGACCGACAGTTTATGAAGCACACATAATAATCTCATTTAGCCTTCACAACAATTTATATGTATAAAGTTATTATTAGTCTAGAAATGAGGAATCCAAAGCTTTAAGTTATTGAGACATTGCCTCAAGTTCAATCATAGTGAATAATAAAACTAAAATAAAAACCAGAGTCTTTCTGTGAGGCTGGTAGTATTCTGATATCCAAGTCAGACAAAGAAACCATAAGAAAGAAAACTGTGAGACAACGTAAGTATATAGGTATATCTCATTTAATGCATGCATGCTCAGTCACTGAACCGTGTCCGACTCTTTGTGACCTCATGGACTGTAGCCCACCAGGCTCCTCTATACATGCAATTTTCCAGGCAAGAATACTGGAGTGGGTTGCCATTTCCTTCCCCAAGGGATCTTCCCAACCCAGAAATTGAACCCAGGTCTCCTGCATTGGCAGTCAGAGTCTTTCCCACTGAGCCACTAGGGAAGCCCAGTACAGATGCAAAAATCCTCAACAAAATATTAGCAAACTGAATTCATGAACTATGGATGATATAGCATGAACAAGTGAGATTAACTCCAGGAATATAAGATTGGTTCAGCTTAATGACTGTAATAGACCATAGCAATAGCTGTATAGGGCAAAAAATTCCACATATTATCATCTCAAGAGATGCAGAAAAAATCAACCAGTCCAACATATTTTCATGAGAAAAATACCCAAAAAGCAAGGGATGGAAGAGAAATTCCTCAGTTTCACAAACAGCATCTATGAAAATTCACAGGTAGTGTTGAAAGACTAAAATCTTTCCCTTAAGGCCAGAAAAAAGACTAAGAGTTCCACTTTCACCTATTATAGTCAACACTGTTTAGCAATTACTTGCTAATTAGACATGAAAACAAAGCAAAATACATCCAGATTGGAAAGAAAGAAGTAAAACTATGTTTGGCAGATGACATCATCTTATACATAAAAAATCTCCAAAGATTTTACACACATAAAATTACTAGAGTTCATGAGGAGTTCTTCAAAGTTACAGGATATAAAATCAATATGCAAAAATCTGTTGTATTTGTATACACTATCAATCTGGAAATGGAATTTAAAAAAGCAAATCCATTTACAACAGCATTAGTAGGAATAAAATTATTAGGAATAAATTTAACCAAGGACATGCAAGTTGTATTGACTGAAAAATATAGAACATTGTTGAAAATAATTTGAAAAGGCCTAAATAAGAGATAATCTGTGTTTATTGGAGGACTTAATACTATTAAGATGGCAATCTTCTGTAAATTAAGCTACAAACCCAAATTCAACACAATCTCTATAAAAATACAATTGTCTTTTTTTTCAGACATGGAAAAGTTGATCCTAAAATACATATGGAACTGCAAGCAATCTTGAATAGCCAAAATAATCTTGAAAAGGAAGGTAAAAATTGATTAACTCACATTTCTCTGTTTTGAAACACACTATGAAGCTATAGGATTTAAAACATTGCTATATTGGTAAAAGGATGGACATACAGATCAATGCAACATAATTGAAAGGCTAAAAATGAACCCGTATATGTCTATGGCTAATTGATTTTTGACACGGGTGCCACAAGTTTTTAATGTGTAAAAAAGAGGTTTTTTAAAATAAGTGGTGCTGGGACAATGGGCTATCCATATGCAGAAGAAAAAAGAAAAAGAAAAGAATTAATTTGGACCCTTTTCTTATGCCATATGTGAACATTAACTCACATAAATCAAAGACCTACATGTATGCCCTAAAACAATAAAAAAATCTCCATAAGAAACATAGGCATAAATCTTTAAGACCTTGGATTAGACAGTACAATACCAAAAATAAAATAACAAAAGAAAACATGAATAAAAATGGACTTCATCAAAATTAAAGATATTTAGCATCAAAAGGACACTATCAAGAATGTGAACATATAACCTACAGAATAGGAAATAAATATTTGCAAATCAAGTTTCTGATAAACATCTAGTAACCAGAATATATTTTTTAAATGCTTACAGTAATAAAAATACAAATTTTCAGATAGGCAAATACTTCAAATAGATATTTTTTCCAAAGAAGATACACAAATGGCCAGCAAGAATATGAAAGAATGCTTTAAACCACTAAGGGAATAGAAATCAAACTTACAATGAGATACCACTTAACACCCACCAGAACAGTTAAAAAGTCTTTTTCTACAGTGTGGGAAGACAAGTATTGATAAGGATGTGAAGTAATTAGTAAACTTATACATTGCTAGTGGTAATGTAGAAGAGTATAGCCACTTTGGAAAACAGCCTGGTAATTCCTCAAAAAGTTAAATATACAATTACCATGTGAAACAGTAATTCTACTCCTAGGTATATATTTAAGAGAACTGAAAGAAGAAATTAACACAAAAACTTGTATGCAGATTTCATAACAGAATTACAACAGCCAAAAAGTGAAAAAAAATCAACTGCTGAATGAATAAATAAAATATAATATATCCATACAATGGATTATTGTTCAGCTATTAAAAATACTGATATATGCTATAATATGGATGAACCTTGAAACTATTATGCTAAATGAAACAAGGCAGAAACAAAAGCCCACACATCCTATGACCACTTTCCTAGGAAATTTCCAGAATAGTTAAATCCAGTTGCCAGCATTTAGGAAGATTAGTGAATGGAAGGTTATGGGATTTCTCTTTGGGGTGATGGACTCCTTCTGGAGTTAGGTCATGGTGATGACTGAACAAAGTGAAAAGTATATTATTGATAAAAATCCCCTGAGTTGTACACTTTAGAAAGGCAGGTATTGCACTGGGAGTCTCTTTTGTGCTTAGACAATCTTCAGAGTCCTTGCAGGTAACAGATTCTTCTCATAAAAGGGCCCTCATTAAAAGTGCTTGCCTAGAATGGGCAAGCACTCCAGAAGTTACAGTCTGTACCTTTGTATTGGAGTATAACTGCTTTATAATATTGTATTTTTTCTTCTATACAAGATGAATCAGCTATATGTATATGTATATCCTATCCCACCTGATGTCCCTCCCACCTCTCCCATCCCACTCATATAGGTCATCAGAGCTCTAAGCTGAGCTCCTTAGGCAATAAAGCAGGTTCCTGGTGGGAATGTAAATTGATACAGCCACTATGAAGAACAGTATTAAGGTCCTTAAAAAACTAAAAATAGAACTAGCATTTTATTGTTGTTTTTCAGACACCAAGTAATGTCCAACTCTTTGCAATCCCATAGACTGCAGTAGGCCAGGCTTCCCTGTCTTTCACCATCTCCCAGAACTTGCTCAGTCTCATGTTCATTGAGTCGGTGATGCCATCCAACCATCTCATCCTCCTCTGTCACCCCCTTTTCCTCCTGCCCTCAGTCTTTCCTTTCAACAAGTCAGCTCTTTCCATCAGGTGGCCAAAGTATTGGAGCTTCAGTATCAGCATTAGTCCTTCCAATGAACATTCAGCGTTGGTTTCCTTTAGGATTGACTGGTTTGATCTCCTTGATGTCCAAGCGATTCTCAAGAATCTTCTCCCGCACCACAGTTCAGAAGCATCAATTCTTTGGCTCTCAACATTCTTTATGGTACAACACTCATATCTATACATGACTACTGGGCAAATCGCATCTTTAACTACACAGGACTTTCTTGGCAAAGTGATGTCTCTGCTTTTCAATATGCTGTATAGATTTGTCATAGCTTTCCTTCCAAGGAGCAAGTATCTCTGAATTTTCACGGCTGCTGCCCAGGTCTGCAGTGATTGAGGAGCTCAAGGAAATAAAATCTGTCCATGTTTCCACTTTCATGCTTTCTATGTGCTGAGAAGTGATGGGACTGGATTTGTAACAAATTCAATTAAGATTTTTTTAAAAAAATGTTAAAGGATACAAATTAACTTTTTAAAGGAACTCCAAAGAATATATCATCATTAGAAGCCCCTTTTATCATTTTTATCTGAAAATGTATTTCTAGATTCCCTGTGATTCAAGGATTTTTCCAGAAAGCTCTAGCTCAAGGCCACAGTGTTTGAAGCCTAGAGATAGCAGATAACATCCTGCAAACCTAAGGCATTTATTTCCATATTCTGTCAGCTCAATACAGTCACTACTAAGAATGCTCCAACTTGAAATAATGAATTTTTATTTCTTGAGATAAAATAAAAATTTTCAATGCCGTTCTCCCATATCATCCCACCCTTGCCCTCTCCCATAGAGTCCAAAAGACTGTTCTATACATCCGCGTCTCTTTTGCTGTCTCTCATACAGGGTTATCATTACTATCTTTCTAAATTCCATATATATAAAATAAAAGAGAAAAAAATAAAAATTTTCAGAAACAAAGGAAGGAAAGCAACTTTCTTTCAAATACTGAGAAGTCAGTAGTGGAATACCTCTCTGTTCCTTTCTTTAGTTTAATCTTTAAGATACACAGAGAAACAGAGACATAAACTTCAAACATATTATTATGTAGTCAGCCTTCCTCAAGGCAGTACTAAAGAAAGGTGCTTACATCTGGATGATGTCTATTCGGGCAGTTAAATTTTAAAATAATACTCATCTCTCCACACTCCCCACAACTGCTGCCTTCCTTTTGAAAGCAGGATGAAACTTCCTCCTACCAGCCCTCACCTTCAGATCCACCCTTCTCCAACCCAGTCTCTACATCAGTGCCAAGGAGGGTTGTACAAGCCTGACCTTGCTCACCTTGCCTGGTTTTACCCCTACACTCCATGTTTTCCCAAGTCTTCATGCATGGCTGTTCCCTCTGACTGAACACTTCCTGTCCTTAACCACTTAGACATCTTCTCCTTCTCTCCAAGGGGTCAGCTCAAGAGTGACTTTCCCTGTGGGGGACCATCCATTCAGTTCTTTCCAAGCGAAATTAGGTGTTCTTTCATGTACCCATGACACTCTCACAGAGTGATCCTGTAACTACAATGCTTCTAATTCACCACTGGACTATGAGATCATTGAGGCTGGACTATGTCTTATTGATCATTATGTCCTAGCTCTTAGTAATGTGCTCTTTGGCACATACAGATACTCAGAAACGTTTATTGAAATGGATACATAACATTATTTTAGGGCTTCAAAAAGTATGGAAGATCTGGGACAGCCTATACAATCTGAGATCTCTGAGCAACATAGCTACAGCCACTAAAAGAACCAAAAAATCTGATTTAGAGACTTATTTTCCTTTTCTTTCTCATTTTTAATATATGCATGCTAACGTCAAAGTTAGATAAAAGTGAGAAAACATTAAGCTGGGTAGTTAAAACGGATTACCCGGATTATTGTGATCTACATTTTTAAGGAAATGTATTAACACTTAGAGTAATAACAAATAATATTCATATCATGAGATCATATAGTTTAAAATTTTATCCAGCATATATTTTTCAGATCATTTTCTATATACCAGACACTGTTCTAAAAATATCAATTCATTTAATTCTTATAACAGCCTTAAGAGGTCATCATGACAAACTTGGAAATTTCTTTACTGTCTTGTGATATTGGCCTGACTCCTTCTCCCTATACCCAGCAGAAAGATTTAGAATTGAAGAAAATAATATCGACAGAACAAAAAATTCTTTTCAAATATCCTAAAAGGTATCCAAAGATCTAATGAAGGAGGTCATATCAAAATGAGTATTGCAATATTCAGCATCTCTAATGTGCTTGCAAAAAGATAAAACAAATGATAATTAGAATATTTTAGTGAATTTTTGTATGACATTGGAGTATTGCATATTTAAAATAAATCACCTGATAAACCCTGAACAGCAGGGTCCCAGAAACGGAATCTTTACAGGACCAAGATAAATCCAGGCTCGTCATAGCATAAAGCAGATATCAGAACAAAATCTTAAAGACATTCTCGTTTCTCCTTATTGACACTTTTAGTAAAGAGTGATGATTAATTGCACGTAGAAGATTTAAAAAGAGCAGATAGAAGTATTGACAGGTTAAAGTGCCACCAAGTGAAAGCTAATGGCACTGAGTACAGTGGAATAGTGCGTGATGTGCATATTTGTGGACTGTCATGGCAAGGAATTTGCAGAGGTTAATGAATAGAGGTTGGAACTAAAGTTACAGCAACTTTTCCCATTTTGAGAAGATTAACACAGGGAAGTGGGAAATATAGGTACCATTAAATCAAAGGAACACATTATACCGCAGGATGACGTGAGCAGATTGTATCAGTGACCATGAATGAAGCCACAGAAGGCCTGCTTGTCAAATGTACTGATGGTATCAGCATTCAAGAAGATTTTGTTAAACCTCAAATTAACAAAATTGAATTAATTTAAATTAATATATGCCCTTATCATTTGGGTAAAGGTGACATGTCCTCTTCACTCAGGTCTTTTCAACCATCTATTCCTAACATGGACTTTGGAATTCTCCACTCACTTCATCTGGTTGATTTTCATCATGGCACTTATCCTTCCTCATAATTACCTTAAATATTTACTAGTATTTATTTATTTCTTGAGTATTTGCTCAAATATGATTTATTTCTTAAGTATTTTTATTAAGTATTTATTAATGCATGAAAGCAATAACCTTGTTTAGCTTGTGTCACTGATTGAAATAAGAGCACCAAGCAAATATTTGTCAAAAAAATACCTGTCTTTTCCTCTTCCTTTAAAATAACTTTGACTAGCACAGATTGGAAAAAATACCACAATAATATTTCTTGTGAAACATGACACCCATTGAATGATAATAGTATCAGGCTGGGATCAGAAGACGGTTTTGCTACTGATACCTCACTCGACATTTCGTAAATCACTTAGTTTCTCCAAGAACAGTTTTCTCACGTGTAAGGCATTTTTGCATTTATGTGCATTAAAGAAGTTTGTAAACTGTAAAGTACGGAACATATATGAAGAATTATGATTGGGGGTGGGATAGGGACATCAACTATACACTAGATATGAATCAACATTGTGACTTTTGAAAGAATCAGTTACAAACATTGGTTGCATCAAAGAGTAGATTTTGTACTGGCAAAACAGATTAATGCATTTCCTCCTAGTTGCATACTCTACAAGATATTGACAATTGTCCAAAGACCAAGCCAAGGTAGGTTGTGGAGATAGTGTAACTTGAAAAGCTGAGAATTATTGTGGAAATAGTGAACAAACAAAGCATGGATGGGGGTGGTGGGAATTGTGATGTTTATTTTGGATATGTGAAGGGTTGTCATGTGGAAGATATATTGCAAGTAAAAATGCAATAAGATGCAAACTAGGAATTAGGAATGAAAGACTGAGAAAGACAAATGCTGGTTTAAGACCTTATTTTAATGTAAGGAAGAGTTTTCTTAGCTTTAGAGCAGTTGCATGATGCTGGAGGAAGTGAATTGTGGTGGTCACATCCAAACTAGGTGGAGACACATGAACAATATTATCAGCAGGCTTTTAATATTAAACTGAAGGTCAGGCTAGATGATTCCAAGGTCCTACCCAAGTCCAGCATTGTAAACAACCCAATGCAATACTCCTATCATGATTATTGAAAGAGAAAGGATCATGAACTCAAGCTCTGACAGATCCCCAGTTCTACTCTTAGAGACAAAATCAATCCATGAGAGAATGGCAGGTGACACCAGTCCTGGGTCAATGAGAAGAAAGACCAGCCAGGGTGTGGGGTTCCCCAGAGAGCTCATGGCTGCTTGTGTACCACTACATCCTACTGTTGCTTGCTGTTATTTAGTCACTAAGTCATAGCCCACCAGGCTCCTCTGTCCATGGGGTTTCCCAGGCAAGAATACTACTGGAGTGGGTTGCCATTTCCTTCTTCAGGGGATCTTTGTGACCCAGGGGTTGAACCACATCTGCATTGGCAGGTGGATACTCTACCACTAAGCCACTAGGGAAATACACATCCTACTGAGAATCCTTTTAATGTTGTGAGTTGTTGTCCGTCAAGGATTTGCTGCTATATATCACAAGACACTTGCTGTTGCAAAGACCAATTCCAGTTATATACATAGAGCCTTCAATTCAAAAATGATCTCCAGCTCATTTGAGGAGCAGAGAGGAGGAGAGGAGGCGATACCTCAAAGATGCAGCAAGTGCTAAGTTGGCAAAGCCAAACAAATGTTGCCTGAAACAATTTTTTCACTTTGCATCCCCCAACTTGAGGAACACAGTGACTGCCCCTCATCCCTTTCTATTTAAGTGTCCCTGACAAAAACATAGGCACATCCTATATTAACCCTCTGTTGCCAGGCTTCATGTCCAGAGATCTACACTTGAGGCGGCAGGGGGGGGGGGGGGAAAAGTAGAAAAGAGGGAGATGGAACCCACGGAGACACAGGTTGACATCGTTTTCATAATTTTTTTTTCCCTACTTTAGTCCTAGCTCCGCCGGGCGCGGGAGGAGGCAGTGAGCTGCGGACTCCGCGCTGGAACCAGGAGTCATTGAGCCGGGAGCCCAGGGAGCGCCCCTCCCGGTGTCCCTGCTGCAGCCTCCGGCTGGTCCCTGGATGCTCATCCTCGCAACCTCCTGGTGCAGAATCTCCTGCAAAGACAGCCTCGCCGCCGCCGCACGGGGTGCCCGGTGGGCGCGAGACTCCGAGGCATTGGCTCCGTAACTTTTCACGTCATTTTCTGCTCCGGATCCCCTGGTAGCCGGTCCGCGCCTCCTCCCGCCTGCGAGCACGGCGCCCATGGGGCAGGGGCCGAGCCTCTTGCAGCACTGAGTGGACCCGGGCTGGAGCCAGTGATGTCCGGCGCCAAACTGGAGGACTCCCCGCCTTGTCGCAACTGGTCATCTGCTCCGGAGCTGAATGAAACTCAAGAGCCCTTTTTAAACCCCACCGACTATGACGACGAGGAATTCCTGCGGTACCTGTGGAGGGAGTACCTCCACCCCAAAGAATACGAGTGGGTCCTGATCGCCGGCTACATCGTGGTCTTCGTGGTGGCGCTTATTGGGAACGTCCTGGGTGAGTGTCGACCCTGGCAGCCCCCCGGGGGCCGCCGCGGCCGCGCACCTGGGGCCGTCAATACCCCTCCTCCCCCCCAGGGATGCACACAAAGAGGTCGCTGCTCTCGGGGTGGGGCTATTTATTTATTTTTCAACAGAAGTTTTCGGATTTTAGGAACCAGAACCGAGCCCTGGAATGGTGATCCTTTATTTCTGCAGGGAGGCGCGGGGAGCCGCGCTGCCTTTGCGATCGCCTGGGTTCCCAGCGCCAGAAGAGGGGCAGTACTGTCCAGGAGAATGTGCCGGAGTGTGGGGGCAATCAGTCATCATTTTGTGTCACGTGGCCGTAGCCGGGTGTTTGGGGGTTCCTGGAGGAGGGGGTGAGGTCAGTCTGGCAGGATGCGAAGCTGTGTCCCTAGAGACAAGCTCTCCTGGGCTGGGGAAGTCATAAAAGGTTTGTGAGCCCGGTACAGTGTCCTTTGGCGAGAGAGAGGCTTGAGGCTCTGTCTAAAGGTGGCAATGAAAGGGCAGGGAGTGGGGATGGAGGCAAAGTAGGGAGGTGTGCTCGTCCACAGAAGCTGAATTAAAAGGGACCCAAGCCGCTGGGAGCGAGCAAGAAGGAGGAGGGGTCTCTGAGAAAAGTACCAGTGTGATCGCGATCATTCATTTATCCATCTACCCTATCCATTCATTCATTTATCTACGGTACGCATGTATTTTCCAGAGCACGCTCGGTTTCCAGGCTCGGGAAGTATTTGCAACTGATTTTTCCCCCCTAAAGCTGAGACCAAGCTTAGTGCTAAGTTCTCACTGTTCCTCTCTGTCTAGATTTGTATGTAAACATTCATTTCTATGCCCACTTTACACCTCTGCACAATTTCTGAGGGGGTGCGTGGGGGGAGTGCAGAGGCGAGCTGGTGGCTGTGGAGATGGAGTTTATTAGGGCAGCTGGAAACCTACTCTTTTAAAAAAGCAGCTTTGGAAGGGAGGGTAGACTGCACATGAATTGTGAATGGAAGGAGCGTCTACCTTGATGAATGGAGAGAGAGTGGGAGGCGTTTAAGAGCAGAGGGCAGTGTGGAGGGAATCTCTGTGGAAAATGACAAGCAAGCAGCCAGGCTAGGAGAAGATGCTCTTGATTACAAAAAGGCGGAGAAGGTGAGTGAGGTGGAATAGGCTGGGAGGCACTGAAGTCCAAAACATCGACTTTGTGACTGCAATGGAGGCTGATAAGAGACTTACTAGGCTCTCAGCACCAGCTTGATTTTAACCTTCTCTTCCCAAGGGTGCCAGTCTGATAAGAAGCATCCAATGTAGTCCCTCACCTGTTCAGGGGCAGAGTAGCTGATAGGTGACTGAAAGGCATTCCTCAGAGCTGGTAGATTATTATAAGATAAGAACTCTTTGAAAACTTTAGTTGGCCCTGTCTACATATTCTTTCAGCCTGTTTTAATTTTGCTGCTGTTTTTAAAGGCAAACATAAAGGAAATCTTTTGAGGATGCAAGTTAGGTGGATGGAGGTGGAAATACACATTATTAGGGTTATCTGTTGTAAGGATAAATCTGTTAATCATAATGCTATGCTTTTCTTGTTTCCCTTCTTGTTATCTATCCTTAAAACTACAACAATTAGGATATATGGCTACTAACAGGGTAACATTTTACTGCATTATGCTAATACTTAATGATAAGTGAATAATCAAAATTGGACATCTATTGAGTACCTACTGTGTGCCAGACACCTTCACATATGTTCTCTCACTTAAATCTAAGAATAACCTACATTTGACAGAAGCAAGACTTAGAGAAATGAAATGAGTTTTTAAGGAACTTGATACAGATTTAGTTTCATTTCTTCTGACCTCGGTCCAGAATTCTCCACTGATATTCCACTTTATTTAGAAAGTATATAGAGAATGAATTCTTTGCTCCTGGTATCTGCAAGCCTATTGAATGAATTTCCTGTTCTCCTCTGCATCTAAGTCCACTATTAATAAATTACCACTAAGGGTTAATTGTTCTGTCACTCTCTCCAACAAAAACCCACCGGGAGAGGAACTTTATTGCACTGCAGTAAAATTTTGACGTTTTGCAGAATGGCTACAAATCACAACTATTTTTCTTTCAGGCTTAACCTCTGTGGTAAAATTTGCTCCTTTTTGCTGTTATGCTACTCTAGCTTGCACAGGCCTGTGATGCATTATCTTTGTATACTAATTGCATAGTTTAGGGGTGCATGTTGGCTAGTCTGAGGAGTGTTTTAGTCTCAAGAAGGAAATACCTCTATAGTAAGGCTGCTTGTTTGGTAACAGAAAGGGAGAGGGCACTGTCCAAAACCTTAAGTGCTGAAACGACCAATTTTACTCAGCTTAAAACGAATAAACAAACAAAAAAGATGTACAAAAAGCACTCTGGTTTCAAAAAACTGGCAGCTGTTTTCTTCAGGACTGGATGGCACTGAAATCTTCTCTGGCTCAACTGAAACCCACATTCTTTACTGACATATTCCCTGAAAGTTGATGAGGTTGAAGTTTGACATTTAAACAAATGGGAAGCATCATTACTCACAGACAGCTTCCTGCTCTTGGAAGTCTGTGTCAAATTTGCAAAACAGATTAGATTGTCCCCCCCACCCCATCGTATGTCATTTTATGCAGAGAGTGGCAGGACAAGAAGTCACATTAATCATTCAAGATAAAGAGGCAACACTAGGTATGAAGGTGAAATACCACAGTCCAGGCGGCAGATGTAATCACTGACCCTTCAGGTCCACTTACCACTTGTACTTTCATGTAACTGACTACTTGGAAAATCTCAGCCTGTTGAACTTACAAACAGAATGTAATCAGTTGGAAGTCATTACTCCCACAGTGTCCTTCGTGAACAGAATGACAACATCACTATTATACCACCTATTTTTCTGCTCTCCATGGTGCTTCTCTCATTTTATATCCTCTCCATCATCAGAAGCTTCTTTCCTAAGATACTAAGCAGTTTCTTAGAAAAAAATGTTGACAACAGCCATTCAAAATAAGGCAGAAAATTAGTCTACATGCAATTTCATGATTGTATATCTGCTAATAAAAACATGCGCATGTGTGTATGTATGCTAAGTCACTTCAGCTGTGTCCAACTCTTCGCATCCTATGAACCATAGCCTACCAGCCTCCTCTGTCCATGAGATTCTCCAGGCAAGAATACTAGGGTGGGTTTCCATGCCCTCCTTCAAGGGATCTTCCTGACCCAGGGATCAAACCCAGGTCTTTTGGGTCTCCAACATGGGCAGGCGGGTTCTTTACCACTAGCAGCACCTGGGAAGCCCAAGAAAAACATACACATGTCTAATTATAGAATTATACATTTTAGAAAGGAAGGTGATTCCTAGTTTCTTTTTGGAGGTAGTGTTTTTTCCACTATCTTCAAAGTTATGTCACATATAATCTATTCCTAAATATATCTTGTACTTTAGCCAAATATGCTTGTTGTTGTTCAGTTGCTCAGTGCTGTCTGACTCTTTGTGACCCCATGGACTGCAGCATGCCAGGATCCTGTCTTTCACTATCTCCCAGAGTTTGCTCAAGCTCATGTCCATTGAGTTGGTGACACCATCCAATCATCTCATCCTCTGTTATCCCACTTCTCCTCCTGCCTTCAATCTTTCCCAACATCAAGGTCTTTTCCAATGTGCTGGCTCTTCGCATCAGGTGGCAAAAGTGTTGGAGGTTTAGCTTCAGCATCAGTCATAGACCAATGCTTTGTTTTTAAAATTCCTGTGTTTGTGGGAAGAGGGTTCTTGGCAACACTCAAGGGAATATATTTTTTTATATCATTCCAACTACTCCTTGAGTAGAAACTGGATGGAGAGATGGGTTCTAGTCAGTTCAGGTTTTAAATATGTGAAGGAAAGAAGTAAGTCTCTGCTTCTGTTATTTCTGCATTCAAATGTATGGTTTTCACCTGAAGTGCTTTTGTCTTCCCTGTTGTGATCTTCATATGAAAAATGAAGAGAGCATTCAACAAATGACATCAGTCCAGCTGTGCATCTCACTTCTTGTGTGACCATTAGGAAAACTGTCAAACTCTTCAAGTCTGTTTTTTTTGCAATTGAAAACTATGGCTTATAGTTACTATCTTGACTCAGACATAGAGAACAGACTTATGGTTGCCAAGGAGGAGAGGGTTTGAGGGAGGGATAGACTAGGAGTTTGGGTTTAGCAGATGCAAACTATTGCCTATAGAAGGATAAACAACAGAGTGCTACTGCATCCTATGATAAACTGTAATGGAAAAGCTTATGAAAAGCAATGTATAGATATGTACAACTTAATCACTTTGCTGTATAGCAGAAATTAACACAGCATTGTAAATCAACTATATTTGAATAAACTACTCTTATAAAAATAAAAGAAAAATAAAAAGTAATTCCTGCTTTGTAGAAATCCTATGAGGATATATGAATATCCTATATACATAGATACATAGAGGATTGCACATATATATTTTTTCTGGACATAGTACACACTAAATGTCAATTTCTAGCCCTTCTTTCTCACTAGAAATCTCTCCCTGGTGTGGTTAGTAGTCATCCTCTGCCTCTGTGACCAGTCTGTACTTTTGCTAAGTCTTTATGGCCTCTATTCTGGTGTTTTTCTCAATTGAGTGCTTTCCTAGAAGCTGTTAGTAACATGACATTGGTATTCCCACCCAGCTCCACCCACTCACCACCCCCATCAGATGTTTATTGCATCATACTAACTGTTTAACACTGCCTTCCCACCTCTGTGTGAAAGTCGTTTCTAACCATCACGATAACTTTCTCTTGGCTTACAGTTGTATGCATTAGGTTCCATTCACTGAGTTTTTGAATTATTAGTTGGCTAGTCTATCTGTATAGATGTTTTAAATAGCATGCACACACACATAATACGTTGAAATAAAGCACACTGCCCATTAAGAAATATATCCAAAAAGAGTTAAAACTAAACTGGGTAGGTAGAATGGAGAGAATATATGTAATAGGACTACTTCTTACAGAGCTGCTGATCGTATGCCCTAGACATGGCAATGGCAAAGTTTCAAAGTTGCAAGTTTCTGTCACTCCTAAGTCTGAGACCTTTCTTTTCTGCTTATCCTAAAGCCCACCTCAGCTCTGTGGGTCTTTTAGAATCCACCTTTTCTTACACAGGAAGCAGAAAGAGGTTAGAGATAATACATTACTCATCTCTGCTGAGACGAAACAGAAGTCATGAATAGTGACCGTAAAAGGTAAGATTAGCCACTAAGCTTTAAACTTAGCTTTAGTTACAGAATGTAAAGCATGCTTACCTGAAGAAGAATTAAACTGAAGCCCCACATTTTTCCTAATATCATAACCACTTAGTTTTACTGGGTAAAGTAAATCATGTTTTTGAATTGAACAGAATCTCAGTGATAACTTTTTAAATGACTGTCTCATAGATAACAGCAGCATTTATTATGAGCAGACAGTAATGAGATAACATGTGCTACTGATAATTGAAATGGAATGGGTTCTTTCTGAATTTGAAAAAAAAATGATGAGGAAAGTGAAATAAATGAAAATAATACCAACGTAGAAAAGAGGTTGAATCTAACACTCAAATACAAACACATCAACTGTTACCATTTTTTTCTTGATTTTATTAGGGCATACATGTATTTTTTCTGTTTATGTGAGTTTTTATTATTTCATATTTTAGAGCATGTTAGCAAATCTTTTCTTACTGCAGTTATGTTAGCATTCCTAAGTTCCTGAGTCTTACTCTGCTCCTCAGATTTCAGGAATATCCACCACTGGTGTTATTTCTTTGTGAGAGAGAATCTTTTCATCCTTCTTCTTGTAGAATTCTGACATACCTCCCAACCTTAGGGATGCTGGCTCTGTTGAATAATAATGGTTCTGTTGGCTCACGGGTGAGGTCCAATCAATGACATGTGACAGGCGAAATGAAGAGCATTAAAAAATTTATTTTTTAATTGAAGGATAATTACAATATTTTATTAGTTTCTGCTGTACAACATAGTGAAGCAGCTATATATATATATATGTATGTGTGTGTGTATATATATATATATAGTCATATATTCCTTCCCTCTTGAATCTTCCACAACCACCCCCATCCCTCACATCTATGTCATCACAGAGCACCAAGATGAGGTCCCTGTGCTTTATAGCAGATTTCCACCATATATTTTATTTATGGTAGTATATATATGTCAATACTACTCTCCCAATTCATCTCCCTGCCATTTCCTCATGTCCATTCTATCTGTGTCTCTATTCCTGCCCTGAAAAGAGGCTCATCTGTATCATCTTTCTAGATTTCATACAGATGTGTTCATATATGATATTTATCTCTTTCTGACTTAATTCACTCTGGATGTCAGATTCTTTGTTGTTATTTAGTCTCTCAGTCCTCCCTACTCTTTTTACAACCCCATGGACTATAGTCCACCAGGCTCCTCTGTTTATGGCCTTTCCCAGGCGAGAATACTGGAGTGGGTTGCCATTTCCTTCTCCAGAGGATCTTCCTGACCCAGGGACTGAACCCACGTCTCCTGCATTGCAGGTGGATTCTTTACCACTGAGTCACCAGAGAAGCCTATGTACAGATCCATTCAAATTGAAGGGTGTTTATTTGTCTCCAACTCCTCTTCACATTGCAAACGAAAATGAAGAAATTTATTGAGAATACCAGGTCTTTAAGGCTAGGTTCCACCATGAATATATGTATTTCCTTGATGCCTCATGACAAATTTATAACAAGGAGATAATAGCTTTGATTTACAAATGAGAAACATGCAATTCAAAAAGGTCTTTTTCTTGTACCAAAGTTTAGTCAAACAATAAGCATCAGCAGTAGGTTTCCAATGTGGATTGCTCAGATTCCATGGCCTACCCATGTTCTATTATTTCTTCCTGCCTTTGTCCCACACTTGTAATCCTGACCAAGAAAAAGAAAAGAAAACAGAAGATGAGAATGCTACTGATGTGGGTGCCCTCCAGACGATTTATGGAGCTGTGCTGGCTGGTTGCCATGCTATTCCTCTGCTAGACTACAGTCCTTCAGGTCGAAGGATGAGCTCATTTGATAAGCTAACCAAGGTCAGGCTAGGGTTACTTTGCAAGAGAAAATTTCAAGGTAAATTAGGTGCTGCCAAAAATGCTTCTGCTTGTCCGGGTGTGTGTGTGTGTGTGTGTGTGTGTGTGTGTGTGTGACTCATTTGATAAATATTAGATAATTGTGAAATTGTAACCAGGATTATTTTGTTACTGAAGGTGCTGTCTTTATACACCATTAGAGACCAAGGACCTAAACATTTACTATCTCAGATAATCCAAAGATCTTTTTGATCTTTTTTTTTCCCTTCTTTTTTAAACTTTCTTACAAAATTTATTTTTCTTTTCATAAAAAATCATATTCTTGCAGAATCATTTCAAAATCATAAGTTTTTATTGATTTAACTAAGGTCAACATTTATATCACATGAGAGTGTACCTAGAGCACAGTGATGTTGTACATGTCCAAAGAAGCCTTACCCGTAACATCATACATGAAATGACCTTTAGACACTGACAGTGGACTACTCTGGGAGGCTGTTCTATGAAATGCATGACATATATAACCAGTTATTTAGATATCTGACTCAGGACTGAATTTATTTATTTCATCTTTGTTCCTGATGAGAGATCATCTCTTAACCAAGTAAGTAGTTTGTATATATATTTAAATAGCATGAAATTGTTTTGTCATTGAAACTGTTTCCTTAGGAAAAAAAAACCCAAAACTACTCAGAATACATAAGTACTTTACTTTTGAAAATAATTTTGGATTATTACATTGAATCTTTTATAGTAATTTGCTCTCAATATCACATACATATGAATGATTTCTGACATTTATATATTATTTTACTCCTCAGAATACATTGTTACATATATTGCTTCACTTAGTCTTCAGAACAATCTAATAAGGTAGGTCTTATTTAATGAAAATTTTAGGTCTCTGAAATGATTTAAATTCACTTTAAAAGTTTAAATACATGGTAACGAGAACCCTGCATGCGAGACAGAAAAAGGAACGCAGATGTATAGAACAGACTCGTGGACTCTGTGGAAGAGGGCAAGGGTGGGATGATATGGGAGAATGGCATTGAAACATGTTAATTATCATATGTGAAATCAATCGCCAGCCCAGGATTGATGCTCAGGGCTGGTGCACCGAGATGTCCCAGGGGGAGGGAATCAGGAGGGTGGAGGGAGGGGGGCTCTGGAAGGGGAGCATATGTAAACCCATGGCAGTTTCATGTCATTGTATGGCAAAACCAACACAATAAAGCAAAGAAAATTTTTAAAAAAAGGAAAAGGAAAAAAAAATACATGGAAACCTCCAGGTAATCTGTGTGATCTTGGGCAAAGCTTGCCAGCTTCCTGTATCCCAAGAAGCCAGAATAAGGACACTAACTCCCATTGTCTGATCTTTAGCTACAATATCTTTGGTACCTGGCTCTCTCAACATTCTAAATTCAGACACAAATTAACCAGATTTTCAAAACTTGCACATACATAAGTAAATAAATCCAACGTCCTAATTGAAAATAAGAAGTTACTCTTACAAGTCATAATACTTGAAGCTTTTTCAGTCATCACGATCTCTTTCTGTAGACATAACTATATGAAGAGCTTTATTGGTCTGAAAAAGTAGGCTGTGCCGTACTAGCAAATGAACCCTGAATTGTTATTGGTTTAGCATCACAGATCATTTCTTATCTGTTTGCCATCTAACATGGCTTGGAGAGTTCCTCATATCCAGTGACTCAAGATCCAGATATTCTCTCTGTTCATGGACTGCCTCAGCATACAGTCTCTGTGAAACTAACCCCTAGAAGGGGTCCCAGTATCCCCCCATTGACCAGTATTCACACCCTGTGTTGTACCTTTTCATATCGTGACAGAAGTGATCTGGGTGACCAGCAGCATACATATTTACATATATGTCAGTTTTGTAAATATGGTTAATTTGTGTCTGAACTCAGAATGTTGATAAAACCAGGTGCCAAAGACATGATAGCTAAAGGTCAGACAATGAGAGTATCCTTACCCTGTCTTCTTGGAATACAGCAGAAGTGACAGTGTGTCACCTTCAAGATTACGTTATAAAAGATCATAGCTTCGTCTTGAGTTTTCACTTTCTTGCTCTTGGATTTCTTGCTCTGGATAAAGTAAGCTGCTTTGTTGAGAGCAACTCATGTGTTAAGAAACGGAAATATCCAGCCATAGAGGAAGCATTGTCTGCTAACAGCAACCACATGAATGATCTTAGAAGTGAATCCTACAGCCAGATTGAACCTTGAGATGATGCCAACAGCATCCTCCCCTGCCCTCACCAGCTTGACTTGACAGATTCTGAGACAGTATCTAGCTAAGCTTCTCACAGACTCCTGACCTTGTAGAAGCTATGAGATAATGTTTGTTGTTTTAAGTTTTTATTTTTTTTTTAAATCTGGGGTTAAGTTGTTTTACAGGCTCTATGTTGTCATGATTAGAGAAGACTGAGCTGGGAAATGCACAGTCTCTTAATTATTGTTGCCAAAAAGCAAGACATGCCGCTCAAGTTCCTAACCCTCCGACCAAATCCAATCCCATTGTATCAACCTAACTACAAGTGCTGCTGAAATGTTTAACAGTCTCTGTCACAGCAACCAGACAAAAAGTGTTTTAACTTGCATAGTTTTACAATAAGAGAGTTTAGAGGAATCGAGCACATAATGGCATAAGGCCAAAATAAACTGGTAGATATTTCCTCTCCACATTTTGAATCTCTGCCAATAGAAGTAACATATAGTATAGGGAGACTTTGTACCAATTACTGTAATAAGAATTCAGGGTCCAAAGATAGAAGAAATCAAGGAATCTACACACTAGGTGAAGAGACAAATAGATACACAGATAATCTGAAGATAAGGTGTCAAGTGCTCTGACAGATGAGTTATAGCATGTTGTCAAAGCACATAAGAAGGACGCTTAGTTCCGTTTAAGGGATTAGAGAGAGGTCCAGGAGCATATGACTTCACTGAATTTTAATGCAGGAATTCACGTCAAACAGGTGAAGAAAATTGAGCAAGGTGTTCTAGGCAGAGGAAACAGCAAGAGCAAAATCAGAGAGGCGTGAAATAGCATAACCATGCAGAGAATGTTAAGCGATTGGGTAAGTGCAGATGAGGAGAGGCTAAGGATGGAACTGGGGTGGTAGTTAAGCGCTGGGTTTCGCAGTGCAGTGGGTCTCACCTTCTCATAGACCGCAGCTTGTAGGGGCCCTTCAAAGACTTCACGGAGGGTGCTGTCATTGAGAGACTCTGAAGGTTTTCACACTGGAGTCTGTGTCCTGTTTGTATGCACACGTGCTCAGTCACTCAGTCCTGTCCAACTCTGTGTGACCCCATGGACTGTAGCTCGTCAGGCTTTTCTGTAGATAGGATTTTCCTGGCAAGAATACTGGAATGGGTTGCCATTTCCTTCTCCAGGGGACTTTCCCGATGCAGGGATCGAGCCTGCATCTCCTGCATTGCAAGTGGATTCTCTACCATTGAGCCACCTGTGTCTTGTTTGGGGCTCTCTTAATAAAGCCTGGCTTCCCTGGTGGCTCAGATTGTAAAGCTTCTCCTGGCAATGTGTGAGACCCAGGTTCAATCTCTGGGTTGGGAAGACCCCCTGGAGAAGGAAATGGCAACCCACTCCAGTACCCTTGCCTAGAAAATCCCATGGACAGAGGAGCTTGGTAGGCTACAGTCCGTGGGGTCACAAAGAATGGGCCACGACTTCACTTTCACTTTCCCTTTTCACTTTAATCAAGCCTACTTTAATTTAAAAAACTGATAATTGAATGCAATCAAAATTCTTCTAAGTGGCTTTCCATATGCTCCCGAAGAGAGAAAAGGAGAAAGTGAGAAAATGAAGAAAGGGATAAAGAAAAGAATGGAAAAGACAAAGATTAAAATATAGGAAATAATGTTACCATGTTTGTTTTGCTGAACATTTAAATTTGAGAAGAAATTTCTCTTTAAAATATTTTTTTATATTTTTATCTTGAAAGATATGCAAGTCAGTCTCCTGTGTCATAGTCCTATTAATAATTTCCAATATTGTATACAGCTTTTCACTAAAATTATATTTGTTTAACTTATTTTGGAGGTTTCAATGGGTCATCATGCTCCCAGCCATCCATCACTTTAAAGTTAAGATCATTTTTTTTTGCCTCACACTAAAACCCAAAAGATGACAAATTTGAGATCTAATGAAAAATTTTCTTATTTTCCAACTAAATTCCCAATTTTTTACTCCAGTTTATTTGCAACTTTCTAAATATGCTCATTTGAAATTTTACCTTAAATGGCATTTTAATCATTCCAACAATCAATTAAGATAATACACTGACACTAGGTCAGCCTTTAGGGAATTACAGGAAACACGTCTTTACGTGTTGACATGGTAACACTTCAAAATTTCTTCAACTGTAGTCACTATGAAAACTTTTTTTTGCTATTCCTAACTCACAAGGGAAATACAACACAGATGAAAACCTGTAATATCCTTTTCCAGATTTTCAGGGAATTTTTATTTCTACTCAGTGACTTTTAGATGAATTTATGAGACGCATGTGGAGCACTGAGTTTATTATTATACTGTCAGAATTGGAGTCACAAAACCACTATCTATAGTAATTTATTTCATAAATTCAAAATGAATTTGATGAGTCATCCACTTTGGTAGAGAACCATATTGTTTATAAATACCATTTTGAAGGCAACTTATCTTTCTTAAAATGTACAGATTGAGCTAATCTTTCTCACAGAAGGAGAGAGGTGTGGTTAATGCTTATTAACCATTTTGTCATCGGGTTAAACTGAGTCAACATTTCATTGTAAAAAATAGCTAAAACTTAATCTCTCCAATCAGAATACTTAATACAAAAGTTTCTCAAGTTTAGAAAGCTGAAAAACAAATTCATTAAAACATCTCACCAGCTGGTGTAGGAAAAAGACTTCATAATTGTTGGGACGTTTATGTGCTTGGGCTTGATTTATATTATATTTCAGCCACATGAAGCCTGGAAAGCCTTGTTCTTTGAAATCATCAGAGATGGTGATGGTGACTCATAGATTCCTGAAAGTCAGTAAGATTATCCTAGTTTATAAATTTATGTGTTTTCTTCCCCAGACATGATCACTGACTGCAACTGCTCACTGACAGGAGGCCAAAGCATCTCAGGGGAAAATAATAAGAATTTAAGAAGTTTAAAACACATAAATAAAAACATGAGCACACTTACAAACACACACACACACACACATTTTGGGGACTGTATTACATGAATAATATGATTTTGGTGTACTCTATTTTTTCATGCAAGATTAAGAAGCTACCTTCCAAACTTTTCAAATGTCCCAAAATCTGGACATAAAGCCTTGACTTGCCCAAAGTCAAGAGATATTCTCAACTATCCTCTGAGTGAATGAATTAGACTTTAGGGAAGTCAAAAAATAAATACACTAGAGGTGGAGATGTCTTGATTACATTCATGTAAGAAGGAACACCCCTTAGTTGATTGATATTTTGGCAAAATTTATATTCTTTGAACAGACTCAATATGTTCCTGCTTTAGGGTCTTCACAATTTCTAACCCCTTTTGGTTTGCTCCTGGCTGCTCCTGACCAGCTCACATTGTTGCATCTTAGGAGATGGTCTCTAAGGAAGTATCTCGTCCTGCTTCTCTGCCACAATGTTAGCACCTCATTTTGTTTCTGTCATAGAACTTACTACCATTAGGAAATTTTCAAGTTGTACAGTGATTAGGACTCTGTGCTTCCACTGCTGAGGGCCTGGGTTCAATCCCTGTTTAGGGAACTAAGATCCCAGAAGCTTCATGGCATGGATAAAAATAATGATGATGATGATAAAATAAAAGATTTTTTAATAGAAGAAGTGGACCTGAAAATTAAAGGAAAAAACATTTAAAAGATCTTAGTACTATTAGAAATGATATTGTTCATTTGCTCATTTCATTATTGTGTCCTTTAAGTAACATTTAAGTTCCAAGAGAGTAGTACCATTATTTCTCATTTTTGCAGTTGCGTCATCAGCATCTAGAACAGTGCCCAGCACACAGCAATGAATTAAAGTGTTAGACTTCCAGCAGGAGAAATATTTTAGATATAAGCACAATTTTAAAATTAGAAATTGCAGGTTTTAAATTTCTTCTATATACAACTTCAAAACCAAACCTCAATCATTTGACTCTTGCTTGGGATAGTTTTGTTCGATATCTTGAGAACCCACACATTAAAATAAATATTATATAATTACTAATGATTAGGGGAGACCATTTGTAAAATCTCTCCCCATCACTATAATTCCATAGACAATACCAAGAAGTTTATTTTGCTCTCCTCTTGAGGAGCAAATGAGATTTACAAGCATATTCAAGAAATATGTTTTTAAATAACATGCTGTATCTCTGCAATTACTGAGGAAAACATGTAATGTATAAAATCTGTAGTTAAAGCCACTTCGTTTCAAAATGATTCTTGGCTTTTTTTTTTTTTAATGTTTTTATGGAAGCCTAGGGAAATATGTGACCGTTTGTGTCCCAGATGGGATAAGAGAGCTAAGACTGAATGTTATCACTACCTCATACTTTCTGTAAGAATAAAAGGGCTAAGCATATCCCTGTATGAGCCCAAGATGATTGAGGAGTGCCCACAGAGCTTCAGCTCTAGGAATCTTTTGTCATTTTCCCCCACTGCTAGTGGCAATAGACTGCAGACAATCCAAAAAACACCATATTTTCAAGTAGAGCTCAGGAGTAATGTTGGTAATAACTGGAGAGTTCCACATTCTTTTAATGTTAACAAGAGAAATAATAAACCCATTGACTAATTCTGGTCCTCAATTTCCTGAAATAGTCATCAAATTAAAAAATTTTGAAAACCAAAGCACAGTCTTGCCTAGAGATAGGAGGCATTGTTAATTCTAGCAGACTTATGACCAACTCAAACAATATTATCAATATTTCTTATTACTGTGAATCAAGTGAATTATAATAGAATTTACATGTTAGGCTTTTAGGAGTTGCTGTGTTGCCCTAATTAACTAGCTCTTCAACAAGACCATTTGTCATCTGCCATCTAAGTTACTCCTAATAAGTATGATAGGATGATCACTTTTCATGATCACTTTTTTTTCCCCAGGAAGTGAAGATTTGTATTACACAACTGTTGTGTATTAGGTGCTTGAATAGATTGTGTTAGTATGTTAGGTGTCTGAATAAATTTGCATAGTATCACTTAGCCTTTCTGTTCCTGAACAGTAAGTAAATATAATGCTCTGTCCTGCACTTCCTTTTTCCTTTTGCTAGTACCTCCATGCTAGTTTGTATAGCAAGTTGAAAAATATGTGTGCAATTAAAGGAGAACACAAATATTAAAGGAGAACACGAATTCTCATGCACTTTTGGTTTTGAAAACTCAACTGAAATGGACTTGAGTTTCAATGACCAATCAATACTGCCTCAGTGATCTAGAGCTCATCTTAAGCTACCTGGACATAGAGGTCAGAGGGATGAGAGCAAGAGTCAAGCTGGGTGCAGACTTTCCTTTCTAGTAAATGGAAGTTCATAAGACTTCTCTGAGAACCAAGTCACCATTAACAGCAGTGACAATATCTATAGAATCTTGAAGTCATGCAAATAGACTTTTCATCCAAATGGAGGTAAAGGCAACATAAAGAAACAGAGGGCTCAGTCCAACTAGATCAGCAAAAGGTACACAAAAAATAAAGCCACCTGGACCAACATACTGGATTTCTAGGGCTTATCTAATTTGGAGCTGTTTCCTTTTCTTATTTCATTCAGCAAATATTTATTGAGCACCCACAACGTGTAATCTGTTCTATTACATTCTGTTGAGGAAATACAGAGTGAAGGGAACATGGTTCTTACCTACAAGGAATTTCTAATATTGGAGGAGAGACTGACATGTCAAAAATAGTCTGGAGTATGAGGATTATTGGAGAAGCACATGCTAAGTGCTAGACCATAGAAACACAACTATCAGATCCGATTTGGGGTAGGAAGTGGGACTTCCCTGGTGGCTCAGATGGTAAAGAATTTGCCTGCCATGCAGGAGACCCAATTTTGATCCTGGAGGAGGGAATGGCAGGCACTCCAGTGCCCTTGCCTGGAGAATTCTATGGACAGAGGAGCCTGGTGGGCTACAGTCCATGGGGTCGCAAAGTGACAGACTTGACTAAGCAACTGGTGTGTATGTGTTGAGGGAGTGGGGGGGGGGCGGTGGTAGGAAGGACCCTTTCCCAGAGGAGGTGGCATTTGAGATTTTGCTGACATATGAATATAATTCTGAAAAATTCCAAAAAATAAAAAGAAATTACATCTAAGTTGATGAAGTTTTATACATACACACATATATAAAAGTATGCTGAAAATGGGCTTCCCTGGTAGCTCAGCTGGTAAAGAATCCACCTGCAATTCAGGAGACTCCAGTTTGATCCCTGGGTGAGGAAGATCCCCTGGAGAAGGGAATGGATACTCACTCCAGTATTCTAGTATTCTGGCCTGGAGAGTTCCTTGGACTATACAGTCTATGAGGTTACAAAGAGTTGGACAACTGAAAATATCATTCAGGAAATTTCAGTAAAAAACAGGCTCCCATGATTTTTTTTTTAATTTCAGGGAATAGAGAATTCAAGTAATATTTTTGATGCTTTGCATTGCTTTCATGATCTACTTTATTTTGTGGGTATCTGCCAAGTCACCCCTGTATTTTTATATCATGGTGGACTGGATTTTAAAAGTAATGACATCCTTGGAGTTTATTTTAAAATGAGCTCTGTTAGACAAGAGCTTCTCAGGGGAAGATGAACTTCGGGCAAAGGTAAGAATGGGTTGAAGCTATGAGACCAGGCACTGGGAAGCCTCCTGAGACTCTTCAGGAAACTCTTCAGGAAAGTGATTATGAGGATAAAAACAAGGCAGTGGAATTGAATATGAAAAAAAAAAGAAACAAATATGAAACATTCTGGAAATAGAAATGAGCAACTCAGAGATGTGGAAAATTGATGGGAACAGAAAAGAATCTTCTGATTAATTGAACTTTTTGACCAATGAAAGTACAATGATTTTCTTATTAGTCTTTTTCTCAACACAAGCAGGATATAGAGAAAGAAAACTAGTCTTTGTGAGTAGAGGGGTCATAGTGAATTTGCCAAGGCAGGTTGAGTTCGCATTGTTAGAGGAATATGCATGTGAACCATTCCAGCAGAAAGCAGGGCTGGATGACCCATATGCCACTCACAATCAGTTTGCTACTCTGACAGAATTTTTTCTTCTCTCTTCCTGACTGTGCAGGCAACATATACAGTTCATGTGAGGCTTAGACTTCTGAAATAAAGTTTTCAAGGGAATGTAAACTTCTTAATGGGTACATCAAATAGCAAGATCTTTTTTGCAACACTAAATTCTTTGGCTCAACAATATTCATTGGGTGTCTATAGCAACAAACTAGACAAAACTTACCTTTTAGAAAGCTTATATTCTAACGGTGATATTAAGGGCATATTTTGACAGTAGAACCAGTAGAATTTACTGATAGATTGCATGTGGGTGTGAAGTAGAGTGGGGAGTCAACATTTTCATGCCAAGTAGATGAGCAGTGTCAGATAATGAGATTCAGAATCCTGGGGTGTGTGTGAGTTAGATGTAGGGAAGGAGAGAGAGTCAAAATTTTGATTTCAGACAGTCTAAGTTTGAGATAGTATCTGTAGGTATATTGTGAACATTTGAATAGTCGGTCAGGAGTTTAAGCAAAAAGACAAACCAGGCAAAAAACTCCAAGATTTTATAACCAATATTCTCTTTTATATCCATATTCTTTTTAAAGAAATGAGGAAAATTTTGCTGAGAGAACTGTTTAAGATAAGAATTAATTAAAGGAGTTGCTATATCTTCTTTTTTGTTTGATTTTCTTTTTTTTTTGGTTTTTATTTTATTTTATTTTTTTTGTTTGTTTTTGCCATACAATGCCATGATATCACCATGGGTTTACATATACTCCCCCTCCAGAGCCCCCCTCCCTCCTCCCTCCCTCCTCCCTCCCCCCTGGAAATCTCGATGCACTAATGTAATATATCTGATTAGCAACGTTGTAATAGGTTCAGGTGTACAGCAAAGGGACTCAGTTATGATTATACATATATCCATTCTCCCCTAAATTCTCCTTTCATCCAGGCTGCCACATTAAACTGAGCAGAGTTCCTTGCGCTATATAGTAGATCTTGTTGCTTATCCATTTTAAATACAGCAGATTGTACTTGGCCATCCCAAACTCATTTTTAACATATTCCTCACAGATATGTAAAACTGTAGAATGAAATGCACAGTGAATTAAAAAAAGAAGTTCCTTACAGGCTATTTCATTCTTTTTTCTATATGAAATCATTACAGCTGTATTTCCTTGAATCTTGAAAACAGTCACCTTGAATTGTACTTTAAAAACAACAACAACAACAAAAAACCTGGGGAATGTGGTAAAAATTTCCTTTTCAATGCTCATGCATAACTTACTGAGTCAGAATTTCAGGGATGCTGACTGTAGAATCTCCATTTTAAATAGAAGTCCAGTACACTGAATAGGAAATTCCTGTCAAAGAAAACGGAGAAGGCAATGTCAAGCCACTCCAGTCCCCTTGCTTGGAAAATCCCATGGACAGAGGAGCCTGGTAGGCTGCAGTCCATGGGCTCACTATGAGTCAGACAGGACTGAGCAATTTCACTTTCACGCATTGGAGAAAGAAATGTCAACCCACTCCAGTGTTCTCGCCTGGAGAATCCCAGGGACGGGGGAGCCTGGTGGGCTGCCATCTCTGGGGTCGCAGAGTCAGACATGACTGAAGTGACTTAGCAGCAGCAGTCAAAGAAAAAAAGTAAAGGTGAGCCTCATTATTTGACACCTCCTATTTTTGGAGGCCAATATGAATGCCCTGTGCTTTTACATTTGACACAAGTTCAATTGTGTCAATAAAGATCTATCAGAGGAGAGAAGATAAAAGGACCTGCTTTCAAATGGGATTAGGCAGAAAAATGACAACAACAAAAAAATGTGGCAAAAAGACTACTAGGAGGGATTAAAGGAAGAAAAGGAAGGGTCAAATGTGTGGGAGCACCCAAAATCCCTCTCAGTGATAACTTTGAAGTAATACTTTGTTATAACATTTTTAAGCAAGGTGTCAAGGTGCACAGTGGCTCAATTTATTATTGTAGTAGCCAGCATATGCTCATTGTTATACATCTTTATCTAAATAGGGCATTTCAGAAGTCTGGCATGACAGGCAGGATTCACTGCATATAGAATTACTATTGCAACAACGCAAAAATTCTAGCGCAAAGTAGAATTAGTCGTGCAAAGGTTTTTTTCTATGTTTTCTAGTTTATAATTTTCTACATGGAGTTACTGTTTTAGGATTAAAAGAAAATTTACTTCCTTTTACAGTATATAAACCATTCAACATATATTGCCATGCATACTAAATGTAGTTAATTATGTCATGGAAAGAATTGGATGGCTGCTATGAAGATAAAAGGTGTTTGACCACACAAAAGTTCAGGTTCTGATTTAGATGTGTGGTGCTGACTTATTAAAGTATAAATGTCAGGAGTTATTGGTCACAGAATAGATACTAGGGTTATGTGACATTCTAAAAACATCAAAAACTTTTTGGCAATAATACTGAAAGGATAGGAACACTGAAAGGATAAGGATTAAGACAAGGAATGAACACTGTCTTCCAAGGACTTTTCTACACTAAGATTTTAGAAACGCAATTTTCTCTGAAATGTCCTTAGTCCTGTATATGGAACAGTTCAACAGTTCAGTCTCTCAGTCTCTCAGACTGAGCCCCATGGACTGCAGCACACCAGACTTCCTTGTCCATCACCAACTCCCAGAACTTGCTCAAACTCATGTTCATTGAGTCAGCGATGCCATCCAGATATCACCCTCTGTCATGCCCTTCTCCTTCTGCCTTCAATCTTTCCCAGCATAAGGGTCTTTTCCAATAAGTCAGCTATTCACATCAGGTGGCCAAAGTATTGGAGTTTCAGCTTTAGCACCAGTCCTTCCAATGAATATTCAGGACTGATATCCTTCAGGATGGAGTGGTTGGATCTCCTTGCAGTCCAAGGGACTCTCAAGAGTCTTCTCCAACACCACAGTTCTAAAGCATCTGGTCTTTGATGCTCAATTATAGTCCAGCTCTCACATCCATACATGACTACTGGAATAACCATAGCTTTGACTAGACAAACCTTTGTTGGCCAAGTAATGTCTCCACTTTTTAATATGCTGTCTAGGTTGGTCATAGCTTTTCTTCCAAGGAGCAAGTGTCTTTTAATTTCATGACTGTGGCCACCATCTGCAGTGATTTGGTAGCCTAAGAAAATAGAGTCTGTCACTGTTTCCATCTTTTCCCCATCTATTTGCTGTGAAGTGATGGGACCAGATGCCATGATCTTCATTTTTTTGAATGTTGAGTTTTAAGCCAACTTTTCACTATACTCTTTCACTTTCATCAAGAGCCTCTTTAGTTCCTCTTCACTTTCTACCATAAGGGTGGTGTTGTCTGTGTATCTGAGGTTACTGATATTTCTTCTGGCAATCTTGACTCCAGCTTGTGCTTCATCTAGCCTGGCATTTCACATGATGAACTCTGCATATAAGTTAAATAAGCAGGGTGACAATATACAGCCTTGGTGTACTTCTTTCCTAATTTGGAATCAGTCTGTTCCATGTTCAATTCTAACTGTTGCTTCTTGACCTGCACGCAGATTTCTCAAGAGGCAGGTTAGGTGGTCTGGTATTCTCATATCTTAATAATTTTCCCACAGTTCATTGTGATCCGCAGAGTCAAAGGCTATATGGAAACAAGGAGGAAATAAGACACTAACAAGCTCCATCTAATCCACTGTAGACAGATGGTTATGTACCTTTTTCTTCAATTCACTGAAATTTGCAAATATTCTACCTCTAAAAGCAGGTGTTATAAAAATACTGTGAAGGATTTATAGGACTTGAGATATATTTGGCTATAGTAGGTTAGAGGAGGTATATTTTAATTTTGAACTGCAATAAATGCAGGCTTGGAATATGTAAGTGTAATTATTTTCCTGAATATTGCACATATATTATACATATACACAAATACATGTGTATATTTACATGTATTTTAAGGAGTTATTAGTGGCGTTACTCATAGATTATTTGGATTTCTATATTCAATTTAATAAACTCAAATCTAAAGCACATATTTTTATCTCAAGAAAAGTATATCAGACCTATTAATATCTTGGCTTTTGTTAAGAAAGCCATTATCTTCAACTTTCTGGCAACTAGATCCTACAAGTTATTACTTTCTGTAAGATAAGCATTGATTGATAAGACTTTTAAAACTCATTTACTATTCAATCTGTCTTCCTCTTTTGTAGGCAATCTCTAAGTACTGTATGCTATTCTGTAAGCCCTGGATACAACACAGGGACATATGCTGTAGTTCTCTTGCTCATTTTTCTATTCAATATTATAGCTAAGTGTTGAAAGTTCTATTTTTCTTGCTGTTCAGTCATTGCTTGTCCAACTCTTTGCCATAGACTGCAGCATGCCAGGCTGCCCTGACCTTCACTATCTCCCAGAGTTTCCTCAAATTCATGTCCTTTTATTTGGTGATACTATCTAACCATCCCATCCTCTTATCCTTTTGCTTCAGTCTTTCCAAGAATCAGGGTCTTTTTCCAGTGAGTCAGCTCTTTGCATCACATGGTCAAAGTATTGCAGCTTCAGCTTCAACATCAATCTGTCCAATGAATATTCAGCAATAATTTCCTTTAGGATTGACTGGTTTCATTTCATTGCAATCCAAGGGACTCTGAAGAGTCTCTCCAGCATCACAGTTCAAAAGCATCAATTCTTCCACACTCAGGCTTCTTTATGGCCCATCTCTCACATCATACATGACTACTGGAAAAGTCATAGCTTTGACTATATAGGCCTTTGTCAACAAAATGATGTCTCTGCTTTTTAATACACTGTCTAGTTTTGTTAGCTTTCCTTCCAAGGAACAAGCATCTCTGAATTTCAAGGCTTCAGTCACTGTCTGTGGTGATTTTGGAGTCCAAGAACATAAAAATCTGTCCCTTTTCTACTTTTTCCCCTTCTGTTTGGCATGAAGTAATGGGACCACGTAGCATGATTATAAGATAACATGATCCATGCTGATTTAAGGAGTGAAGAAACTTTAATGAAAGTTTCTGATAATGATTGCAAGGTTGCTTCTCTCTCAAGAAAATGGTATTCCACAACCAAAGAAATCAGTTTCTACAACTTTGCAATCATTATAGCAAGGACTGATTTCTTTGGTTGTGGAGTACCATTTTCTTGAGAGAGAAGGTCAGCATTTTGCCTGGATCCTAATGTTCTCCAGAGATCTAATTTGGGTAATGAGCTACTGTTTAATGAGTGCAAATTAATTCTGAGTAATAGAATATTCATTCATTTATCCATTAAATGAGCATATATTTATTGACAGACATTCTTCTAGAAGAAACAAAGATAAAAAAGATACCATCATTGTCTTCAAGGAGTTAATAGTCTCCCAGAAGGACAGAAATGCAATGTGTAAAAGAAAAAGGCCATGTGGTATCTACTGTTAAAGAAGTAAGAACAATGTACTGAATTTGTGTACATGCAAAGCTGCTTTAGTTGTCCCCCACTCTTTGTGACCCTATAGACTGAAGCCCACCAGTGTTCTCTCACCATGGGATTCTCCAGGCAAGAACACTGGGGTGAGTTGCCATGTCCTCCTCCAGGTGTTCTTCCAGACCCAGAGATTAAACCCGTGTCTCTTGCATTGGAAAGTGGGTTCTTTACCACTAGCACCACCTAGGAAACCCCACTGAATATAAGATATGTGCATAAAATTAGCTCAGTGGAAACATTAACACAAGAGATTGGGGCATCTGGCAGTGAAGGACAAGAGAGACAAAAAATGAACCAAAAACTGCTATTGAGACAGGATGAAAACAAACTAAATTTTTGCCACCTCCAGGTTTTGGTATCCTCAGAATCACAGAATGGTCTTGGTCCTTAATAATCTGTTGTCCCTGTTCCCCAGGTAGCAAATCTTAGGGTTTTTCTCCTCTCTGGCAAATGACAGTCTATGGAGGAATTCCCATTGCTTCCATCCCATCCTCCTGCTCACCTATGAGACTTGGTCAAAGCATCATTATCTACAAATTTCTCATCCAGTATAATAGTTTGGTTGTTCATTATTACTTTATTTTAAATAGATAAAAAATCCTTTAAAGAATTCCCTGCTGGTCCAGATATTTGGACCCTATCCTTCCACTGTAGGAGGTATAAGTTCGATTTGAGGTCAGAGAACTAAGATCCTGCATGCTGCATGGTGCAGCAAATAATAATGATATAACAAAACGATAAAAGTAAGTAAACAAACCCTTCAGTGTTAGCATCACTAATTTTATCCATGTCGGATTCTAAAACTGCAGAGTTAATTCCATTAATGTTAATGCAATTGGCTTTCTTTGCTTGTTCTTTCTTCTCTGTCCCTGACTGAAGACTGATCCTCAACTTGCTCCACCTCAGCAGTGGAACATAAATAAGTGAAAAATCTTAAGTTTGTTGTCTGCCTCTGTAGCATCAGGCAAAGTTTTATGTTTTCATAACAGATTTAAGAAGTGTACTCTAAGTAAGTTTTTATTTCATTTTTCTAAATCCTCTTTATTTACCATGGTCCTAAATAGTTGAGTTATAAGGACAGTATCTTCTACATTTGTATCATTAATTTAGCATTATTAAGAACAGGAGTATACTTTGACAAATCTGAGAATGAGAGTTTCTATAATTAGCTTCAATGTTTGAGTTTTAGCTATTTGCAATAGCTTTAGGGCACATACAGTATAACTGAAAACATTGTTTATTTGCAAGCTCATATATTCAAAATCCTAATAGGAGAAAATATTTTATGTTTCTGAGTATTTAACTGATTTCCCTTTTAAAGGGACTCATGCTTTGTTATTGAACAACAATACATAAGAAGTAGAATTTATTTTAAACATGTGCTTTTATATTATAACCCACTTTGTCATCTGGAAACACTGATCATTTAGTGGAATTTTAAAAATGATTTAATGTGTAAGTATGGACATTTATTTTAAAATTTCAAATCAGAAAATATATCTGACATGGTAGCTATTCTCTAATTATGTATTGTTCTTACTTCACTGTGATCACTAGTGGACTTAAAATATTAATACTGAAGTCTAATTTTATAATAAACATGATGAACAAAGTCATGGAAACTTGAGATTTACTTTGGAAAAGTCTATTCTGTTCTGTTAAGTTTCCCAATATTCTGTTTCTATAAGTTTGATATTTAATTATGTGCTTTTGTCACCAAGTGAGCTGAAAGTATGACTCTTGGAACACAAAACAATGAGATATCAATAACGGTCCTTTATCACGAATCTAGTGCTTTTTGAATGACAGAGACATTGGCCTATTGAATATCTATAAAATAATAAAAATTTGGCTATTAATGAAAATATAATAATATGGAGATATGAAATTAGAAAAAAATTAAACATGGAGTGATTCTTAAAAGTTTAAAAAAAATCTAATAATGCAGACACAGATATTGTTCTCTCTAATCATGTTTTCAACAAATTATCACCAAAAATACTGTGGAAATGGTTTTTACAAAGTTATGCACTTTCAGAATAAAGGACAGGAAGAGAAGAATGAACAGGGAAAAGACCTAGTAGAAATACAGAAAAGAAATAGTAAAGGAAAATAAAATGAAATGTAAGTAAGATATTGACTTTTTGAAATACAGAAACATCACAATATAAGACAATTCAGGAAGGGAAACATTACATGCACACATAAATCAAAATAATGAAGTGAAAGGAAAAGCATATCAAAATGACTTGAAGACTGATTTAAAACTTGAAATATTTTTATGTGATGGTATCATGAGAAAAGTGCTGCATCAAATTGTTCTAGGTATCCATGGAAGATAAAACTGGAGTAAATGAAAAAAATGACTTAAATTTAAATCAGAGAGAATCAGAGTAGCTGAAACAGGCATAGTAAGAATACAAAAGATAAAAAGATAAAAGACAGCCTTCAGAATGGGAGAAAATAATAGCCAATGAAGCAATGGACAAACAATTAATCTCAAAAATATACAAGCAACTCCTGCAGCTCCATTCTAGAAAAATAAACAACCCAATCAAAAAGTGGGCCAAAGAACTCAACAGACATTTCTCCAAAGAAGACATAAAAATGGCTAACAAACACATGAAAAGATGCTCAACATCACTCATTATCAGAGAAATGCAAATCAAAACCACAATGAGGTACCACTTTACACCAGTCAGAATGGCTGCCATCCAAAAATCTACAAGCAATAAATGCTGGAGAGGATGTGGAGAAAAGGGAACCCTCTTACACTGTTGGTGGGAATGCAAACTAGTACAGCCACTATGGAAAACAGTGTGGAGGTTCCTTAAAAAGCTGCAAATAGACCTGCCATATGACCCAGCAATCCCACTGCTGGGCATATACACCGAGGAAACCAGAATTGAAAGAGCCACGTGTACCCCAATGTTCATCGCTGCATTGTTTACAATAGCCAGGACATGGAAGCAACCTAGATGCCCATCAACTGATGAATGGATAAGGAAGCTGTGGTACATATACACAATGGAATATTACTCAGCATTAAAAAAAAATTCATTTGAAGCAGTTCTACTCAGGTGGACGGAACTGGAGCCTATTATCCAGAGTGAAGTAAGCCAGAAGGAAAAACAACAATACAGTATATTAATGCATATATATGGAATTTAGAAAGATGGCAGCGAGAACCCAGCATGCCAGACAGCAAAAGGAACGCAGATGTATAGACCAGACTTGTGGACTCTGTGGATGAGGGCAGGGGTGGGATGATTTGGGAGAATGGCATTGAAACATGTTAAATATCATATGTGAAATCAATCGCCAGCCCAGGATTGTTGCTCGGGGCTGGTGCACCGAGATTTCCCGGGGGGGGAGGGAGGAGGGAGGGAGGAGGGAGGGGGGTTCTGGAGGGGGAACATATGTACACCCATGGCGATATCATGTCATTGTATGGCAAAACCAATAAAAAAAAAGAAAAATAAAAAGAAGACTCATAATCTTTATGGCTCAACAATGTGGCAAATGTTAAGAATTTAAAATTTCACTACAGCATAGGGATCTGTAATAGATACCTGTTGCTTTTCTCATATCAGCACTAGCTTTACCTTTAGGAAACCACTGTTTGCCACTCCATGTAAATATGATGGAGAGAGGGAATAAATTGCCAGTCAAAGTATGCCCACTCCTCAGAATCAGAGTGTCCTGTCCCTTTGCCACGCTGTGGACTGCAGCACACCAGACTTGCCTGTCCTTTGCCATCTCCCAGAATTTGCTCAAATTCATGTCCATTGAGTCAGTGATGCCATCCAACCATCTTATCCTCTGTCTTCCTCTTCTCTTCCTGCTTCAATCTTTCCCAGCATCAGCGTCTTGTCCAATGAGTCAGTTCTTCACAGCAGGTGGCCCAAGTATTGGACTTTCAGCTTCAGCATCAGTCCTTCCACTGAATATTCAGGACTGATTTCCTTTAGGATGGACTGGTTGGATCTCCTTGCATTTCAAGGGACTCTCAAGAGTCTTCTCCAACACCACACTTCAAAAATGTCAAGTCTTCTTCGCTCAGCCTTTTTCAGGGTCAGAGACACAAGGGCTAATCATTCTCCATCCCTCACCACCATGTTTAGTAAAGGGGAAGTAATTTGATCCAAATGGAAATAGAGTTTTTCTGTTGGATTTATATATGACTTATAGGAGATAATTAAACTATTTTTTTAATCTGAGATCTTGCTACTACTAGGGATGATTAGACCTAAAGATGCCTAAGATCTTTCCTTGGCAACATAGAGGAAAAATCAACAATAGCAACAGAATTAGACCAGCTTCCACAGATAGAGATCAAGAGATGGAAAGAACCCTAAAGATACTTGTTGGGCTCTGCAGACCTAATTAGACCACCCCTTCCCATGTACATGACCTTTATTTGTTTACATGTACCAGATTTAGTTGTTGGGCTTCAAGGTACTGATTAAAACAGGTTGTTTTAATTCCAACTCTCATCATAAAGGCAGTGAGAATGTAGACAGAGAGAGGAAATGAAAGTTAAGCAAAAAAAAAAAAAAAAAAAAGGGTAAAATGGAGAAGGAATGTGAGAAGCCCTGACTGTGTTTTCTGAGGTGGTTTGCACTTGTCAGAGATTTAAGTTAATGTAGAAGAATGAAGATGATGCACAAGCATGTAGCCAGGGTGGTCCTCCAGTGAGCCCTCCCTAAACAGGTCAAGGAGTGTGCTGTGCCCTCAGGAGCCACAAATCTATATTCATGACTAATGGTGCTGTAACATGACCAATGCACATGACTGGCCCTAGAAACCTAACCCCATCCTAATGTCAACAACTCTATCTCTAAGTGAATCGAACATTAATTCCATAACTAACTCTAATTCTGATCATAGTCACAATCCAATTACTCCTAAATTTGACTTGAAAAACAACTGTAAAACTAAAATCAAAAGTACCTCTCAACAAAAGCCAACCATGAAGCTAAACCTAATCGTATCTCTAACCCTAATCCTATCTCTAACCCTAATCCTAACCATAAAACTAAAATTAACCCTAATTTGGTCTAACATTAACTGTATTCTTGTTATTGTTGTTCACTGGCAAGTTGTGTCCAACTGTTTGTGACCTAGTGGACTGCAGCCCACCAGGCTCCTCTGTCCATGGAATTTCCAGGCAAGAATACTGGAGTGAGTTGGCATTTCCTACTCCAGGGGATCTTCCCCACCCAGGGACTGAGCCCACATCATCTGCATCTCCTGCATTGGAGGGCAGGATCTTTACCATTGAGCCACCTGTGAAGCCCAAAATATCTTAGACCTAATTCTAATTCTAATTCTAATTCTATCCCCAGTCGTTTCTCTAACCCTAAAATTCTACCTATAACCCTAATCTTATTGCTATCAATAACCCCACCCTAAGAGGTCTATGGGGTTGCAAAGAGTCAGACATGACTAAGTGACTGAACTGAACTGATCAATAACCCTAACACTAAAACAAACACTAAACATTATCTCTACCTCTAATGCTATAATCAGCCACATATTTAACACTAAGCTTAAATCTCATACTAACTTCAAACCCAGCTTTAACCTAAACCTTAAACATTAACCCTGAGCCTCTCCTTCATCTTGCGTCAAACTCTAAAAGTAATGCTAAACCTAGTTCTTACCCTAAACTTAAAATTAACCTCAGCACTATCTCTAACTCAACCCTAACATTAACCCCAAAGCTACCTCAAACTCTAACACTAATCCAAATCTTGGCTGTAACCCCAACCCTAATTCCAAACCTGGTCCATAATTATCTTAGCACTCACTCTGAGCATCACTGCTTTGCTTGCCTATTTCTGACTTTCCTCACTGCTTTTTGATATTGAATTATGAAAGAGCACTGTGGGATCTGGGTCTGAGAACTATTGCTACTACCCATGATTTGCTCTGTTGCAAGTAGACACAGCAGAGAAAACCAGCTAGCAAAAAAGAAGTTTGGTGGGGTAGGGTAGGGTAAAGGCTCATGGAATTGAAAAGGCTAGTATACATCTCACAGATACCTGGATCCAGAGGTCTCAATGCTGCCATCAGGATCTGTCTGTTTCCATCTTCAAACTCTTCTCTCTTATCTATTTGCTTTGTTTTAAAGTTTCTGTGACACACTAGGGTCAACTCCATTGGAAAAAGTCATTCTCTTTTTCTGGTTGCTTAAGACTGCTGCTGCTGCTGCTAAGTCGCTTCATTCGTGTCCGACTCTGTGTGACCCCAGAGATGGCAGCCCACCAGGCTCCCCCATCCCTGGGATCCTCCAGGCAAGAACACTGGAGTGGGTTGCCATTTCCTTCTCTAATGCATGAAAGTGGAAAGTGAAAGTGAAGTCTCTCAGTCGTGTCCGACTCTTCACGACCCCATGGACTGCAGCCCACCAAGCTCCTCTATCCATGGGATTTTCCAGGCAAGAGGACTGGAGTGAGTTGCCATTGCCTTCTCCGGCTTAAGACTAAATCCCAGGATTAATTTAGATTGGGCATTGTTGACTTTGCCTTTGGTCAGGTTGCCACGATGCTCCAGTTGGCCAGTTATGAATCTCATGCCTACTCCCAGGAGCATGACCAATGCCAATGGATGCACTTATGTGCAAGGCAGGAGCCTTGTCGGGTTCTCCACAAAGAAAAATCAGGTAACTATTAACAGGAGAATGGGAAGAGGATGTTGGATTACAAAAAGCACAAATGTCACCAAAATTTATGAGGAAGAATTCCTCTTGATTATCATCTAGCTCAAATTTCTAATTTTAGGAAAGAGGATATTGTAGGTTTGACTTTTTTTTTTTTTACCCCACACATCACAAAATTAAGGATGGTCACTATCTTGAAAATTTGGAGACTACTAAAGATGCTTAGAAAAGGAAACATTGAATACTTTCAGAAATGTAAACAAGGGCCTTCTATCTTGGGTAATGTAGGTGCTTCCTGGGGAAAACTGACTCATGAATTTCTTTTTTCTCTACTAATAATTCTTTAATACTATTTCGTTTTTATGGTTTTATCTCCTTTCTTCTTCGAATCTATCCACTAGTAAACATGGTCAAATTTATGTACTAAATTGATTTTTCCTCACATTACAATCTATCTATCAAAAAAGCAATGAGAAAGTAAATACAAAAGAAAATTATGCTTTTAAAGCTATATCTTACATGCACTTTAAAATAATCACATTTGTCTTACTCTAAAAAGCATTAACAAGAAGAGGTAATCTGAGGATAATTTAAAGCTAGGGGACAAAATATTCACTGTAATTGATGATGTGAAAAAAATATTATATTAAAATTCCAGGTTTCTCCCCTGTTTGTGTGAATCAAATGAAAAATTCATAAGGGAAGGATTTAATCAGTCAGTCAAAAATCTAAATCCATCAAAACATTATGCACTGCATACTGTCAATGTGTTTGGGGGCTTGAATGAATACAGTTTTTTATTTTTTTTAATTTTATTTATTATTCATTATTATTTTTATTTTTTATATTGTAACAAACTCAGGAAAGGCTTTTTTCTTTACATTATTGTGTTGGTTTTGCCATACATTGACATGAATCTGCCATGAGTATACATGTGTTTCCCTTCCAGAACCCCCCTCCCACCTCCCTCCCGATTCCATCCCTCTGGGTCATCCTGGTGCATCAGCCCTGATCACCCTGTATCATGCATCAAACCTGGGATGGTGATGCATTTCACATATGATACTTTACATGTTTCATTGCCTTTCTCCCAGTTTTTTTTTTTTTTAAATCTACATTTTGCACTATGAATGTAAATGAGTACAGGTATACCTCATTTTACTGTAGTTGCTTTACTATGCTTCTCAGATATTACATTTTGTTTCTAAAAGATTCAAAATTTGTGGCAACCTTGCATCAAGCAAGTCTAGCAGCACCATTTTTCCAATAGCATTTATGCAATTTGTGTCTCTGAGTTACATTTTGATAATTCTCGCAACATTTCAAACTTTTTGATTACTATTATATTTTTATAATGATCTGTGATCAGTGATCTTCAGTGTTACTACTGTAGATATTTGTGGGCACCAGGAACCACAGCCATGTAAGATAGCAATTAAATCAATCAATGTGTGTTCTGACTGCTCCAATGACTGGCTGTTCCCTCATCTCTCTCCTCCTCCTTGGGCTTCCCTAGTTCCTGAGATGCATCAATATAGAAATTAGGCCAGTTAATAACTCAGTGTGACCTCTAAGTGTTCAAATAAAACGAAGAGATGTATGTCTCTTACTTTAAATCAAAAGCTAATAATGATTAAGCTTAGTGAGGAAGGCATGCCGAAAGCTGAGATAAATCAAGAGGTAGGCCTTTTGTGCCAAACTGTTGGCCAAGTTGTGGATGCAAATGGGAAGTTCTTGAAGGAAATGAAAAGAGCTACTCCAGTGAATATATAGATGTTGAGAAAAATGATGCAGCCTTATTGTTGAGATGGAGAGAGTTTTAGTGTCCAGATAGAATATCAAACCAGCCACAACATTCTCTTAAGTCAAAACCTAGTCCAGAGCAAGGTCTTAATTCCCTTCAACTCTATGGAGGCTGAGAGAGATGAGGAAGTTGCAGAAGAAAGTATGGAACTAGCAGAGTTAAGAAGCCACCTCCATAACATGGAAGTGCAAGTTGAAGCAGCAAATGCTGATGTAGAAGCTGCAGCAAGTTGTCCAGAGATTTAGCTAAGATAATTCATAAAGCTGGCTGTACTGAACAATAGATTTTTCAATGTAGATGAGACATTCATTGGTAAAAGATGCCATCTAAGACTTTCATAGCTAAAGAGGAGAAGTCCAATGCCTAGCTTCAAAAGATAGTCTGACTCTCCTGTTAAGGGCTAATGCAAGTGGTGAGACTTAGAGTTGAATCCAAAATTAATTTAGTATATGAAAATCCTAGGGCCTTTAAAAATTATGCTAAATCTACTCTGTGCACCAGAAAGGAACAAAAAGTCCTGAATGACATCAGATTTGCTTATGAAATGGTTTGCTTAATATTTTAAGCCCCCTATTGAAGGGGCTCAGAAAAAAAAGACTCCTTTCTAATTACTGCTCATGGCAAATGCACTTGGATACTCAAGAGCTCTGACGGAGAGGTACAAGGAGATCCATGTTGTTTTCCTGCCTGCTAACACAACATTCTTTCTGCAGGCCATGGATCAAGGAATAATTTTGAGCTTTAAATTTTATTTAAGAAACATATTTCACAAAGCCAGAGCTGCCATAGATGGTGATTCATCTTACTGAACCTGGACAAAATAAATTGAAAACTTCCTATAAAGAATTCACCATTCTAGAACCCATTAAGAACAGTCATGATTTCAAAGGAAGACATCAAAATATCAACATTCACAAGAGTTTGGAAGAACTTGATTCCAACCCTCATGGGTGACTTTGAGGGGTTCAAAACTTCACCACAGATGTGATGGATGTACCAAGAGAACTAGAATTGGAATGGAGCCTGAAGGAGTGACTGTATAGTTGCAATCTCAGAATAAAACTTGAATGAATGAGGGATAGTTTCTATAAATGACCAGGGAAAGTAGTTTCTTTGGATGGGATCTACATGGGAAGATTTTTGAAATGATGAAAAAAAGGTTTAGAATTTACATAAACTTAGTTGATAAAACAGTGGCAGAGTTTGAAAGGATTGACTCTAAGTTTGAAAGAAGTTCTACTATGGGTAAAATGCTATCAAACAGGATTGTATGCTACAAAATTTTTTGTTTGTAAGGAAGAGCCTGTCAATAAGGCAAACATAATTGCTGTCTTATTTTAAGAAATTGCCACAGTTACCCCAAATTTCAGCAACCATCAACCTGCTCAGTCAAGATTCTCCACCAGCAAAAAAGATTGCAGCTTCCTGAATGCTCAGATGATGGTTAACATTTTAGCAACAACATATTTTAAAATTAAGGGATATTCATTATTTTAGGCTACATATAGTATAGAGTAAATATAAAATGTTTATGTGCACTAGGAAACCAGAAATATCCTACAACTTGCTGTATTGCAACATTTGCTTGACTCCAGTGGCCTGGAAAGAACCCATACTATCTTTGAGGTATGGGTGGGCAGCACAGTGGTTTAAGGGTTGGCCTATGGTGTCTGACTACCTGAGCTTGGCCGCTCACTGCTCCAGGTAAACATTTCCATTCATCTGATTTCTCTACCTGAAAATCTCACTTTGATTGCAGCAATCAAGTGAAAATGCACATTATTTAAAATTCTTTTGTAAAAAGAATTTAGCTGAATATAGATGCTGTTTCGTTGTGTGCAATTTCTATCCTTAAAATGTCTTCTCCCCCACCCTCAATGTTACTATTACATTTTTGTGCTTGTTTGCTTTCTAAAATCATTTGAAAGTGAAACATGCAAACAATTCTACCATTGTTGTTTTTAAGTTTATCAATCATATAGTAAAGGCATCTATTGCTCTTCCTCCCTCTGTCCTGTTTATAATTTTTCATGGTTCCACATATCTTTACAATTTCATTTATACCATCCTAAAGACTAAAATCTATAGAGTAATTTCAGAATTTTGCCACTGATAACAAAACATTTAGTACAATTATGGCTCGTCTTGCCTGCAGCTATAGCCTCAATTTATCGTATACAATATTATTACATAATTTAAAATTTTTGTATAATAGTTTTCATCATTTCTTTTGATTTCTGTATGCTTATTTACAAATTATTTGCTGTCATTCTATAATACAACTTTAATATTCAACTATGGTTGTTGTTAGTTGCTGAGTCATATCTGATTCTTTGCCACCTCATGGACAGTAGCCTATTAGGCTTCTCTTACCATGGGATTTCCCAGGCAACAATACTGGGATGGGTTGCCATTTTCTCCTCCAGGAGCTCTTCCTGACCCAATCCATGGACTGAACCCATGTCTCCTACATCGGCAGGCCGAGTCTTTACTGTTGAGTCACCAGGGAAGCCAAAACTATAGTTAATCAAACGTTTTCCCCAATGTCAGTGTCTTAATTGATTATGCATTGAATTTGTAGATCCAAATTCCTCTTTCTAGGCAGAGTGTAATTTCACAAGCTTAGCAAGATTGACTGGACATAACATTGTTAATAGCAATGTAATTTAAAAATCTGATTCTGTACATATTTTTCCAAATGTTTTTGTGATTTTGTTCTGTGAAGAAATAATTTTAGTCAAACCTAATATTTTCCTCTTTGAGAAGTAGCAAGTTTTTCTCTACAATCCTTACTCATGTTATCTAAAACTGTATGGATACATGTCATCTTATTTGCATCTCACGTTTAAAAAATTTTCTGTTCTTTGCTTAGTGCTCAATTTTCTTCAGTGGTTGATTTAATTTTTAGGCTATACTTACATCTGTTATCATCCCTTAAAAAATTTTATCTCCTTCTCTAATGTCTGGGTTATTTCTCAGCTAAGTGTTGGTTCTAGCTTCTAGTCCTCTGGTGAATGTTTTAACTTCTTCCCTTGAATTTCAAGTCTCATTTCACTGTTCTATTTTTAATTTTATTTTAATTAGTTTTTTTGAGGTTACATTAGTTTATATCATTATTTATCTCATCTCTCTTGCATTGTGTTTCTACTTTTGTACACACTTATAGAGAGCTCTACCACCAAAAATTTAGTTTCCATTCATCACATACAACTAATCCTTTTCACTCATTTCACCCTTCCCCAATCCCTTCCCTGCTACCCACTAGTCTGTTCTCTGTATCTGAATGATTCTTTTGATTTGGTTTGATTTGTTCATTTATTTGGATTTTGTTGTATGTTTTATATATTGCACATATGAGTGGAATTATATGGTATTTGTCCTTCTCTGTCTGACTTACTTCACTTAGCATAATATACTCAAGGTCCATCTGTGTTGTTGCCAATGGCAAGATTTCATAAAGGCTAAGTGGTATTCCATTGTGTGTTCTATCCTTGAAAAAGTCCCATGTGTGTTTGAGAAGAATGTGTTTTCTGCTGCATTTGGATGGAATGTCCTATACAAATCTGTCAGATCCATCTGGTGCAATATTTCATATATAACCACTGGTTTCTTATCAACTCTCTACCTGGATCAGATAATGCAGGATATTAAAATCCCCTGCTATTATTATGTTGCTGTCAATTTCTCCCTGTAAGTCTGCTCACAGTTTTATCTACATAAAACTCCTACATAGGTGCATATGTACTAATAACTGTTATGTCTTCCTAGCGAAATGTCCCTTTTATCATTATATATGGCCCATCTTTGTGCAGTGTCACCCTTTGTGGCTTCCAGTCTATTTTGTCTGGTATGCTATGACTGTGTGCACTGTCTTTTGACTGCCTCTGGCTTGGAGTATCTTCCTTCATCCCTTCACTTTGAGCCTATGTGTTTCTTTAGAGTTGAGGTGAATATTTTGGAGGCAGCATCTAGTTGTGTCTTTTCTTTCATCTAGCAATTCTGTGTCTTTCAATTGGTGGATTTATTTTTTTTTATTTTTTATTTTCTTTACTTTATTGTGTTGGTTTTGCCATACATTGACATGAATCTGCCATGGGTATACATATGTTCCCCTTCCAGAACCCCCCTCTCTCCTCCCTCCCAATTCCCTCTCTCTGGGTCATCCCGGTGCACCAGCCCTGAGCATCAAACCTGGGCTGGTGATTGATTTCACATATGATAATTAACATGTTTCAATGCCATTCTCCCATATCATCCCACCCTTGCCCTCTTCCACAGAGTCCATGAGACAGGTCTATACATCTGCGTTTCTTTTGCTGTCTCGCATACAGGGTTCTCATTACTATCTTTCTAAATTCCATATATATGCGTTAGTATACTGTATTGTTGTTTTTCCTTCTGGCTTACTTCACTCTGGCTTACTTTCACTTCTGGCTTACTTCACCTCAATAGAACTGATTCAAATGAATTCTTTTTAATGGCTGAGTAATATTCCATTGTGTATATGTACCACAGCTTCCTTATCCATTTTTCAGTTGATGGACATCTAGGTTGCTTCCATGTCCTGGCTATTGTAAACAATGCAGCGATGAACATCGGGGTACACATGTCTCTTTCAATTCTGGTTTCCTCGGTGTGTATGCCCAGCAGTGGGATTGCTGGGTCATATGGCAATTCTATTTTCAGTTTTTTAAGGAATCTCCACACTGTTCTCCATAGCGGCTGTACTAGTTTGCATTCCCACCAACAGTGTAAGAGGGTTCCCTTTTTTCCACATCCTCTCTAGCATTTATTGCTTGTAGACTTTTGGATGGCAGCCATTCTGACTGGTGTAAAGTGGTACCTCATTGTGGTTTTGATTTGCATTTCTCTGATAATGAGTGATGTTGAGCATCTTTTCATGTGTTTGTTAGCCATTTTTATGTCTTCTTTGGAGAAATGTCTGTTGAGTTCTTTGGCCCACTTTTTGATTGGGTCGTTTATTTTTCTAGCATGGAGCTGCAGGAGTTGCTTGTATATTTTTGAGATTAATTGTTTGTCTGTTGCTTTGTTTGCAATTGGTGGGTTTAATCCATATATAATAGGTAGAAGGAAGTGGTAAGGTATATTCAAAGTCCAGAAACGGAAAAACCTGCAACCTAGGATGCTCTACCCAGCAAGATTATCATTTAGAATAGAAGGAGAGATAAAGAATTTCTCAAATAAGTGAAAACTAAAATAATACAGCAATAATAAGCCTATCCTAAAAGAAATATTGAAAAATTATCTCTAAATAGTAAAGAATCAAGAGTCTATAGGAAAAGGGAAATCACAACAGTAAAAATAAATACATAGGTCACTTAAATAAACTTGCACATAGATTTTTCAAAAAACAAAAAAAATTATGAAAGTGATTATAACCCTAATAAATGACAAGATGCAAAATGGGTCATCAAAATCATAAAATATTGGGAAAAGGAGTAATGAAATACAGATAATTTTTTAGAATTTCTCTATTTTAACTCATCTACTTTTTGTTCTTTGTCTTTGTCTTAGTTCATTCAAGAGTCTTTGCTCTGTTTCCAGAGAAGCGACCATTCTGTTCCATTTTTTGGAAATTCCCAAGAAGTAATTTTCCCAAGATTGTCATCTGCTTCTTAAAATAATTTTTAATCATGCCTTGTTTTTGAGTCTTAGGTCCAATGTTCTTTTCTCTTTATTTGTATATCTTCCTCTCTTCATCCTCATTGTTCATTTTATTTTTTAATTTAAGAATTGATTTGCAGTTCCTCTCCCTCTCCACAATGATGAACTCCAAAGAAGTGTTACTGGCAGGTCTTCTTCCTCATATTCAATCCCCAGATGAGTATAATACCTATCTAAATTTAAGAAATTCATAGGATGAGCATTTAGAGCTAATGTTGAAATCTTTTTTCTACAAATTATGATGTACTCCAACTCAAATAGAACTAGCTACAATTTTAATTTCTTGAAATAAAGTTTCACCTAAAGGATTAAAAAGATGAGATCACCCCACAAATATTGATTCAACCTCTCTTCCTTGCTCTACCCTAGCTGCAATTTCTCACTTGGATAAGTAATGATCTCATTTCCCTCCTGTTCGCATCCACATTGCATGCTTCCGTGGGCATAGAAAGAGTGGAGCTGACAAGAATAGCAAGTGAGACAGACAAACTTGGTAAGGTTTCCCAAATTTTAGAGGATGATTACCTTCTTTTCCCTCTTGGTCCTTGGAGCTTCTTGTATTTGGAACTAGGGACAGGCAGAACAGATGTATTAGATCTCATATGTTTTCTTTGGTGTTATTTGTCTTGCTCTGCTTTAGGCAAAGAAACACATGTAACTCAAGAATTTCCATGCAGCTGCATCAATGATGTGATTAGTGAAATTCTATTCAGACTTAGATCTTTGCTGTTCTTTCTCTCCCTATTTGTGTTTAGGTCATGCTAACCATTCTGGCAAATGCAAATAGGAAGCTTAGAGAAGGTGCATCAGATTTCACATATTGCAGTTCAGAAACATGTGTGTGAAATTCTAAAGGTTAATTTCAATGACACAATTCTAATTTGCAATTGGCAGATAATATGATTTTTAGTGATTCTTTGTCTATTTATAATATATTGTTAAATGGCAAACACAATGCAAGAATTATCTTTTTGTTGCTTAGCTATATTAACTTATTAGTAGCAGAAGAAAAAGTCAGGCGAAACAGATTTTTTTGTGAATATAAATGAACCTATAAATGTCATATAAAATGCTTAGGTGGAATTTATACAAATACAATAGTTACTTTCCACCTCCTATTTAGCTGTAGGTTAATTTAATGCCATATACTTCAAGAACATTTTGGTAGACCTAGTTTTTTTTCCCCCAGATTATATAGATTCACAAACTGAAAATTTATAGCAATTATCTAGAAAAGTAAGCCAGAAACATCTTCTATTAACATCTACTTGTATCACTCATATTTATGATATGATAACTGTATTGGCTTGAAATGTTTCTTGAACATAAATTTAAATAATGAATTATTCAAGAAGCAATTTTAAGAATTTAATATTAGAAATGAACTTAAGTCAGTATTAGAAAAACAGAAATTCTTGTACTCACAAGGCTACAGGGTTATATGAGTTCAAGGTTATATGAGAGATTATAGTCCCTCTGACTTGGGGAGAAGAATACAGGCAACTTTTCAAATTAAATAATAATTAGTTACATCTTAAAGAAATCTTTGAAATCTATATAAAATAATTTATTTAAAAATTTTCTAATTTTGCTATTCAGGCAGGAAATGATAACTTGCTAGCTTCATAAATCTGTTTCTTTTCTTTCTGTCACCTATTTCTACTCTTTTTTTTCCCTTAGCCACAAAGTTAAATCCCACTGGAAAATATTGAATATTCATAAGTAAGAGGTCTACATTTTGTGGGCGTGGTAGACCTCCTTTAAAGGAGAAGTCCATCTAAATCTGAACCTTCAGATTCCTTTATATGCCTGACTTCAAAGCTGAACCCTTTCCATAGAATGACTTATTTCTGGATATGGCCCTGTGGAAAGCATGGCAGCTGCAAATGGTATGGGGCAACAGCCAGCACCCCATACAGGGTTCAAGTGTTGTCTATGTTATATTTGGTTCAACATAAATTTGCTTTAAATCTATTTATATTACTTAAAAATGTGAAAACAACTGGGTTAGAGTACTTCATGTTGTATTGATATGTCAACTCAGAGCTGGAAACATAATTAAATTAAGCTACCTCGGATCCCTTCTCTAAGACTGCCTGAATGAAAAAGATTGTACTATAACTTTATAAACAGAATATCTATATGAGAGTGTACAAAATAAAAAATTTCCTGAAGGAAATCAATTTATCCTTTGCCCTATGTATAAAAACTCATTTGACAAATAATATACGTAGATCAAAGATCGAGAATGTTTTTTATTTTCCTATTATTTGCTATCTCACTTATTAAATAATGAAGGACTTTCCTGGTAGCTCGGATGGTAAAGAATCTGCCTGCCAGGAGCCGTCAGGATGCCCCCTTGTTCGGATGACAAGGTCACAAGACTAAGAAGGAAACTGCAAAGCAGACTTTCTTTATCAGGGCATCCCGGGCAAGGCCCCTCCTGGTATTTTTCTTGGGAGTTCTGTCCATGCTCAGAACATTAGCTCATCTCAGCACGTCAGTCCCAGTTAGAAAGAATTCGTCCTGAGATAATTCCCCCAGACCTTATGGACCAGAGGATGCGGGAAGGTGAATTCCCTTCCCTGAGGACTAAGTAGGAATAAAAGGGACATTTAAATAGATTACTACACCTTCAATTCATTACTGGGGAGTTAACCAAGAGTTCTCTGGGGGTCATGGCAAGGCCACCACCCGTAGGGCTCATACTTGGATCACCTTTCCACCTCCCACTCCCCTGACCACTCCACAGAGGAGGCTCCCTTCCTTGAAAAAACCAGACTGGAATGGGACTTAGGAATGCTCATAACTGTGGCCAACATAGTTGGAGACATTGATTGCTTTAGGATAATGTAGACATAGGAATTCATTATAGTAGTTATAAGGTTAATAGGGTTTTATTGCTAAAGCAGTGCTGCTAAACTATCTCTTTGTCCTCCTTCCTCTTTCCTTGTAAGAACCGGAGTAGGTTAATAGAATAAAACAGTTTCAAGCTTAAGCCCTTCCCTCTAGCTTCTACATAGTTGCACCTGATAAGAGAAATGTAACTTTTCTACTTAGATTGATGTACTTACCATGATTGAATGAAGTATGCTGAAGATAATCAAATGGTAAACATACTATTGTTAAATCTAATTATGCAGAAATCTGACTTCTGCAAGAGGAATGTTTCATGATAGACTGGGGAATGAGCTCAATGATAATGTTGCTATGGAAGGTAGAAAACAAAAAATTGTATAGCATGATAGGTGATGTAATGATGTAATGGGGATGTTTTTTGGCTATAAAACTGTAAACCAAAAACAATAAACGAGAGAGACTGCTCCATCAACACATTGACTCAGCTCAGTACTTCGCCGACGCCACTCATCCCTCAAGATCCCCAGACCCGCCAGGGCTGGACCCCGGCATCTGCCTGTAATGCAGGAGGCCTGGGTTCGATCTCTGGGTCAGGAAATCCCCTGGAGAAGGGAAGGCAACCCACTCCAGTATTCTTGCCTGGAGAATCCCATGGACAGAGGAGCCTGGCAGGCTACAGCCCATGGGGTCGCAAAGAGTCAGACACGACTGAGTGACTAATACTGCTATTACTTATTCTTAATAAATAATGATGCTCAATGATATTCAATGTTGCGATCATGGTTTGGGTTTTGGGTTATTTTTGCTGTTGTTTTTCCCTTGTGGGTCTATTCTGTTCAGTTTTATTAGGAGGATAGGTGATAGAGAAATGAGCAAGATATAAACAATCCCTGTCCTGTGGAGCTCATATCTACTGGGAGTTGAGAAAAAATGAACGAAAGCAATAAGTAAAATATGTACACTGAAATTTTAGATGAAGTTAAGTGCTGTGGAAAAAACAGAATGAGAGGTATTAGTTCATTTTACACCTGGATGGTCAGGCAAGTTCTCAGTTGAGCAAAGATCTTCAGAAGGGAGTGATGACCCCATACAGATATCCAAGGAAAGGACATTTCAAACGAAGAAAATGGTTAGAGCAGAAGCCCTGATGTAGAGTCATACCCAGGGCAGGCGTAGAAGAGCAAGGAGTTAATGTCAAGGAAAAGAGATGTAGTTGGGGACCAGATGAAATATCTAATAAGATCTTGTAAAGCACTATATGGACTTAAGATTTTGTTTTCTCCAAGTGATATGAAAATCCATTAGAAGGATTTGGGCAGAGAAATGAATGACCTGACTTACGTTTTGCAGGCTCACTCTGTTGCTAGATTTAAAACACACTATGAGAATGTTTATCAAATGCAGTATTGACTTCACTTTTTTTTTTAATAAGGTACAGTTTCTGTACAATGCTGTGTTAGTTTCTGCTGTACAATGAAGTGAAGCAGCTATATGTATACATATATCCCCTCCCTTTGGGATCTCCCTTCTTCCTGCCTGCCCCTCATCCAACCCATCCCACCAGTTATTTGTTCACCACATAGTATATATATGCATGTCAATCTTGATCTTCCAGCTCATCCCCACACCTGTCCTTCCCCTTGTCCTCACATCTGTTCCCCGTGTCTGAGTCCCACTCCTGCCCTGCAAATGGGTTCATTTAGAACATTTCTCTAGACTCCACATATATGTGTTAATAAACAATGCACTCTTATCTGCTCACCACTTAACTCTCCAGCCTGACTTCCAATTCCTATAATTTTTTGAATGAAGGCTTTTCTATGTGCTCTCTTAAAGAAAGTGAGACTATAATCTATTCACATACCCAGACAATTAAAAGTGCTAGACCAGAAGCTTCTCACTCTATGACTAATGATGATCATTGAATGAACACCCCAGCTCTCTCTCACTCCTTTGCACGTATAACTGAGATGTGTGACCCCTTCTTAATCAAGCTCAAATTGTTGACAGTGGTATCTTGCTCATGACACAAGTTTTATCTATTTTTTTCTCTACTTCTCCATTTATCAAGAGTGCTTCTGGAGGAAATCTCCCAAATCAACTACATTTGCTTGAACACTTTTCTTAAAATCTTCTTCTAGGGACCCTCAGCTAAGACTGGGCCCAAGAGAAGCAGAAAAGCACTTTAGAGCCTTGTAATGCTAAAAGAGAGAGAATGGTAGCTTGGATCAGGGAGAGAAATGGAGACAGTGAGAACTCTCAAGCTTTGGACAAACTCTGAAAGCAGAGCCAAAATTATTTGTTGACAAATGGACTGTGAAAAAATGATTTTTAAAACAAAGAACTCAATGGATGTCACCAAAGTTATCACTTTAAGCTAGTGAAAGCTTGGATTTAGGAGCATTCAAATTCAAAAATATCAAAATTCACTTCTGCATATTTGAATTTGAAATGGCTACTAGATATCCGAGTGGAGAAGCTAAGTAGTGGAGTGGATTTAAAAGAGAACAAGAGGAGAAGAATCGGACGCTTTGATACAGGCAATTCTTCCAATGAGTTTTACAATTAAAGAAAGAAAAGAAATCTAGGAATGGTAAGTGCTTGGAAAGAAATAGCATCAAAAATAATTTCTTGATCTTTGGCATTATTGTTGGTTCATATTTGTGTGTTAGATAAGCAAAATCATCCTTTATATTCTTCTCCATGTTTTAATTGTTGCTTGGGCTGCCTAGTGTAACACATCTGTATTTATTGTTAATCTAGAATAGTTTATGTAGCTTTGATTTTTCATCCATTTTCATATGGATTTTTCATTAGATATATATTTATATATACAGTAATTATACCTTTTTACAGTTGTTAAATGTTTATTATTATTTTTTCATTTATTGAAAACATTCTTTCATTTTTTTTTCAGAAAATTGGGGCCTAAGTACATATTTAAGGCTTTTATTATTATTATTATTTTAATTTTCTTTACTTTATTGTGTTGATTTTGCCATATATTGACATGAATCTGCCATGGGTATACATATTTAAGGCTTTGAGAAGCATTTAATAAGACTAAGAGAGGTTGAAGATTTGGTTGAAGAAAATTTTATGTTTTGATATTAGAAAAGACTAAGTTATGGCCCAACCAGCTTTAATACAAATATAGGTGCAGTTATACAGATCATCAATTAATATTTATTTGAATTCATAATATTTGAAACACTTTAAAATTTAGAGAACCACTTGGAATAATTATACAAATGTAAAATGGCAAGATATTATAAATAAGATGTCATAACTGAGATATCACCTGAATATTTTCTTCATCTTCTTTGACAAAAAATTAATCTCCTATTTGTACTTATTGTACTCATTTTCTGAAACTAGCTATGTGTTAAAAAGATGAGCTAAGATAAAGCATAAGGAATGATACAGATTTTTTAAAAGAAATTGCAGATAATGGAAATTGTGTGAGGCTATTAAGAATTTACTAAGCATTTGGTTTATTTAAAAAAAAATTAGTGCAAAGAATATGATGAAAAATAGCATTACCTATTAACATTTGCAAAGTTACTGATGCTTTTAAAAACAACAAACCAAGACTTCAGGTCCACATTCTTGGCTCATTTAACTAGAACAAATATAAAATATGTGCTGCAAAAAATAAGATATGTGACATTTACTGAAACTATAAAGTGTTTTGTATGCTTTATTATACAACAGAAAGATTTTTATCATTTAATTAATTTCAAAACCTTTTTAGCATAACCCATTCCCCTTTAAAGATCACATCGAAAGAGGCAAAAATAATTGAATAATCACTATCAAATAATTTTTGTGGGTGTGAGTGTTATCACTAACTTAGGGTAAATTTCAAAGTTCAAGATTTATCACACAATGAAAGAAAGAAAAAAAACAACTTGTTTAGAAGACAGGAGACTTTATTATATTTCTGTCTTTACAAGTAATTGATGTTTAAGCATATAAGATATGCTTATTCTTCCTGGCTTGTTTTACTTTTGTATAAAATAGAAAGGTTGAAAACTTCCAAATTATCTCATAAATGAAATAACCCTTTCAAGTACATATGGAAATTCATAGATCCACAGATTATTGAGAATGAGTCCTTTTATTATGCTTCATAATAGGGTTGGAAATTTATTCTAAATTCTGTCCAATTTCTATTCATCAATAAATAGATACATTTCACTAATAAAAGAAGAAATATTTATTTTGCCAGTGTGTTTCTAGCTTGTACAATAAACTTTCAATTATGAAAGCATTTGTTGTCATTCTAAATGCAATATGTATTAATAATATATAAAACAGAATGTTTGCTTTGAAATTAGTTAAATGAAGAAGTTAAAGATTTGAATTTTTCACTAATTTAATTCAATGGCTTCCATATTAGGTGTTGAAAAATACAGATGAATTCTTTGATACTTTCCATTTGAAATAACTCCGGGAGTTGGTGATGGACAGGGAGACCTGGCGTGCTGCAGTTCATGGGATCGCAAAGAGTCAGACACGACTGAGTGACTGAACTGAACTGATTTGAAATAAACCTAAAAATCCAATTAGATTATGAACATTTCAGAGGCAAGGACCAAACTGATACTTTCTGAAGTTGTATTAGGACAAAGAGATGGAAACAATAGTAGAACATTATAGCTTACATTAGGGAAGAACTTCTAATAACTGTAAATGATGAAACAGCTGAAATAATGTGTGCATTAGTCGCTCAGTCTTGTCTGATTCTTTGTGACCCCAGGGACTCTAGCCCGCTAGGCTCCTCTGTCCACGGGATTCTCCAGGCAAGAATACTGGAGTGGGTTACCATGCCCTTCTTCAGGGGATCTTCCCAACCCAGAAACTGAACCCAGGTCTCTTGCACAGAAGAAGGACCCTACCATCTGAGCCAGCATGGAAGCCTAGCTGAAATAATATCATCTCCTAAACATTTCAACTCCTTAAACAATTCACGGTAACAGAGCTATTGCCTTGAGTGGGGGATCAGACAAGGTGACCTACATGTTTTTTTCTAACAGTAAACAGCACAGCTCAGTTTTTGTTTGTTTATTTTTTCCTATTTTCTATGAAAGTGAAGAAAGTATTAGTCGCACAGTCCTGTCCAACTCTTTGTGACCCCATGGACTATACAGCCAAGCAGGCTCCTCTGCCCATGGAGTTCTCCAGGCAAAAATACTGGAGTGGATTGCCATTTCCTTCCCCATGCATTTTCCCAAACTTCAGTCGCCCACATTGCAGGCAGATTCTTTACCATCTGAGTCACCACTAATGTCAAAAGACATCATGTAATAAACTATCACTGAAAGTTGATATATATGCATTCATTAAAAAAAGTCCGCTACCACTCCAGATATTGAAATAAACAGTTTATCTATATGATCGTAGAACAAATTTAGCTTTTAAAATGGTGCCATTTCTTGGTTTAACATGTCTTCCTTGGATCTAGCTAAGTGTTAATGGCATCATCTTTGGATATAGCTGAAATTTATGTTAGGAAAATCTTCGGACAACCGTGGATTGCTACCTTAATGAGAAAATATTCAATCTTTAAAACAAGAGCTATTTTTAGTTTGGGCTTCAAAGAAGCAGACTTCTAAATTTTATCTGTAAACCCATTTAAGAATGTGTTACTCATAGATTTGCCTCATTACTGATTAGATCTAAACCTTCAGGGATACGTATTTTGATGGGAATAGGAAGGCTATTCCAAGCTGTTACCCATGCCATCTATGGATTTCTGCTATGATTCATATGGATGAAATTGCATCTCACACTTTAAGCTGGTGTCATTCTTTTCATTTTCTGCTGCGATGTGCATTTAAGGACCTCCAGATTAAATCTAAGTGGAATTCAGCTGTGATAAATATTTATAGATATATTTAGATGAGCTAAAAAATGAGCTGTGTTTTAATCAACATCAGACTGAGAAGAACTATGTAAATGAAAGAACCATGCATTGAGTTGACTTTTGTGCAAAAATATTACTTCACTAGAGTTCATGTGTAACTAAGCAGAGTACTTACAATACAAAGTCTATCTCAAATTACATTGCTTTTTAAATCATGTCCTTCAGGTCTTAATTCAAGGCCGCAATACAGGTACTGCTGCTGAGGCATCTCGAGAAATGAAATGTGGAATACTGAAATATACCTGCAAGTTCAAAAATCATATTGTACTTAACATGATTCTTTTATTATAGATGCATTTTTAAATTAACCTTTGCATATTTAAAATTTTATGCAATGTTGACATGGCAGTAAGGTAAATAATTGTTGTTGCTGTTTAGTCACCTAGTCGTGTCTGACTCTTTGTTACCCCATGTACTGCAGCACGCCAGGCCTCTGTCCCTCACTACCTCTTGAAATTTACCCAAGTTCATGCCCATTGCATCGGTGATGCCATCCAGCCATCTCATCCTCAGACATTCTCTTCTCCTTCTGCCCTCGATCTTTCTCAGCATCAGGAACTTTTTCAGTAAGTCAGCTGTTTGCATCAGGTGACCAAGATACTGGAGCTTCAGCTTCAGCATCAGTCCTTCCAATGAGTATTCAGAGTTTCTTTTGGCTAAGACTGACTGGTTTGATCTCTTTGCTGCCCAAGTCACTCTCAGAAGTATTCTCCAGAACCATAGTTCAAAGGCATCAATTCTTCTATGCTCCACCTTCTTTACAGTCCAGCTCTCACAATCATGCATGACCACTGGGAAAATAATCGCCTTGACTATATGGACATTTGTTGGCTGAGTAACATCTCTGCTTTTCAACACACTGTCTAGGTTTGTCATACCTTTCCTGACAAGAAGCAAACATCTTCTGATTTCATGACTGCTGTTACCATTTGCAGTGACTTTAGAGCCCAAGAAGAGGAATTCTGTCACTATTTCCACCTTTCCCCTTCTATTTGACATGGCTGTATGCCATAATCTTAGCTTTTTTTTTTTTTTTTAATATTTAGGTTTAAGCCGGCACTTTCACTCTCCTCCTTCACCCTCATCAAGAAGCTCTTTAGTTCCTCTTCACTTTCTGCCCTCAGAGTGGTAACATCTGCGTATCTGAGGTTGTTGATGGTTTTCCCGCCTATCTGGATTCCAACTTGTAGCTCATCCAGCCCGGCATTTCTCATGACATACTCAGCATATAGATTAAGCAGACAGAGTGACAGCAGACACCTGTCCCGTACTCCTTTCTCGATCTTGAACCAATCATGTGTTCTGTACAAAGTTCCCACTATCACTTCTTGACCCGCATACTGGTTTCTAGGGAGACAGGAAAGATGGTCTGGTATTCCCATCTCTTTAAGAAGCTTTCCACAGTTTATTATGATCCACACAGTCAAAGACTGTGATACATGATCCACTGAAGGTCAACCATACTGTTTTCTAAATCCATTAAAGTCTCCTAATGGGATTATATTATGTTATTAGCATGTTTGAAAAATGATTTAATCTCTAGGCTACTTAAATTCACATGCTAATGAGTCATATTATAAAGGAGGCTTAATCATGTTATTTAAATGTCATTGAACAAGTTTTATTAAGTAATTTTACTTACAGAAGAATTATAGAATACCTAATTGAAGAGGACACTTCTCTCACAAAATATCCTATGGTTTTTGCTTCAGAATGGCATCATTCAAAACTATTTTTTTGTTTGTTTGCTTTTGGTTGTGCTGCGCGGCATACAGGATCTTAGTTCCCTGACCAGAGATGAACCCATGCTGTCTGCAATGAAAGTGTGGAGTCCTAACCACTGGACAGTTAGGAGACACCCAAAACTATCTAACTCAGTGTAGCTTCTCTCATGTTAACAAATAAAATACATTGATAAAGAGGATTGTTAAAACTGTATTACATCTTAGGAAGAAAAGTTGGTAGACAGTACAGTTACACACTTTAAATGGCATAATTTCTAGAAGTCTTCAGTTTGTTAGTGCTGTCATAGAATTTTGAGGTTTCTTCCTTACTCACAATGACATCTTTTGGGGAGATTTGCTCTCCAAATACATAATCTGGGATGAACAGCAGATATGAACTCTATAACCCTGTAATTATCATGCTTACTGAATAGACCAAGTGTGGACATCTGTCCTGGAATCAGTCAGATGTTTTCGTCTTGAAATTTTTACTATGAACTAAGAAGTCGTCACTTATCTTTGCCATCACTTACATTAGAACAAGATAGTTCTACTGTCTTGTTATTCACACCATTATTCATGCTCTATTGTCACAGTGGGGATTTGAGAGACCCAGTTCATGGGGAAAGCAGAAGAAGAGAATAGTTGAGTGATGACAGGAAAGAGAAAGACACAGAGAGATGATTTTCCACTTCCTGACCATACTCCCTCTCTTGGCCAGATATAAACCAGCCTCTGGGCTCTGAAAGGCATGCCTTTATCCTTACTTTATATTTTCATTTCTTTTTATAAGCTAGCATTGTTTTCTTTCACTTGAAACAAAAAGACCAGTACAACCTGAAGTTGCCATGTTCTCCTAGATTTAAAAGGACTTTGGACATTAATTGACTGTTTTTAATGTTCTAAGAATATTATAAAATTTATTTTATTTTATGGCATTCAATTAAAAGATCACTGAAAATAAATAAAAATGTTAAAATTTCAGTAAATTTCAAACTGTGAATGTCCTAGATCTTCAATCTCATAAGTATTTTGCAAAGTATAAAATGAGTAATTCATATCATTGCCAAAACACCTGGATTAATACTCTTTATTGATAAGAAAACAGAGATCTATTCCTCTAATTTCCATTTTGTGCAGTATTTTATTTAATTTGGGAATTATGTATTGCCTACTTTATCTATTGTGGAATGGGGACAATGGCATCATGCCCTATGGTATCCAAATGCCTTGGTATTTTTTTAAAGCCCTTGATGATCTAGCCCCATCTTTTACGTCTTTCCTCTCCAACTCTGTCCTCCAGCCATGTTTGACTTCCCTGTTTTTGTTGTTCAGTCGTCTAGTCAAGTCCAACTCTTTGTGACCCTAAGGACTGCGGCATACCAGGCCTCCCTATTCCTTGCCATCTCCCAAAATTTACCCTTGTTCATGTCCTTTGCCTCAGTGATGCCATCCAGCCACCTCATCCTCTAACACTCTCTTCTCCTTCTGCTGAGTCATCTGTTCCATCAGGTGACCAAAATACTGGAGCTTCAGCTTCAACATCAGTCCTTCCAATGAGTATTCCGGGTAGATTTCCCTTAAGATTTGACTGGTTTGAGCTCTTTTCTATCCAAGGGACTCTCAGGAGTATTCTCCAGCACCATAGTTGGAAGACATCAATTCTTTGGCACTCTGCCTTCTTTATGGTCCAGCTCTCACAGTTGTATGTGATCACTGGGAAAACTATAGCCTCGACTATATGGACCTTTGTCAGCAAAGTAATGTTTCTGCTTTTCAACACACTGTCTAGGTTTTTGATAGTTTTCCTGCCAAGAAGCAAACGTCTTCTGATTTCATGGCTACAGTCACCATCCACAGTGATTTTCGAGCCCAAGAAGAGGAAATCTATCACTACTTCCATGTTTTCCTCTTCTATTTGCCATGGAGTAATGGGGCTGGATGCCATGATCTAGGTTTTTTAATATTTAGTTTTAAGCCAGCTCTTTCACTCTCCTCCTTCTTCATCATCAAGATGCTCTTTAGTTCCTCTTCACTTTCTGCCATTAGAGTGGTTATCATCTGCATATCTGAGGTCGTTGATGTTTCCCCCGCCTATCTTGATTCCAACTTGTAGTTCATCCAGCCCGGCATTTCTCATGATGTGCTCAGCATATAGATTAAATAAACAAGGTGACAGCAGACTCATACTCCTTTCTCAATCTTGAACCAATCAGTTGAGCCATACAAAGTCATAACTGTTGCTTCTTGACCCACATGTAGGTTTCTAAGGAGACAGGAAAGATGGTCTGGTATTCCCATATCTTTAAGAGGTTTCCACAGTTTGTTATGATCCACATATCAAATACTATAGGGTAATCAATGAAACAGAGGTAGATATTTTTCTGGAATTTCTTTGCTTTCTCTATGATCCAGCAGATGTTGACAATTTGATCTCTGGTTTCTCTGCCTTTTCTAAACCTAACTTGGACATCTGGAAGTTCTTGATTTGTGTGATGCTGAATTCTAAAATGAAAGATTTTAAGCATGACCTTACTAGCATGAGAGATGAGTGCAGTTGTCTGATGCTTAAAACATTATTTATTACTGCCCTTCTTGGGAATTTGGATGAGGATTGACCTTTTCCCGTCCTGTGGCCAATGCTGAGTCTTCCTGATTTGTTGACATATTGAGTGCAATGCTTTGATACCATTATCTTTTAGGATTTTGAATAGATTTTACTGCAATTCCATGGCATCCACTAGCTTTATTAACAGCAGTGCTTTCTAAGGCCCACTTGACTTCACACTCCAGAATATCTGGCTCTGGGTGACTGACCACACAATCATAGTTTTCTGGTTCATTAAGATCTTTTTGTCCATAGTTCATATGAATGAAAGATCATTAAGACCTTTCATCTATATGTCTTCAGGTACAGCTTACTAGATCTAATCTCTTGAACCTATTGATTACCTTCACTTCAAATTCATAGAGATTTGATTTAAATCCTACCTGACTGGTCTAGTGGTTTTCGCACTCTCTTTAGTGCAAGCCTGACTTTTGATGTGAGAAGCTGATGATCTGAGCCACAGTCAGCTCCAGGTCTAGTTTGTGGTGACTGTATACAACTTCTTAATCTTCTGCTACAAAGACTGCAATGAATTTGATTTTGATATTTACCATTTGGTAATGTCCATGTGTAAAGTCGCCTCTTGTGTTGTTGAAAAAGGGTGTTTGCTATGACCAGTGCATTCTCTTGGAAGAATTCAGTAGGCTTTTCCCCTGCTTCACTTTGTTCTCCAAGGCCAAATTTGCATGTTACTGCAGGTATTTCTTGACCTTCTACTTTTGCATTCCAAACCCCAATGATGAATAGAACATCTGTTTTTTGGGTGTTCCTTAGTTTGTTTGTTTGTTTTACACTTCCTTAGATCTCTAAATACACTACTCTTCTCTGACCTTCCAGCCTTTGGACTTACAACGTTCTTGATATGTAGCTGCTTGGCCAACTTCTACTTCTACTTTAGGCCTCAATTTTAACATCACTTCTTCTAGGAAGTGTGCTGTGAGTCCCAAGGAACTGGGATGTTTAGTCCCACAGCAAGCTGGATTATATGTCACATCACCTCATTTTATTATTTTTTATTTTTTTAAATTAATTTATTTTTTATTGGAGGATAATTGCTTTACAGAATTCTGCGGTTTTCTGTCAAAGCTCAACATGAATCAGCCATAGGTATATATATATCCCCTCCCCTTTGGAGCTCCCTCCCATCTCCCTCCCTATCCCACCCCTCTAGGGTGATACAGAGCCCCTGTTTGAGTTTCCTGATCCATACAGTAAATTCCCGTTGGCTATCTATTTTACATATGGTAATGTAAGTTTCCATGTTATTCTTTCCATACATCTAACCCTCTCCTCCCCTCTCCCCATGTCCATAAGTATATTCTCTATGTCTGTTTCTCCATTGTTGCCATGTAAATAACTTCTTCTTTACCATTTTTATACATTCCATATATATATATTAGAATATGGTATTTATCTTTCTCGTTCTGACTCATGTCACTCTGTATAATAGGTTCTAGGTTCATCCACCTCGTTAGAACTGACTCAAATGCATTCCTTTTTATGGCTAAGTAATATTCCATTCTGTGTATGTATCACAACATCTTTATCCATTCATCTGTCAATGGATATCTAGATTGCTTCCATGTTCTAGCTATTGTAAATAGTGCTGCAATGAACAATGGGATACATGTGTCTTTTTCAAATTTGATTTCCTCAGGGTATATGCCTAGGAGTGGGATTGCTGGGTCATATGGTGGTTTTATTCCTAGTTTTTTAAGGAATTTCCATCCCATCTTCCATAGTGGCTATATCAATTTACATTCCCACCTACAGTGCAAGAGTATTCCCTTTTCTCCACACCCTCTCCAGGCTTTTTGATAATGGCCAACCAGACCAATGTGAGATGATATCTCATTGTAGTTTTTATTTTATGTTATTTTTTTTAATTTTTTTCTTTACATTATCGTGTTGGTTTTGCCATACATTGACATGAATCCACTATGAGTATATTGTAGTTTTGATTTGCATTTCTCTAATAATGAGTGATATTGAGCATCTTTTCAGGTGTTTGTTAGCCATCTGTATGTCTTCTTTAGAGAAATGTCTGTTTAGGTCTTTTTCCCACTTTTCGATTGGGTTGTTTGTTTTTCTGGTATTTAGTTGTATGAGCTGCTTGTATATTTTGGAAATTAATCCTTTGTCAGTTGTTTCATTTGCTATTATTTTCTCCCATTCTGAGGATTGTCTTTTCACCTTGCTTAGAGTTTCCTTTGCTGTGTAAAAGCTTTTAAGTTTAATCAGGTCCCAATTGTTTACTTTTGTTTTTATTTCTTATCTCTAGGAGGTGGGTCATAGAATATCTTGTTTTGATTTATGTCATCGAGTGTTCTGCCCATTTTCCTCAAATAGTTTTTTAATTTCTGGTCCTACATTTAAGGCTTTAATCAATTTTGAGTTTATCATTGTGTATGGTATTAGAAAGTTTTCTAATTTCATTCTTTAACGTGTAGCTATCCAGTTTTCAAAGCACCATTTATTTAAGAGTCTTTCTTTGCCCCATTGTATATTCTCATAAGTGCTTGAGTTTATTTTTGGGCTTTCTATCTTGTTCCATTGGTCTATATTTCTGTTTTTATGCTAGTATCATACTGTCTTTATAACTATAGGTTTGTAGTATAACCTGAAGTCAGGAAGCTTGATTCCTTCAGCTCCATTCTTCTTTCTCCAGACTGCTTTGGCTATTTGGGGTCTTTTGTGTTTCCAAATGAATTGTGAAATTTTTTGTTATAGTTCTGTGAAAAATGTCATTGGTAATTTGATAGGGATTTCATTAAATCTGTAGATTGCATTTGGTATTATGGTTATCTTCACAATATTGATTCTTCCTACCCAGGAACACGGAATGTCTCTACATATATTTTTGTCATCTTGATTTCTTGGATTATAATTTTAAATATTATATAATATTTTATAATATATATATTATATTATAATTATAATTATAAATATTATAATTTTCTCTGTACAGTTCTTTTATCTCCTTAGGTAAGTTTATTCCTAGGTATTTAATTCTTTTGTTTCAGTGGTAAATGGGATTGATTCCTTAATTGCTCTTTCTGATTTTTCATTGTTAGTATATAGAAATGCAAGTGATTTATGTGTATTGATTTTATATCCTGCAACATTGCTAAGTTCACTGATTAGAGCTAGTGCTTCTCTAATACTATCTTTAGGGCTTTCTATGCACATCTGCAAACAGTGAGAGCTTTACTTCTTTTCTGATCTGGATTCCACTTATTTCTTTTTCTTCTCTGATTGCTACAGCTAGAACTTCCATAACTATGTTGAATAATAGTGGCAAAGTTGGACATCCTTGTCTTGTTCCTGACCTTAGGGGGAATGCTTTCAGATTTTCACCACTGAGAATAATGTTTGCTGTAGGCTTATCATATTTGGTCTTTACTATGTTGAGGTAGATTCCTTCTATGCCCATTTTTTTGAAGAGTTTTAGCCATAAATGAGTGCTGAATTTTGTCAAAGTCTTTTTCTGCATCTATTGAGATGATCATATGGCTTTTATCTTTCCATTTATTAATACAGTGTATCACATTGATTGATTTCTGTATACTGAAGAATCTTTGTAGCCCTGGAATACACCTAACTTGATCATGATGAATGAGCTTTTTGATGTATTCCTGAATTCTGTTTGCTAAAATTTTGTTGAGGATTTTTGCATCGTTGTTCATCTGTGATATTGACCTGAAGTTTTCTGTGTTGTCTTTTTCTGGTTTTGGTATCAGGGTGATGGTGGCCTCGTAGAATGATCACAGCTTCAACTTCAGTGATTGCAATTGGATTGTTCATCATTTCTGTTTCTTTCTGGTTCAGTCTTGAAAGGCTGAACTTTTCTAAGAATCTGTCCATTTCTTCCAGGTTATCTATTTTAATGGCATATAGTTGTTTATAACAGTCTCTTATAACCCTTTTTATTTCTGCATTGTCTGTTGTAACCTCTGCTTTTTCATTTCTAATTTTGTTGATTTGATTCTTCTCTCTTTTTCTCTGATGTGTCTGGTTAAGGGTTTGTCAATCTTGTTTATATTCTCAAAGAATCAGCTTTTAGTTTTATCCATCTTTGCTATTGTTTTTTTCATTCCTTTTTCATTTATTTCTGCTCAAATCCTTAGGATTTCTTTCTGTCTACTAATTTTGGGTTTTCTTCTTCTTCTTTTTCAAGTTCCTTTAGGTGTAAAGTTAGATTGGCTATTCAATGTTTTTCTTGTTTCTTGAGGTAGGATTGTACTGTTACAAACTTCCCTTTTAGAACGGTTTTTGCTACATCCCTGAGTTTCCTGCTTTCATTTTCATTTGTTTCTAGAATTTTTTTATTTCTCTTTTGATTTTTTCAGTAATCTATTGATTATTTGGATACAAATTGTTTATTCTCCTGCTGCTGCTTCTCCTGTTAAGTCGCTTCAGTCGTGTCCAATTCTGTGTGACCCACCAGGCTCCCATGTCCCTGGGATTCTCCAGGCAAGAATACTGGAGTGGGTTGCCATTTCCTTCTCCAATGTGTGAAAGTGAAGTCGCTCAGTTGTGTCTGACTCCTAGCGACCCCATGGACTCAGCCTACTAGGCTCCTCCGTCCATGGGATTTTCCAGGCAAGAGTACTGGAGCGGGGTGCCATTGCCTTCTCCAGTTTAATCTCCATGTGTTTGTATTTCTTACTGTTTTTTCTTGTAATTTATATCTAGTCTCACAGCATTGCAGTCGGAGAATATGCTTGATACAATTTCAATTTTCTTAAACTTATTGAGGTTTCATTTGCGACCCAAGATGTAGTTTATCCTGGAGAATGTTCCATGTGCACCTGAGAAGAAGGTATATTCTTCTGCATTTGGATGGAATGTCCTGAAGATATCAAGGAGATCCATCTCATGTAATGTATCGTTTAAGACTTGTGTTTTCTTATTAATTTTTTATTTTGATCCTCTGCCCATTGGTGTGAGTGGGGTGTTAAAGTCTCCTATTATTGTGTTACTGTCAATTTCTCCTTTTATGTCTGTAAGTGTTTTTCTTATGTAATGAGGTGCTCCTATGTTGGATGGATGGATATTTACAATTGTTTTGTCTTCCTCTTGGATTGATCCCTTGATCATTATGTAGTGTCCTTCCTCATCACTTATAATCTTCTTTCTTTTAAGGTCTATTTTGTCTGATATGAGGATTGCTACTCCAGCTTTCTTTTGCTTCCCATTTGCAGGGAATATATTTTCCCATCATCTCACTTTCAGTCTATATGTATCTTGAGGTTCTGAAAGTGGGTTTCTCATAGACAGCATAGATGTGAGTCTTGTTTTTGTATCCATTCAGCCAGTCTGTGTCTTTTGGTTGGAGCATTTAATCCGTATACATTTAAAGTGATTGTTGATAGATATGTTCCTATTGCCATTTTCTAATTGTTTGGGGTTCATTCTGTAGATCTTTTTTCTTCCCTTGTATTTCTTGACTATATAAGTCCTTTTAGCATTTGTTGTAAAGTGAGTTTAGTGGTACTGAATTCTTTCAACTTTTGCCTGTCTGAAAAGCTTTTCATTTCCCCATCGGTTTTGAATGACATCCTTGCTTATAGTAATCTTGGCTATAGATTTTTCCCTTTCAGTACTTTAAATATATCCAGCCATTCCCTTCTGGCCTGCAGATTTTCTGCTGAAAGATCGGCTGTTAAGCATATGGGGTTTCCCTTGTGTGTTACTTGTTGCTTCTCCCTTGCTGCTTTTAATATTCTTTCTTTGTGTTTTGTCTTTGTTAGCTTGATCTGTATGTGTCTTGGCATGTGTTTCCTTGGGTTTATCCTTTATGGGTCTCTTTCTGCCTCTTGGGCTTGATTGCCTGTTTCCTTTTCCATGTTGGGAAAATTTTTAACTATAATCTCTTCAAACATTTTCTTATACGCTTTCTTTTTCTCTTCTTCTGAGACCCCTGTAATTTGAATGTTGGAGCATTTGATACTGTCCCAGAGGTTTCTGAGACTTTCCTCAGCTCTTTTCATTCTTCTTACTTTATTCTGCCCTTCAGAAGTTATTTCCACCATTTTATCTTCCAGCTCACTGATTCTTTCTTTTTCTTCAGATATTCTGCTATTGATTCCTTCTAGAGTAGTTTTAATTTCAGTAATTGTGTTGTTTGTCTCTATATGTTTATCCTTTAATTCTTCTAGATTTTTGTGAATTGATTCTTACATTTTCTCCATTCTGTTTTCAAGGTTTTTGATCATCTTTACTATCATTGTGTTGAATTCTTTTTCAGGTAATTTCCCTATTTCCTCTTCATATTTGGACTTCTGTGTTTTTAGTTTGTTCCTTCATTTGTGCATGATTTTTCTGCATTTTCATTTTTATTTTTCAAGTTATTGTGTTTGAGGTCTCCTTTTCCCAGACTTCAAAGAAAGTTGAAGAAGTCAACTTTCTTCCTTTTGGTTTCTGCCCTCCTAAGGCTGGTCAGTGGTTTCTGTAAGCTTTGTATAGGGTGAGATTTGTGATGAGTTTTTGTTTGTTGGTTGGTTTGTTTGTTTTTCCTCTGATGGGAAAGGCTGAGTGAGGTGGTAATCCTGTCTGATGATGATTAGGTTGGTATTTTTGTTTTGTTTATTGTTTAGATGAGGCATCCTGCACAGGGTGCTACTGGTGGTTGGATGATGCCAGATCTTGAATTCAAGTGGTTTCCTTTGTGTGAGTTCTTAACTATTTGATACTCCCTAGGATTAGTTCTCTGGTAATCTAGGGTCTTGGAGTCAGTGCTCCCACTCCAATGGCTCAGGATTTAATCTCTAGTCAGGAATGAAGTGATTTGTTATGGCATTAAGGGAGAGTAAAACAAATATCAAAAAATGAGAAACTAGAGATGAACCCCAGAAAAATGACAGTTACAAAATCAGGCAAATGATAATTAAACTAATGGACTATACACATATACATATACACCCACTGAGGAAAATGAAAACAGCCCAAAAAAATAAAGTACAGTAGATTGATCCAATGAAAATAGGAAATCAAAAATTATACTTACCAGTTAAGAACAAAACTAACTTAAGCACAAACTGGAAAGTAAAAGTAAAAGAAGGTGCCAAGTGGGGAATAAAGCAATGAAAACAAAACTCTCAAATATGTTGAGAGGAAAGAAAAGAAAGAAAGAATAGATATGCAAAGTTAAATAGAGGTAGATGAAGAAGATTTATATACATTAAAGATTAACTGCAAGGGGACAGGAACAGTAGGAATGGCAAATGAAGGAATAAATGTAGAAGAAATATAATAGGTTTAAGAATTAAAATTATAAAAAAGAGAATAGAAAAAAAGCTGAAGAAGAAAGAAAAAGGTGGGGGGGGGAGGAAAACTCCACAGAACTGCAAAAACCCAGTGTAAAGGCAGAGGTTTATAAAACAGTAGAAGGTGTGACTAAATATACACATATACATATACACCCATAAGCAAAGTCAAAACAGTCCAATAAAAATTAAGTACAATAGATTGACACAGCAAAGAAAAGAAACCAAAAATTGCATCTGTCAGAGCAAAACTAATTAAAGCACAAACTGGAAAACAAAACTAAAGCAAGATGTGAAATTGGGAACAATGCAGTGAAACTAAAACTAACAAATATGTTGAGAGGAAAGGAGAGAAACAAAAGAAAGAATAGATATGCAAGGTTAAATAGAGGTAGATAGAAAAAGATTTATATTCGTTAAAGTTTAACTGCAAGGGGAAAAGAACAGTAGGAAAAGAAAACAAAGGAAGAAATGTAGAAAAAAATAATCATAGGTTAAAAAATTAAAATTAAAAAAAAGAAACAAGAGGAAAACTCCACAGAACTGCAAAAGCGCAATGTAGAGGCAGAGGTTTATGACAACGATAAAAAATGTGACAGAGGGAAAAGGAAGAAAAAAAGCTCAAAAGCTTAAATGGGTGTCTTATGCCGGAACCAGCCGGCAAAATCGCACGGTCGAGAACGCAACGACCAAGCACCTGAGAAAAATGAAGACACTCAAAAGATGGGGTTGAGAGGAGCAGAGGGAAACTCCAAAGAGCTTCTCACTACTGCCACTTTATTATAGCTGATTAACAGTATATATACATTTTTCTAGTTACTAGCAAGCTTGAGGGAGCAGTTAACGATAAACTTTAAGAATGCCTTTGATATGGTCAACACATTATTAAGCAGGGGAAAAACAGACCCGCATACGTCAGGCGTCCAAGAAAACAGAGTAAATGGGAAAAAGGTCATCAGGCTGTTTTTCCTGTCACGGCGCTTGATCTTAGTCAATGAAAAGGCGTCAGGGTGGCAGAAAAAAGAGAGGTTTTCGGGTCCTCTCTTAGGGCCGATTGGGGGATGGAAAACATCCCGGCTCCCCGCAGTCTTAGTGCCAATAAAATTGACAGCTACAACGGGGGGGCGGGGAAGGAGGAGGTGGAATCCAAAAGAATCTACAGAAAAAGTTTAGAAATAAGAATAATAAATGTGTTTCTTGAGTCACTGCTGTCAGAGTCCTTTCCCGCGCTGGAAGTCACAGTCCACCTCACCTCTCTAGGATGCCCTCCAACACTGTCCTGATTTCTGGGCCTGCCATGGGGGCAGCTCAGATTCTCATCTGGTCCATAGCTCCAATGTCCACAGCTATCAGAACTAGTGTGTTTTCTTTTGTGGGGGCTCTCAATGTCCTTTTATATATTCCATAGACACAGAGTCTGGGGAGTTGATCATGTGGTTTTAATCTGCAGCTTGTACAGCTGGTGGGAAGGGTTTGGGTCTTCTTCCTTAGCCATGCTGCTCGTGGGTTTCAATTGTGGTTTTATTTCCACCTCTGCATGTGGGTCGTCCACTAGGGTTTGCTCCTGCGGCTGCTCTGGAGGACTTGGGTTTGCCCTTGTGAGGGCCAAGTGTGGAGCTGGTGCAGCTGCTTGGGTCGCAGGGGTTCTGGTAGCACCAGGTAATCAAGGGGTTTGATTGCTAGGGCAGCAGGAAATACAGTGCACTAGAAGAGTATGGCAACCACTATTGGCCAGTACACTCCAGTATTCTTACCTGGAGAATCCCCGTGACAGAGAAGCCTGGCAAGGCACAGTCTATAGGGTTGCAAAGAGTCAGACATGACTGAAGCGACCCTGAGCACATAAACAGGAGACTTTTTATTTATTTATTTATTTTTTGCCTGTGGCAGCTCTGCCCCAGTGAGAGTTGAGTGTGAAGGTGGTGCAGCTGTTTGACTTGCAGGGATCCTGGAGGTGCCAAATGTTCAGGGACACAAACTGCCTCCACAGCAGGAGCTATGGCCCTATCAGAGTCTTTTTTGAGCCTCTTGACTTGGCAATCAAAAGGCCTCTTTGGCTAGTCATTCTCTGTAGCTCTGCCCATCCAGGCACATAGAGGGATCCATTGCCTGGGGTCCTCCTCTGTTGTTTGGTGCATCAGACGTAGAGTGGGGCCCCCAGACTGGGATCCTCTTCTGTAGTTTGGGGCATCAGTTACTTAAAGGAGCACTCTGCATAGCTGAATACACAGAAGAACTATAAAAAAAAGATCTTCACTACCCAGATAACCACGATAGTGTGATCACTCACCTAGAGCCAGACATCCTGAAATGTAAAGTCAAATGGGCCTTAGGAATCATCACTACAAACAAAGCTAGTGGAGGTGATGGAATTCCAGTAGGAATCCATCAAATCATAAAAGATGATGCTGTGAAAGTGCTGCACTCAATATGTTAGCAAATTTAGAGAACTCAGCAGTGGCCACAGGATTGGAAGAGGTCCGTTTTCATTCCAACACCAAAGAAAGACATGCCAAAGCATGCTCAAACTACCGAACAATTGTACTCATCTCAGAGGCTAGTGAAGAAATGCTCAAAATTCTCCACGTTAGGCTTCAGCAATACATGAACCGTGAACTTCCAGATGTTCAAGCTGGTTTTAGAAAAGGCAGAGGAACCAGAGATCAAATTTCCAACATCTGTTGGATCATCAAAAAAGCAAGAGAATTCCAGAAAAACATCTGTTTCTGCTTTATGGACTATGCAAAAGCCTTTAACTGTGTGGATCACCACAAACTGTGGAAAATTCTTCAAGAGATGGGAATGCCAGAGGACCTGATCTGCCTCTTGAGAAATCTGTATGCAGGTCAGGAAGTAACAGTTAGAACTGGACATGGAACAAAAGACTGGTTTCAAATAGGGAAAGGAGTACATCAAGGTTGTATGTTGTCACGCTGCTTATTTAACTTATATTTAACTTATCATGAGAAACGCTGGGCTGGAGGAAGTTCAAGTTGGAATCTAGATGGCCGGGAAGGAGAAATATCGATAACCTCAGATATGCAGATGATACCACCCTTATGGAAGAAAGCAAAGAAGAACTAAAGAGCCTCTTAATGAAAGTGAAAGAGGAGAGTTAAAGAGTTGGCTTAAAACTCAACATTCAGAAAACTAAGATCATGGCATCCAGTCCCATCACTTCATGGTAAATAGATGGGGAAACAGTGGAAACAGTGTGAGACTTTATTTTCTTGGGCTCCAAAATCACTGCAGATGGTGACTGCAGCCATGAAATTAAAAGACACTTACTCCTTGCAAGGAAAGTTATGGCCAACCTAAATAGCATATTAAAAAGCAGAGACATTACTTTGCCAACAAATGTCTGTCTAGGCACGGGTATGGTTTTTCTAGTAGTCATGTATGGATGTGAGAGTTGGACTATAAAGAAAGCTGAGCACAGATGAATTGATGCTTTTGAACTGTGGTGTTGGAGAAGCCTCTTGAGAGTCCCTTGGACTGCAAGGAAATCCAACCAGTCCATCCTAAAAGACATCAGTCCTGGGTGTTCATTGGAAGGACTGATGTTGAAGGTGAAACACCAATACTTTGGCCACCTGATGAGAAAAACTGAGTCATTTGAAAGACCCTGATTCTGAGAAAGATTGAAGGCAGGAGGAGAAGGGGACAACAGAGGATGAGATGGTTGGATGGCGTCACTAACTGAATGGACATGAGTTTGAGTAAACTCTGGGAGTTGTTGATGGACAGGGAGGCTTGGCATGCTGCTGTCCATGGGGTCACAAAAAGTCAGACACAACAAGTGACTGAACTGAACTGAACTGAACTAGTTGGGGTCCTACTCTGTAGTTCACTGCATCAGGCGTTTGATGGGCCAGCTTCTCTATTTTTCAACTGTCCATGTTGGCATGTGGAGAGAGAGAGGCTATGGTGATGGCTCCACCCACTAGACATGACTCAGCAGCATTGCCTTGCTTCCATGGCAGCCTGGCTTTCCTCCAGTCATTTCCCACCATGATCTCCTCCCTCACATCCCCTTGAATCACCTCTCTGCAGTTAACAGCAGTCCTCACACTGGGATTGCTCCACAGTCCCTCATCCCCAGTTCCCAGCCACTGCCCTTTCCAAGAGACCCACATTTCTGCCTGGCATATATCAGGCTGCAGCAAGGACTGTCTGATTCTCATTCTATTTAGACTGCCACAGATGAGCTATTTCATTCTCAGCCTTAAATATTTCTCCTCTAACTCAGACAATTGTCCCACTGTAGGGATTGGACCCCTGCTTCCGTTCCCCCACCTGCAAAGTGTAGGTCCAGTATTACTAATACACACATTTTTCACCCTAGTTCCTTTGTCCTACCAAGTTTTGTGTGGTTCTTTATCTTCTTTTCAGCTGGTCAGGTCCTCCTGTCTGCTCTCAGCTGGTGTTCTGCATGCACTTCTGTGTCTGAAGGTGTATTCCTGATGTACCTGTAGAGAAAGATGTACTCCACATCCACCTACTCCTCCGCCATCTTGTTCTCTTATTTTATTTTTATTATTTGTCCAATGATGTCTCACCAGCTAGCCCATGAGTGCTGTGAGAATGGAGCTATCTTGTCCTCTATTTAGCACAAAGTCTCTAATTAGATCAGTGTCACCACTACCACAACACGAATGACAATAATTAATGCACAGACCCCAGTATGCATGGAACAACAAAAGAGCCCACATAGCCAAAGAAATCTTGAGAAAAAAGAAGAAAGCTTCATGCTCTCTAACTTCAGACTATACCAAAAACTATAGAGTCAAAACAGTATGGTGCTGTCACAAAACAGACATGTAGATCCATGTAACAAAAGAGAGAACCCAGAAATAAACCCATGCACGTGTGGTCAATTAATCTACAAGGAAGCAAGAACATGCAATGGGGATAAGAGAGTCTCTTCAATAAATGGTATTGGCAAAACTGGACAGCTGCATGAAAAATAATGAAATTAGAACATTTTCCTACACCCTACACATTTCACATATTATATCCTGGTGGCTCAGATGGTAAAGAATCTGCCTGCAATGCAGGAGGCCCAGGTTTGATCCCTGGGTTGTGAAGTTCCCCTGGAGAAGGGAATGGCTATCCACTCCAGTAATTTTGCCCGGAGAATTCCTTGGACAGAAAAGCCTGGTGGGCTACAATTCATGGGGTCACAGAAGAGTCAGAGATGACTTAGAAACTAACACATACAAAAATAAACTTAAAGTGGATTAAAGACCTAAATATAAGACCCCAAACCCACAAAACTTAATAGAAAACGTAAGCAGTACACTTTTTGATATCAGCCTCAGCAATATTTTTTGGAAATGTCTCTTAAGGCAAGGAAAACAGGAAAAAAATAAACAAAAATACCAGATCAAACTTTTTGCACATCAAAGGAAACTATCAATAAGTGGAAGAGTCTACCAATTGAATGTAAAAAAGATATTTGCAAATGATGTGTTTATAAGAGATTAATATCTCACAAGGTATAGTAATTGTACACCTTGGTATTTACTCAAATGAACTGAAAACTTATACCCATGTAAATCTTGCACAAATGCTTAAATCAGTTTTTTTCACAATTACCAAAATTTGGAAGCAACCAAGATGTACTTCAGTGAGTGAATGGGTAAATAAATTGTGGTACATCCAGACTATGAAATATTAGTCAGCACTAAAAAAGGAGCTATCAAGTCATGAAAATAAATGGAGGACTCAAAAATGCATATTTGTAAGAGAATACAGTCACAGATGCTAAATACTTTTTGATTATGGAAATATTATAATTTCTATAATACGACATTTTAGAAAAGGTGAAATTTTGATGACAGCAAAACAAGAGTAGTTGCCAGGAACTTGAAAGGAGAGATGGACAGGTGGAGTACAGAGAATTTTAGAGTGATGAAAATATTCTGTATGACAGTATGACAGTAAATACTTTATATACTTGTCAAAGCTGTGGAATGTATAGTATCAAAAGTGAGCCCTCAAGTGTACTATGGACTCTGGGTGATTATGAGTTGTCAATGTAGATCCATCCTTAGTAAAATTATACCATTTTGAGAAGTGGGAGAAATTATGCATGAATAGAGTCAGGGCATATATGGGAAATCTGTGTACCTTTCTCTCACCTTTGTTGCGAACCTAAGCTTCCCCCCCAAAAAAATCATCTGAAAAAAAGTGTGGGAGAAGATATTTGCAAACTGTGTATCTGTTAAGTGGGTAATATACAAAATATAGAAGGAATCCTTATGACTCTATAGAAAAAAGCATATATAATTCAATTTGAAAATGGTCAAAGAATCTGAGTAGACATTTTTCTAAAGAAGATATATAATTGGCCAACAGGAATAGGAAAAAATTGTCTACCTCACTAATCATTAAGGAATTTCAAATCAAAACCACAAGATATAATCTCACACCTGATACAATGGCCATTATTTTTTTAAAAAAGAAAACAATACAGTAAGAGTCAGCAAGGTTGTGGATTAATTGGAACCTTTATGTACTGTTGGTGTGATTGTAAAATAGTGCAGCTGTTATGGAAAACAGTGTGGAGTTTCCCCAGGTAATTAAAAATAGAACTAACATATAATACAGAAGTCATAATTTTGTGTATTTTTCCAAAAGAATTGAAAAAAACATCTAGAAGAGATATTTATATTCCCCTGTTCATTGCAGTATTATTCAGGAAAACTAAGTAGTAGATAAAAAAAAATGTGGTGTATACACATATAACTTAGTACTCAGCCTTATTTATATGTGCTACAACATGGATGAACTTTGAGAACATTATGTAAAGTAAAATAATTCAGTCATAGAAGGACATAGAAGGACAATCAATACTGCATGATTCTACTTATATGATGTCTCTTAAACTCATAATATCAGAGAACAGAACTGTGATTACCAAGTATGGTAGAAAGGAGAAAATTAGGAGTTGCAGCTCAATGGGTATAGAATTTCAATCATGCAAAATTAAAAATTCTAAATATCTGCTGCACAACTATGAGCATAATTTAATAACACTGTACATTAAAATTTTGTTCAGAGAAGAAGTTTCATGTGTTTACCACAATATTGGGCTTAATATTAAAAACAATTGCTTGAGAATTTGCCAAGTGTAGTAACTTGAGTTCATTTAAGATGCTCCCAGAAAAAAAGAAAGAGAGAGAGACAGTAGTCTGTCTAGTTTGTCAATATATCTCTTATCATTTCAGGGAATTTTACAGAAGCGAAGTTATATAAAGTATTTTTTTGTCCTAGTGACCCATTTTTTCCAGTTAAGTCCCCTTTTTCTTTGGTAACTGCTAATTTACCTAAATTATTGACACTGTATTTAACATTTGCTAAATTCTCTCTCAGCAGCTGGGAACCTTTCAGTTGTATCCATGTGCTGCCAAGCTATTAGCAGACGTGGTCAGCCCTGTTACAAAAGTCCATCTGGCTACTTTGATGAAGAGGTCCTTACTCAATTCTCCTTCATGCTTTCTCTGAATTATCATTACCCAGTAAACATGAATTAAAAATATGGCATTATTTGTGACCTTCCTTGAAGAAATATTTAACACCACAGAATGGGATATATTTTCTTTATTTGATATAATTGACCCTAATCAACTTCTAGGAAAAAATTATACTTGCAGTCATTTTTAATTGATGGAGGTCACATAGGATCTTTTTTTGACTGTCATTACTTTTGTTACTTAAATTTTAATTAATTTCTAAAATTAACTCTAGGTTTGTTACCTGTTGATATTTTATCACTTGAATAGTTTTTATACTTTATTTTTTTTCAATTTTCTATATGGTGTGTATCCCTTTCCAATTTAGGATAAACTGTTGTGTTAATTAAAAATCTGGCTGTCATGGAGAAAGCTAAATAAAAAGTCTTCAACAGGTCACCTGGCATAAAGTGCAATCACATGTAATTCACATGCATCACATACTCACTGTTACATAATTGATCATTTTAAAATAAATTAATTCATTATGAGTAAAGAGGAAACTACTCATATTAAGCACCATCAATAGAAGTAAATTCTAAGACAAATCTCTACATACTAAGCAATATAATTGAAGAAAATGCATATTATCAAGTAGCTGCATTTTCTGAAACTCACATTTTTGAGACAGTTGGCATTATTTCAAATGTGTGATCTTATCCTCTATTTAGATGATGAGGTATCTGCAGATTTAGAGTCATTTTGTGAGTATTCTTTAGTCTTATTTTAATTAATTTAAAGTGTTCTACTTTCTTAAGTAAATTTTGATTTCTAGACATTAATTTAGATAAAAGAAAGTAAACTAGAAATTTAGATGTGGCAGTTACTTATAGTGTATACTATTGGTCTATATTCAAATAAATGTTTCTTTTATTTTACAAATATACAAACAGAAAAGGACCTTTAAAAATGGTGCATATGTTCTTTAATCCTCATCCTTATGTTTTGACTCCAGTACTTTTTTCCTTATCAGTAATAACTCTATTTTTTTTAATTTTTATTGAAGTATAGTTGATTTACAATGTTTTTCTAGTTTCTTGTGTACAGAAAAGTGAATCAGTTATGCAGATACAAATATCCACACTTTTTAGATTATTTTCCCATTGTAGGTCATTAAGAGTATTGAGTAGAGGTCCCTGTGCTGCAAGTACATACTTATTAGTTATCTATTTTAAGTATGGTACTGTGTATATATCAATCCCAATCTCCTAATTTATCCTTCCCCCAATTCTTCCTTGGTTTAAATTTGTTTTCTAAATCTGTGCCTCTATTTCTGTTTTGTAATTAAGTTCATTTGTACCATTTTTTTTTTTTTTTTTTTTTAGATTCCACATACCACCCTGAAAAGATCTTGTCCAGCACTATTTAAAAAAAAAATAAGACCTGTTCTCATCTTTGCTCCTAGCTTTCTATGAGCTGGATTATCGATGACAATCCAGAGTGGTGGGGTAGTGCTCCAGTCCCAAAGGGTGGGCCTAAGGTATGCAAGTTGTTGCAAGGATGGTCTGTGTAGGCAAAGAAAATAACTCAAGAAATGCTTCTTGAAAAGTTCTACTATGACCTATTCCAGAACCTGTGCAAAGCATAGAGAAATAAAAAGGTGAACGTAATTCATTCAGTCTCATTCATTCAACAGTGTTCAAGTGCCTGGTAATGACAATACAATGTATTACAATTCAATATTCATTTGTTTTCCAGATGTATGAAGAGTGATGTAATTAATACACTATAAATGCATTTAAACATTTTACTATAATCCATTGAAGTTGTAATTAGTATTTTCTTCATCAACAGACACTAAAAGTATAATTTCTGTTCAGTATAGCTTCTAAGTATAACTGCTATTGAATGCCTTTGACATTATTTGCCTTACATACAGGTTTCCCTAGTGGCTCAGACAGTAAAGAATCCATCTGCCAATTCATGAGACAGGGGTTCAAGACCCGGGTCAGAAAGATCCCCTGGAGAAGAGAATGGCTACCCATTCCAGTATTTTTGACTGGAGAACTCCATGGACAGAGGAGTCTGGCAGGCTACAGTCCATGGGGTCCCAAAATGTTGAACATGACTGAGCAACTAACAGAGACAAACTTACATAGTATGTATTTGTACAGAAATATTTGGTAAGCACTAATTCATATGCTGATCATGGAAAAAAATATTTCTGTTTGGTCCCCTAGAAAACATTTCTCCCCTACTTGGGTATCAGTGTTAAGGGGAGTGGGCCAACAAGATGTTTAAGTTCAGGAGCATCAGGTCACAGAATCTTTGGGAGGTTTATAAGACCTGCAGTTGTCAAATGTCATCAATGTATATACCTTTAGAGAGTGTGCCCATCCTCACACCTTTCCTTTTGACTATTCTTCTGTTTCCTGCTGTGGCTTAATGGCCTTGGATGAGTCCCTGTTAAAATCTATGAATCCAAGTGTTCTAAAGTGCTTTCTATTTGTTTAAACTGGAATCTGAAAGAAAACAAGTGATCCTTATGGCATAAGGGAAGTTTAAGGTTATGTAAATTAACTGTGTGCCTGTTCAGTCGCTTCCGTTGTGTCCAACACTTTTCAGTTCTATGAACTGTAGCCCACCAGGGTCCTCTGTCCATGGGATTCTCTAGGCAAGAACACCAGAGTGGGTTGCCATGCCCCTCTCCAAAATTAACTGTATTTATGTTCATCCTCTGAGCCATCTGAGCTTATGGCATGATATCAAATCCTAGAAGATTCTCTGCAGTATCAAAGAACTCATGAAAACAAATGTGAAGAGAACTGAAGCTTTTTTATTAATGAAAAAACTAACTTTTCTTATTTCTAATGTAATATGTGTATTTTATAAAAAGAGGTGGAATTAAAATTTTGAAGTATTTGGATGAAGTAAAAGAAGGGGAAATCAGCATAATCTAATAATAATTATAATTGATATTTGCTGAGTATTCTGTTAGATACCAAGCATTTGTCTGTTACTTGGATTTTCTCACTTAGCTCTTAGAGTTCTCTATGAAGTCAGTCTTATCAATATTTTTTAAAATTTATTTTTTTTCTTTACATTATCATGTTGGTTTTGCCATACATTGACATGAATCCGCCATGGGTATACACATGTTCACCTTCCAGAACCCCCCACCCACCTCCTTCCTGATTCTATCCCCCTGGGTCATGCCAGTGTACCAGCCCTGAGCACCCTGTATCATGCATCAAACCTGGGCTGGCAATTCATTTCACATATGATAATTTACATGTTTCAATGCCATTCTCTCATATCATCCCACCCTTGTCCTCTCCCATAAGAGTCTAAAAGACTGTTCTATATATCTGTGTCTCTTTTGCTGTGTCACATTCAGGGTTATTGTTACCATCTTTCTAAATTCCATATTATCAATATTTTTATCCCAGTGTTACAGTTATGGCTTAAGAGAGGTTTAAATGACTAGACAAAGTTATATACTAATAGTAAGTTGTTGACATTCATTTGGTTTGGCAATAATTATTCATTATTTACAGGGAGTCAGGCATGGAAATATCAACAATATCAATATCAATATCTATACTATAGATAATATCTATATTATCTTTATATCACTCAAATAGGTTAATTCAAGTCACAGAGCTATCATATGTTGGAACCTGAATTAGAATCCACTTTTATATGACTCCAATTTCTCTCTCCCACCTTTTGAACATGTGTATATTTGTGCATTTGTGCACATACACATATAAAAACTCATCCCAATTTTCTGTAACATGAGTAATTTTTTTAGAGCTGTGTTTGACAAGGAATTTCATACTACATGAAAGCTATTTTTATACAATTTACTTAGCCAATCACACAGAATTAAATATTTGACTATTGACTGTCCTTTTATGTCCTTGTGTGTTCCTATAGTTGCAATCTAGTCCCATGGAAACTATATTATTCTGAGGACAAATACTCCATTGTATGGCTGTCTAATTTCCTCATGGTAGTCCTTGATTCAAGGTAGGTGTTCTTGGTTACCCTAGGAATGGAAGTGAAGCATGAGAAGTCAGTTATGGAACTAAACAAAATGAAAGTGAGATTTAGGAGTGTATATAAATCCATACCATGAATGTATCAGCATTCCAGGACAGAATTCAGAGAAGACATATGAAGATGGACATAGTAATTATATTTATCCAGATAAGTAGTCACTTGACATTTGGGAAACAGGACATTATCTGGACACCAGTTAGAGTCTGGAAGATGCTTCAGTGACTTTCTTTCTGCCTAATGTGCTGTGGTGCAAATAAGCAGTGAGGGAGGAGTCAGTTAAGATTTAGAAAAATGCAAAAGCCATAGTTGAAGTACAGAGGGATTACCAGGACAGTAATAAATAACAGAATCACAGCAGAAATGCATACAGACTCAGAGCATAGCATGAAAAGTGATAGGGCTGGGGGAAAATAAGTCAGGCAGAGCGGGGGCAAAAAACATGTTTGAAATTTTTATTTAAGAGTTCAAAGAAGAAAGTTAAAGCCTGGAGAAGAAATAATTTTTATTCCCAATTTTAAAATATATGAGTTTTACAAGCAAAAATTAAAATGCAAAAGTTCAGTATGTACTATTACAGGATTTGGTTACCCTGAGCCTGTGAATTCAGTCTGGGATGCTCTTTCCTAGCATATTTAACTCACAATGTAGATGAAAAGGTAAGGTGTCCTGCACCTTATAGTCCATGACTGCTGAGAATTCAGGGTCTAAATATTCGTCATATCCATTCTTTTCCATTGGAACCACAGTGACTTCCTCAGTAAATTGCTAGTTATAACTTGATAAACATTAAAAGTGAACATTATAGGTGTCATTTTTTTTCCAGTGACAAGTTCCATTGTTTTGCAGTCATAAGACAAATGGCTCTTGGGATCTCATCTACATTTCATTTTTCTAATGAGATCTAGTTCAACTTGTTGTATGAAGTAGAAACAACTTTCTTAGACAATAAATTCTTTTGTATTCTTGAACCATTCTGGATTAAACACTTCAATTTCTTTATCTTTTTTTCTAAAACAACCTTCTTAAACAATAAAATAGCTGAACACTTTTCAAGTTTTCTTCATTCTAAGTTCTGTAGTATTTAGATCTAGAAGTAAACAACTACTAAGATTTAACAAACATAAACTTAATAAATGATTTGTTTTTATAGGTGATATTTGCACTAATATCTCTAATAATACTAATTGCAATGAAGTCAACAACAGAAAGGAACTTGAGATTCTTGCAACCTCATTACTATTGGTTTATAGACCAGCAGTAGTAATTACCTAATACAGAGACGTCAGAATATTTTTCAAAATGTATAATATGAATTTAAAAAGAGTTTTTGCATGAATTTAAATGAAATCCCTGTAAGTGAATTAAAATGAATTTATAATGTCTAATATAAGTTAACAAAAATATGAGTTAGGGAAATTATTTCTTCTGGATTGATCTATTCCAGAATAGGGAGGGGGCAGTATTGCAGGAATGACATCAGAACATTTTCCCATCAACTACCATAGTGACTAACATCTATTACTTTTCTGTAAGTTATATACGGAAGCAGATGAGAATCTAAACCACAATGCATAGTTATATATTTTTTTACAGAATGAACAATCATATGTTCAAACATGTAACTTATTTTTGTAAACAAAATTTACCTTCAATAAATATATATTAAAAGAATGAATTAATGAATAAAAATTCAGGCAAAAACTCAAGTGTGGCTCAGTCATCTCAGTGTCATCATCCAAAGAAACATCTCAAAGGATTCCTTTCTAGTTCATGCCTAGCCAGCCAGACCAAGGTCCACACTACATAGTAGCCTGAGTGCTTTGCCTGCTTCAGAAAGTGCTCACTCCTTACCCACCTTCAGAAGGTATGCCTGGAATGACAGGGAATTCTCTTCTGTACAGCATCTCTCATAGCGGGTTGAGTCAGTAAGGAGAAATCAGTCCTTTAATAGTTTCCAAGATTAACCCAGGTAAACGATATTTCTCATAACTCCCGTGTTGCTAGGTTCTTTCCCATACTAGACAAGAGGGTCATTTCCACGATGTGGTATGTGTAAGCATTGAGAAAAATACAGTTTTTCTGAAAAACATGGTCCAATCAAAATAGCCTACGTACACTAGCAATCTACACATACATCTGTAACTAACCAAAATGCATGAAATTGAAAAACAGCAGTCTCTTCTGTGTAATATGAGATTCCCTGGCAGCTCTCCTGCCTGCAATGCGGGAGACCCAGGCTTAATCCCTGGGCTGGGAAGATCTCCTGGAAAAGAAAATGGCAACCCACTCCAGTATTCTTGCCTGGAGAATCCCACAGATGGAGGAGGCTGGCAGGGGGCAGGGGGCGGGGGGGGGAGGTCGCAAAGAGTCGAACACGACTGAGCGACTTCACTTTCACTTTTATGTATAATATAATAGGCATAGTCTTAAGATGTTATGGAAAGGGCACTTCTTAAACTTTAACAAAATTTAAGTATCAGTTTTCAGTGTTTTAATTTATAGTAACAAAATTAGACATGTATGGAGAGAGAAATACACTTTAAAAAATTTTATTGGAATATAGTTGCTTTACAATGCTGTGTTAGTTTCTGCTGTGCAATGAACTGGATCATCAACATGTATACGTATATCCCCTCTTTTCCAGGTTTCCTTCCCATTTCAGTCACCACAGAGCACTGAGTAGAGTTCCCTGTGCTATGTAGTAGGCTCTCATTAGCTACCTATTTTATATATGATAGTGTAAATAAGAAGAGAAGCGAGGAAAAAATGTTCATATAAAAGTGTACAGTGGACCATCTTCTTTGTTTTAATGAGTAACAAAATTAAAAGAAACCCCCATTTTCATGACTAAAAGTGTCAGGGTTGTTGATTTCCAAACAAAGGTCTACTTCCTGACTTTTCAGATAAAAATGCACGACCCTATTACAGCATGTTTACTTATTATAAAGTATTGTTTGAACAACAACAACAAAATGAATGGAAGGAAAAGAAAAAGTAAAGATCCCAGCCATTACCAGAGATTGCCAAGACTTGCAAAATTATGAGCCGGTGAATGACAAACCAAAGACAAACCAATGTTAACTATTTTGACAAGACTTTCCTTTCCTTTAATAAATGCTGCATCATCTTAGGCAAGTTTGTACCTTTCATTGTGCATTCTGTTCTTGTGGCTCTAAATTTAAGCACACAGCATATTTCTGATGGATGTTCCTTAGCACATCACATTTAACCTGTTCCAAATGGAACTCATAATTTCCTCACCTCCACTCTGCTCTTCCTACTGATTAATTTATCCATCTTTGTTAATTGTCCACCCTCTTCCATAGAACAGATGTGTCCTAACCCATTTTGCATAGCAAATTATTTCCTTTTTACTTCAAAGAGCTATTCTGACAGAACCATTTGGCCTCAGCATATAATTAAAAACTTAACAATACTAATAGCTGTTTCAAAGAGCATCTTCTCTTTGTCAATGTGCAAGTATTTACATTAATTTGCATGTAATTCACTTTTATATCCATTCACTAGGGTATGACTATTACTTAGTCAAATAGACAATTAATTAATATAATCTTTACATAGTCACTTATTAAAATGCACTACACAACTGCTGTCTACTTGGGACTTCTCATTGGATCCATGGGCATGTGAATTTTGAACAACTGTGGCTGTTTATAACATTGCTCTTCTTGTCTAGAGGAGTCAGGTACACATTCTTTAAAAAATTTTTTTCTCTGAATTGAGAATAAAAATCTCATGTTTTCCAATGTGGTATTTATAAAGATGCCCCCTTATCTTATTCAGTGGGAACCCTAAAACTAAGACATGTTTATTGATCGTTGATTACAGGTTAAGTTTTCTGAGTAAAGATCACAATCTTCAGTGAAATTTTTTAAATACCTAGGGCTAGAAGTCTATACTGTTGTAAAACAGACATAATTTGTGGCAAATTTTACTGTTTCACTCAGTCGAAAATCTGTAATTTTTGTTGAACATCTATTAGGCATTCATGGGACTTCCCAGGTGGAACTAGTGACAAAGAACCCCCCTACCAATGCAGGAGACAATCCCTGGGTTGGGAAGATCCCCTGGAGAAAGGTATGGCAATCCACTCCCATGATTCTTGCCTGGAGAATCACATGGACAGAGGAACCTGGCAGGCTATAGGCCATAAGATTGCAAAGAGTTGGACCTGACTGAAGCAACTTAGCACACACCCACATCATGCATTCATGCTACAAGCGCCATGCCAAGTGCTTTTGGGTTCATTAATACAAACCTATGACATAAGTACAAGGATTTTGATCTTATAAGCTTCAAAACTGAACCACAGAGCTAGTTAGTTCTGTCTGACACTTTGCAAGCCACGGACCATAGACCTCCAGACTCCTTTATCCGTGGAATTCTCCAGGCAAGAATACTGGACTGGGTAGCCATTCTCTTCTCAAGGGGTTCTTCCCAACCCAGGGATAAAATGCAGGCCGATTCTTTACAGGTTGAGCCACCATGAAAGACTGAAGCACAGTGAGGTTAAGTAACTTGCCCAAGGATAAAGGATCTTGAAGCTGAAATTTGAATCAGGTTTTTTAACTCCATAATATATGATCTTTACCTATATAGAATCTATTTATGTTTGAGAGAATAATTTTAATACGAATGAACTGATGATTTTAAAAACTAAGCTCTTTTAAGTTTTTCTTTCAGAAAACAGTGCTTTCACACCTACACATTTTCAACATTGATTTGGAGAACTGAATGTCTTAGGATTCAAGAAAAGTGAGATACATTTTATAGGGCAAGTGAGAGACGAAGACGCATTTTTGAAAATTAATAAAGTTATTTTTAAAAACACTTTAGTTACTATATTATCAGACTTAATGGAAAATCATGATCTTGGATAAGTTTAAAATTAGTAAGATTTGGGGGAAATGCAGCCTTTCTTCATACTTTCTCAGTTATTGCAAATATTAATATATTCAGAGATAGGAAAAGAAATAAGATTTAAAATTATTTAGTAAAGTTAAACATGTAGTAATAAGTAGAAAATTTACTTGTGATCATTAAATATAAATTACCATAAAATAGAAATCAACATGGTTTGCAAGAGATTGAACATTTCATAATTGTAATACCCATGCCCAAACAGAAAGATTTTCCTTTAGTCTCTGGCTTAGTTGCAAACACATTTAATGTGGTCCATCCTATTATCTAAAAGGTCATCCTGCTATTTTCAGTCTTCATCTAAAACACTCTAAGACATGATTTCAGGGATTTATGTCAGCAGAGGTGATATAAACTGCCAAAGGAGAAGTAGGTACTATGATTTACCTATATTGTATTCCTTTTTATTCTCTCAGGAATCAACTAGTCATGACAAATTCTCTAATGTCAAGAACAAAATAAGTTGTGCAAATTTCATGTAATCAGTCACTTAGTAACCATTAATTAGGCATGTTTTTTATTCAGAAATTAGGTCCTGACTTTGAAAAAAAAATAAATAAATACAGACTCTGTAAAATGACATAAAATTTAAGGCCCAAGACACTATATAAAGTGGCTAAAAATACAAAAGTTTAGAAGTACTATAGGAAGAGGGAAATAAATGGCCAGCTTAATTTGAAGAATATCTAGTTTACAACAAATCTAGATTAAAACCAGGGAATGATAATGTTAATTTTGAAGGAAAGTACATCCTAATGTAGCTATCAAACTGCACCATAAAATTTTTAATAAGACTTCCTTAAAATAATGTAAATTCTGGAGAGTTATGTTCTCTTTCACTTCCAAATAGCCAATAAACATGTAAGATATGCTACACTTGACTCAATAAGATATCTAACATAAAAAAGAAAAAACCCTGACACTACCAAGTGTTCACAAGTACATAGAGCAACTAGGATACTCTCACCTGCTAGCTAGAGCAAGAACTGGTAGTATAATCAATATTTTAGAAAACATTTGGCAATTTTGTAATAGCAGTGGTCATATGCATACCTCAGACAGCAATTTGGATCAGACAGATCTATAAGTATCAGACATACCATACATATGTTCACCAAAAGCACGTGAAAATATGTTTACAAGAGTTGAATTAGAACCAACAAAAAGGTCCATGGATAATAAATAATTATTAATCTAATCAAGGATTGGAACACTATACAGCAAGGAAAATTATAAAACTTCAGCTACACATACAACATGAAAGATCTCATAAACATAATGATGAGAGAAAGAAGTCAGATGCAAAATAAAACATTTAAATTAAGCTAAAGAAGCAAAAATTAGCCTTTGCTGTTACAAATCAGGATACCAGTTTCCTTTGGTTACAGGTTGCGTATACTTTTTTCTGGTGTTATATTTGCATATTTTCTACATGCTTGATGCTTCAATAAAAAATAAGTTGAAAGCAGCAAAAATAATAGCAGCAAAAGCAAAGCACATTAACTCTTAAGAAACAATTATGCACATTGATCTTTAGAAATAAATGCACTAAAAATATGTTCTCTCACTCTGTGGCATTATTTTCATACTCTTTGGATGTACCTTAATTTTAGGGCTATTTAATTTATCAAATGTTCCCTTTATATTTAATATTTTTAAGAACACTTGCTCAAGAAATGCTTGTCTATCCAAAGGTCATATTATGGGAGGGAGACTTATTTTTTCCTCTTTTACATTTATAATTGACCTGGGATTAATATTTGCTTATTGTGTGATGCAGAAATAAAATTTCATTTATTTCATGTAGATATCAATTTACTCAGACCCACTTATAACAAAGAAAAGTGGTGTGCCTTCATCGCGCAGAAGGGCCTCTCTCCTCAAGGACATCAGGATTCTCTATAGGTGTAGGTCATTTTCTCAACTTTAAATTTTGTTTTCTTGACCTATTTTTCTTTGTGCCAGTATTGTACTGTTTTGTTTGCTTTATAGTAAGATTTGATAGATGGTAAAGTGTGATCCTTTAAATTCATTCTTCTTCAATATCATCTTGGCTAGGCCCACTGTAATTTCATGAAAATTTTAAAATCAGCTTATTAATCTTTACCAAAAAAAGCTTAGATTTTGACTAGAGATGCATTGAATTTATACAATTTTAGAGAAAATTTACATTCTTATAATATTCATTCATCAATGACTATGGTTTATGCTTTATCTATATTATTTTTCAATATTTTCATATTTTATGATCTTTCTATGTAGAAGTTATATGCCACTCTCATTAAATTTTTCCTAGATGTTGAATATTTTTATTGTACAAGTGTATCATCTTTGTAATTGTATTTTTATAGTTATTTATCTTTTTTAATAAAAAGAATTGATTTCTACATGTATGTTGGATATTTTGGATATTCATTTTATGTACTTTGTATAGTGTGTACTGCCAACAAATGTGATTAATTCATTCAGTAGAATTAGCAGTTTGTCTGGAGATTTTTCCATGCTTTTACTTATAGAATTAAGTCCTCTATGAATAATAATAGGTTTTATTGCATTCTTTCTAACCTCTATGACTTTGTGCCATCAAATTTAACAAATATGCTCTTCTATTTCATCTTTAAGTAACTGTTAAAAAGCTGGATAATGAGATATATGTAATATAATATTAATTGCTAATATTAATCTGGAATGAGGTCTCTGGTGATATATCACAGGACTCTACTTTTGTTTAGTTTTTAAAAATATTGGATAACATCTCTCCTTGGCTAATATGTTTTAAATGTCTTTTCTGCCTCATTTTACTTCTCACATGTTCAGAATCCAATTACTTAATACATGTATTTTAGAATTTAAACTGTGTATTATTCATACTATTGTCTGTATTTCCAATTGTTTTCTCTGTATTGCTAAGTTTAGATACTTTACTATTAGTTTGGATGGTTCCATTGCTTAGCTCTATCCATTTAATCTATTGAATTCATTGTTGTGTTTCTAGTTAACATATTTTTAAGTCTAAGACTCCCTCTTAACTATTTTCCAAATATTCATTAATTTTTATTGGAGTATGGTTGCTTTGCAGTGTTGTTCTAATTTCTACCATACAGCCAAGTGAATGAGCTACACACACTCACAGATACACACACAGACACACACACACACAGACACACACACACACACATATATATATAGCCCTTCTTTTTTGGATTTCCTTCCCCTTATAAGTCACCACACTCAATTATTTAATAGTCCACATAATATCGCATAATTTCTTAAGCTTATTAATCTAATTACTTTAACATTTCTGAAAGATTTATTATTTTCTTTTCCTGTACACTTTGGTCTTATGGTATTGGCTTTGTGTGTGCCTGATGATTTTTTTATTGAATGAGGGACATTTTGTATGAAAACCTGTGGAAACCATTTGATGCTCTGGCTAAAGGAACCTTCTTTCACAGGGAATCAGCATTTGCTTTGGCAGGCAGTTAGTGTTGATACAGAAAACCTCTGTACAGTCAATAAGTGAAGGCATTTGTAGATGGGCTTCATCCTTCAGGGGGGCTTGTTTCCTTCAGACTCATCTCGACTAGAGTTTGCTCTTTCGGGTTGCCACTGAAAGCCAGGCTTGTTTACCTTGTTGGTGGATTCTGAGCTACAAAGATCGCCCTCTGTTCAATCAGTTCAGTTCAGCTGCTCCTTTGCGACCCCATGAACTGCATGCCAGGCATCCCTGTCCATCACCAACTCCCGGAGTCCACCCAAACCCATGTCCATCGAGTCAGTGATGCCATCCAGCTATCTCATCCTCTGTCGTCCCCTTCTCCTCCTGCCACCAATCCTTCCCAGCATCAGGGTCTTTTCCAATGAGTCAACTCTTTGCATCAGGTGGCCAAAGTATTGGAGTTTCAGCTTCAACATCAGTCCTTCCAATGAACACCCAGGATTGATCTCCTTTATGATGGACTGGTTGGATCTCCTTGCAGTCCAAGGGGCTCTCAAGAGTCTTCTCCAACACCACAGTTCAAAAGCATCAATCCTTTGGTGCTCAGTCTTTTTCACTGTCCAACTCTCACATCCATACATGATCACTGGAAAAACCATAGCCTTGACTAGACGAACCTTTGTTGGCAAAGTAATGTCTCTGCTTTTCAATATGCTATCCAGGTTGGCCATAACTTTCCTTCCAAGGAGTAAGCATCTTTCGATTTCATGGCTGCAATCACCATCCACAGTGATTCTGGAGCCCCCCAAAATAAAGTCTCACACTGTTTCCACTGTTTCCCCATCTTTGGGGAAGTGATGGGACTGGATGCCATGATCTTAGTTTTCTTAATGTTGAGCCTTAAGCCAACTTTTTCACTCTCCTCTTTCACTTTCAGCAAGAGGACTTTTAGCTCCTCTTCACTTTCTGCCATAAGGGTGGTGTCGTCTGCATATCTGCAGTTATTGATATTTCTCCCAGCAATCTTGATTCCAGCTTGTGCTTCTTCCAGCCCAGCATTTCTCTGTTCAATAAGTGCTCAAATTCCTGCTCAACTTCTCATGTCATTTGCTACTACATTTATTTTCAGTCAGCTGATTCTTGCAAACTACCAAAAGCTTTGAGAAGAAAAGAAGTTCTGAATGTCAGCGAACAACTGTCTTCTTTCCTTTTCTCCAGGGCATTGTCCTTTCAAGTCCTCACTGCTTGGGAAGCTTTCAGTGTTGTAAAGAGATGGGTGACACTCCTGGTTGTTTCAAATGGGAGGTTTGCTCGGTAACAAGCTTATCTGTCATAACCAGAAATATCAACTATTTTCTGAGAGTAAAACTAATGTACTGCTCAGTACTATAATAGTCAGTATTCCAAAACGAAAAAGGCACCTTTGCATATTTGCCAACCAAGAATATTTGGTTGAACTTGCATAATTCTCTGAACAAGATAGGTCTTCCCTTGCTCATTCTATTTCTATCCCTGGTTGATTGCATCTGCTCAACTGTCTTTTATCTTTATCACTAATCCTATGAATTTCAAATATTTACCTGTAACTGAAATATATCTTCTGAAATATAGGCCCATGAATCCAAATACCAAAATATCCCTTCTGGGTATTTTGATAGCAAGATAACTCACAAGTGTTTCAAATTCACGTAAAGAAAATGGAATTTTTCATTTTCTGTCTCTACTTCCAAATGAAACCACCTCATTCTCTTATGTTTCATAACCCATCTCCCTACCTGCCGAGCAACATACTGGCTGATCATCCTCAGTTCTTTTTACCTTCTTCTTCCTTATATCTAATCCCTCACCATGGGATTTATGTTTCAGCTTCATTATTATTTCTTAAATTCATTTGTTTTCAGCATCCTTTTGTTCTCATGTATTTCCTTGGAATTCTGAGAAGTCTAAAAATTGGCTCCCGTGCTTCCAGTTTAAGAACATATACAATTTCTACACTCCCCCCAAGTCATCTTTGAAAAAACAGAAACAGAGTCTTGTCATTTCCTTGCTTAAAATCTTTTAGTGACTCTCCCTAATCTTTAGGAAAGTGTCTAAGTGCTTTAGAAGCTGAGTGTGAAGTAAATGCAAATAATATAGAAAAGATGAAAAAATGAATTTTGAAATTATGGTATAGAAAGCAAGACTGAGCCAAGAACTGGCATTAAACTTCGGAGATTAGTCTCCTCAAAATGAGAGTTGAAGTTGTGAGTGTAAATAATAACAAAGAAGGAAAGAGCATGGGCAAAACATGCAAGAGGATTAAAGATATCCATGAAATGAATGAAGGAAAGCATTTCTACAAAGGAGGCCACAAATTTAAGTTTATTGCAGGCAGTGAGATAAATAGAATTCAAGTGTCAGGCAAAGGATAGATTACTTGTGTGCCCTAATTAGTGCAAATGGGCCAAAGATGAGAACTGACCATGCGCATCTGAAGAGCTTTGAGAATAGGGTAGAGATCCAGATGGAATTTTGAGAGACTGTCCTGGGAACAAACATAGCAATTTATCTGTAATGAGTAAAAAGACATAGATAACCAAGAAGTTGATACTGACCCCCAGATAAACTCCTTTGATGTCTACTAGATGTAGCCATTAATAGAACTTCAGATGCTGAGAACCTGGAGCCTTCCTCCCCCTTCACCTTCCCTCCAGGCCAGCCTCAAAGGCCTGAGGATACTAATTAACATTAGGATTCTCTGGTCTCTGGCACCTTGAGTACAGAACCTTGTTATTCTCAGTAGTTGAGCCCTCCCTGACCTCTCACAGACAATGGAAGTCAAGCCTGGCTTTCCACTTTCCCCTCTCAAGAATTTCCTTTGGACTTGATTCATGTGAATTATTATCTCCCTTGAATTTCTGTTGCATAGTCCTACTTCTGTGTGGTTTCTTCTGGTATATTTGTGCCTATGTGAAGACACTGTCTTTCTAAATCCCTTCCCAGTGATTTACTAACTGTGGTATCACAATTATTCACCCCACTACCTCACCGGCATTAACATGAGAATTACTACCTTTGTTAAAATAATGACACATTCATTATTAGAGAAATGCAGATCAAAATTACAATGAGGGATCACCTCACACTGGTCAGAATGGCCATCATTAAAAAAACTTACAAACAATAAATGCTGAAGAGGATGTGGAGAAAAGGGAAAATTTTTGCACTGTTGGTGGGAGTGTGAAGTGATACAGCCATATAGAAAACAGTATGGAGATTCCTTTAAAAAAAATGAGGAATAAAACTCCCATGTGACTCAGCAATCCTACGAGGCATATGCTCTGAAAAACTATAACTGAAAAAGACACCCGTACCTCCTTTTTTATTGCAACATTATTTGCAATAACACCATTTACAATACAAATGGAAACAACCTAGATGCCCATCAAGAGATGAATGGTTAAAGAGGTTGTGGTATATATATGCAATGGAATATTATTAAGCCATAAAAAGGAACACGTTTGAGTCAGTTGTGTTGAGGTCAGTGAACCTAGAGTTTGTTAAATGAGTGAAATAAATTAGAAAAAACTAAAGAATGCATATGTATGGAATCTAGAAAAATGGTACTGATGAACCCCCTTACAGGACAAGAATAGAGAGGCAGATATGGAGGGCCATCTTGTGGACACAGTGGGAGCAGGAAAGATGGGACCACTTGAGAGAGTAGCACTGAAAATGCACTGCATGCATGCTAAGTCCCTTCAGTCATGCTTGACTCTTTGCGACCCTATGGGCTGTAACCTTCCAGGCTCCTTTGCCCATGGGATTCTCCAGGGATGAATACTGGAGTGGGTTGCCATGCCCTCCTCCAGGGCATCTTCCCAACCTAGGGATAAAACCTGCGTCTCCTGTATCTCCTGTATTGGTAGGCATATTCTTTAAACCACTAGCTCCATCTGAGAAGCCAATATGTTAAATAAATAGCTAATGGGAAGCTGCTGTATATCACAGGGAGCTCAGTGAGGTAATCTGACAATCTAGAAAGATGGAGTGGAGTGGGGGTGTGAAGGAAGGTTCAAGCAAGAGGGTCATTCGTCCTTATGGCTGATTCACATTGTATGGCAGAAGCCAACATAATATTGTAAAGAGAACATCCTCCAATTAAAAATAAATTTTAAAATATCCAGATATGTAAAAGTCTAAAAAGAGCCAGTCTAAAGCACCATCAGAGAACAAAAAGGAGATCCCAGAAATTAACAAAAAATACAAGGGCAGATATGAAAAATTCAACAGAAACACTGGAAAATAAAATTGAGAAAGTTCTCCTAGAGAATAGAACAAGAGAATAAGAGAGAAAAAAATAAGAAAATTAGAGGATCACTAAGGGGGAGAGGGAGTTTAGGAACTTAATAAAACTCTAGAGAACAGAGGGAAAAAAATAAAATAATAAGCAAGTGTCAGTGAGAAAATATTTGTCAAATTGTAGACTTTTATATTTTCTTGGGGAAACTGAAATACAAGGCAAACATTGTTCTCGGGTGACTCCATAGTAACTCTTCTGAGTTTTTCTGTACCTTAATGTTAGATCACCACTGGGGATGCGTTTCACACCACGAGTGTGCTTGTCAGCATCCCGTCTGTCAGACTTGCCAGACAAGAAGTGGCACCTCTGCCTGCTGCCCTTCTGAGCGCAGACAGATTCACAGACAGCCATCCCGGACGAGTGGGTGGAGATGGGAGGTGGGGTCAGGAATTGTTGGCATGTTTGCCCGTGCGATTTTACTGGCAAGAATACTGTAGTTCGTTGCCATTTCCTCTTCCAGGGGATCTTCCCAACCTAAGGATACAAACCGCACCTCTTGCATCTCCTGCTTTGGGCAGGAGGATTCTTTAAAGCTGAGCCACCTGGGATTCCTGTTAGCCGTTTTATTCTTTCTTAAAGATTTCGTCTAGAAAAATCCCACTTGAAACAAGTGTATTTATTTTTATATTATAAAGAATATTACAATTCATGTAATGTTTCAAACTCATCTCTTAAGCGACAGGGTGAGCAGTTTCAAAGTCTTTCACTGACACTTTGTGGCAAACGGTGGAACTACAGTATTGTTGAAGTTTTCTGACATGTTTTATATGTGTAATATAACAAATAACAACCAAGAAATCGTCATGTTACACATCAGTATACATTCATATATGCATTAAATAAAGAAAAATCCAGAAATTGCATGGTTATTCATTAAGACACTATCTAAATTACAATGTCACAACCTACTACAAAGAGAACTTTGATTTCACAAAGAAATCATTTCAATTTTATCTTAAAAAATCATGTGCTGACCATCTTTAACTGCTATTGATATTCTGCAACTGAGGTGTATTTGAATAATTATGTTTTCTTTCATTATTTTAGCTTTTCACAAATTTTTTAAAAATCATAAAATGAGCAACTGAGATTGTCCCCAAGAATTTTCATTCTGTGCTTAAGGTTTTAGAGGAATGTTATTGACAGTTTTCCTAGTGGCTCAGCTGGTAAAGAATCCACCGGCAATGTGGGAGACCTGGGCTTGATCCCTGAGTTGGGAAGATTCCCTGGAGAAGGGAAAGGCTACTCACTCCAGTATTTGGCCTGGAGAATTCCATGGACTATTCCATGGGGTCGCAAACAGTTGAACATGACCAAGTGACTTTCATTCACTCACTCACATTGTTGGGTCAAAAATTTTGTTTCCCATTTTTTATAACTACTTGTTTTCATGGATTTTTAAAATTGTGATAAAGCATTCATATTTTAAAATTTACCACTTTAACCATTCTCAAGTGTACAGTTCATTGGCAGTAAGTACATTCACATTGTCATTCAATCATCACCATTATGTATCTCTAGAACATTTTTCTTTTTTTTTTTTAATTTTCTTTACTTTATTGTGTTGGTTTTGCCATACATTGACATGAATTTGCCATGGGTATACATATGCTCCCCCTCATCCAGAACATTTTTCATCTTGTAAAACTGAAATTCTTTCTACTTAAACAATTATAACCCACTCTCCCCTCCCCCAAGACACCAGCAACTAGGATTCTTCTTTCTGTCTTAAGGGATTTGACTAAGTACTTCATATAAGTAGAATTATACAGTGATTGTCTTTTTGTGTCTGGCTTATTTCAGTTAACGTAACACCTATATATTGCTTTAATGTTGAAGCATTAAATAAATATGAAAATGCTTTAAATAACTTGAAATATTTAGTCCAGATTTTTCAAGATGCACAATTACATGCTAATTTTATATCATACAGTCTCTTTATATCATAATCAATTGCAAGTTGACATATATAGTTCAAGACCTACATGTATGTTTAATAAAAGATGCAGTCTCACCAACAGATTAACAGTGTATCACCGTAGTTTAAATTTGTCTAAGTGCAAGGACTGATTTGAGAGATAAATTAACTTTGTCCATATATAGTCTGATGGCTATTATATGTGAAATCAATCGCCAGCCCTGGTTTGATGCTCAGGGCTGGTGCACCGGGATGACCCAGAGAGAGGGAATCAGGAGGGAGGTGGGAGGGGGGCTCTGGAAGGGGAACATATGTATACCCATGGCAGATTCACATCAATGTATGGCAAAAGCAACACGATAATGTAAAGAAAATAAAAATAAATAAATTAATTAATTAAAACACAAAGCCATAATTTGCACCATAAATGCAAATTAAAGTTGCAATAGGCTTCTTGTGTTAATACTTTCTTTTCCCTTTTGAAAATCAGTTCCAGTTTGGCCCATCCAATTACAGGCAACTGGCTTCTTAAAGGCTGCATCTCTATATTACAGTTTAAATCCCCCTCTACATCACTGGCTACTCTGATACAGCTGGGGTCATGTTCCATCTGTCAGTACTGCAGAGAAAAGATGCAAACTATATATCATCAGATTCTTATGGAAGAAGAGATGATGGACCAGACGAAGGGCGAAGGAGAAAGGAATAAATGGACTTTTATCTTCGTGCACCTCTGCATCTCAAAAAAATCTGTTGCAAAAAAATCCATGTTAGAGGTATTAATAAATTTTCACTCAATCTGCACCCCACTCTCTGTTATCCCCGCTCACCCCTATGTGTACAACCATCCCTCACCTCTTCCTGGTTAATGCAGGCCGACTTTTTAGTGCAGGCTAATCAGAAACTAACTTTAATGTTGGTGGATCATGATCTTTCAGAGAACCAGTTTCAAAAATAGTACCAAGTTCATGTCTCAGACCTACCAAGGCTAATCAGAAGGCTGTATATGGGGAATTGAGTGCCAAGAAAATAACTGACAGGCAGCCAAGTTCCCTGCCAAGTGTTAGACTTTACTTAAAAGAAATGAGGAAAATAAATGCTCCATTCAGCCACTGGGTTTTTTCCTCTCCTTTTAAAGAACCTCATGATTCTTTATAATACCAAGGCAGTAAAGCACTGTAAGTGTATGAACAAAGCAATGTTATGAATATTTAGCTATTGCAAAGAAAGTTCTAGGCAGTGTTTGCATTGGGAGAAAAGCTTTTGAAACCAAATATAAGAGAAAGTAAAAGCCCAACTTAAACTGAAAAGGAGTCTTTGTACCAATAATAAAATAACAACAAAAAATGCAAAACCCAAAATAGTCCATAATAATTTTAGAATGTGATCCATGACCAAGAAAGGTATAAGTAGTGTTTTTTTTTCTTAATTTAAACTGCTATTTTCTTTTCAAAAAATGTTATTGTAGTATGTTTGATTTACAATGCTCTGTTAGTTTCAGGTGTACAACAAAATGAATCAGTTATATTTATATGTATGTGTATAGGTTTTTGCAGAATACTGAGTAGACTTCCCTGTGCTATGTTATAGATCCTTGTTGTTTATCTATTTTGTATATAGCAGTGGGTGTATGTTATCCAAATCTCCTAATTTGTCCATTAATTCCCCACTTTCCACTTGGTACACATAAGTTTGATTTTGAGATCTGTAAGTCTGTTTCTGTTTTTTAAAAAAGTTCACTTGTATCATTTTTATTAGATTCCACATAGAAGTGATATTGTATGGCCATTTGTCTTTTCTCTAACTTCACTTTGTATGATAATATGTAGGTCAAAATAATTTATGTTACTGCAAATAGCATTATTTCATTTTTTATGGTGTAATATAGTTTCAAAAGAGAAAGAAGTCATGTTGAGCTAGACTAAGTAAGAGAAATTTCATGAAACCAATGCTATCATTTGATTCGTTATTTTTTGTTTCTCTTTTTTTTTTAGTTTTGAGGGAGTAGTATCTAGTTAAGTTTAATATGGGATTGAAATGGAGTGTGGTCACTTCTAAATAGAGGAATGGCATTAGCAAACACTTTGACATGGAATATGCTTGATATAAAGTGAAGTATCTAACTAATCCTGCAGCTCTGAAGTATGGACGGCACTATATAAGGGAAAGTTCAACAAGTCCTGGGTGGTAGAACAGCTATCTGAGGATTTTTCACTTAATCCTGAAGGAAGGGAGAGACTCCTGTTGAAATGAAAGAGATGATCTAACTGATGTGGATGGTACCAACAGATAAAGTAGACAGGAGTACAGAGAGCAGGGTGCAGGGAGGTCATTGCACTGCTCTAGCTAATGGCTATCACAATTTAACCAGGTAATTGCAGCAGGGATAGAAAGACAATTATAGAAGTAAGAGGTATTTGAAGAATTTTAAACGTAGGTTACAGAGGAGAAAAAAGAAGAATGCTTTACTTCAGAGAATTGTAAAGTCGGGGCAAGAGAATATACAAAAAGATGATGAATTTAACTCTGTATAATTTTGATATCTTACGAGGAGAAGACTGTGTTTCCATTGTATCTTTAATATTTTGAATGGAGCAATGAATAAGTTAACAAAATAATGAATATTTGTTCAACCAAAATTGAGGAGATGTGCCCCCAAAGAGGTGGTCAGTTCTGAATAGCTAGCTCATATAAAAAGAATTACTGGTTATCTTCAGCATTTTCTCAATAAAGAGACTAGGGCCAAGAGAGGGATAATATTGCCATTATGTATGAAGGATCTGGCAATGTTCCACTCAGAGAAATTAAGTTTTGGGAAATAGGCATAGTCATAATCTTTAGTCAAGTTATATTGGAAGCAGTCAAACAGGAGATGGCAAGAGTGAACATCAACAGTTTAGGAATCAGTGAACTAAAATAGACTGGAATGGGTGAATTAAACTCAGATGACCATTATAGCTATTACTGTGGGCAAGAATCCCTTAGAAGAAATGGAGTAACCCTCATAGTCAACAAAAGAGTTGGAAATGCAGCAGTTGGGTGCAGTCTCAAAAATGGCAGGATGATCTCTGTTAGTTTCCAAGGCAAGCCATTCAATATCACAGTAATCTAAGTCTATGCTCCAACCAGTAATGCTGAAGTTGAATGGTTTTATAAAGACTTACAAAATCTTCTAGAATTAACACTCAAAAAAGGTGTCCTGTTCATTATAAGGGACTGGAATGCTAAAGTAGGAAGTCAAGAAATACCTGGAGTAACAGGCAAATTTGGCCTTGGAGTACAGAATGAGCAGGGCAAAGGCTAACAGAGTTTTGCCAAAAGAATGCACTGGTCATAGCTAACACTCTCTTCCAACAACACAAGAGAAAACTCTGCATGTGGACATCACCAGATGGTCAACACCAAAAAACACATTGATTATATTCTTGCAGCCAAAGATGAAGCAGCTCTATACAGTCAACAAAAACAGGACCAGGAGGTGAGTGTGGCTCATCATGAACTCCTTATTGCCAAATTCATACTTAAATTGAAGAAAGTATGGAAAAACACTAGACCATTCAAGTATGACCTAAATCAAATCCCTTACGACTATATAGTAGGAGTGACAAATAGCTTCAAGGGATTAGATATGATAGACAGAGTGCCTGAAGAGCTATGGACGAAAGTTGATGACATTGTATAGGAGGCAGTGATTAAGACCATCCCCAAGAAAAAGAAATTTAAAAAGGCAAAATGATTGTCTGAGAAGGCCTTACAAACAGCTGTGAAAAGAAGAGAAACAAAAGGCAAAAGAGAAAAGGAAAGATATACCCATCTGAATGCAGAGTTCCAAAAAATTGCAAGGACAGATAAGAAAGTCTTCTTCAGTGATCAGTGCAAAGAAATAGAGGAAAACAAAAGAATGGGAAAGACTAGAGATCTCTTCAAGAAAATTAGAGATACCAAGGGAACGTTTCATGCAAAGATGAGCACAGTGAAGGATATAAATGGTATGGACCTGACAGAAGTAAAAGATATTAAGAAGAGGTGGCAAGAATACACAGAAGAGCTATACAAAAATGATCTTCATGACCCAGATAACCACGATGGTGTGATCACTCACCTAGAGCCAGGCATCCTGGAATGTGAAGTCAAGTGGACCTTAGGAAGCATCACTAAGAACAAAGCTAGTGGAGGTGATGGAATTCAAGTTGAGCTATTTCAAATCCTAAATGTTGATGCTATGAAAATGCTGCACTCAGCATGCTAGCAAATTTGGAAAGCTCAGCAATGACCATGGGACTGGAAAAGGTCAGTTTTCTTTCCATTCCCAAAGAAGGGCAATGCCAAAGAATGTTCAAACTACTGCACAATTGCACTCATCTCCCATGCTGGCAAAGTAATGCTCAAAATCCTCCAAGGCAAGCTTCAACTGAAGGTGAACTGTGAACTTCCACATGTACAAGTAAAATTTAGAAAAGGCAGAGGAACCAGAGATCAAATTGCCAACATCCATTGAATCATCAGAAAAGCAAGAGAGTTCCAGAAAAACATCTATTTCTGCTTTATTGACTACACCAAAAGCCTCTGGCTGTGTGGATCAAAGCAAACAGGAAAATTCTCAAGAGATGGGAATATCAGACCACCTGATCTTTCTCCTGAGAAGTCTGTATGCAGCTCAGGAAGCAACAGTTAGAACTCAACATGGAATAACAGGCTGATTCTAAATTGGGAAAGGAATATGTCAAATCTATATATTTCAGCTTCTTCAGCATTACTCTTTGGGGCATAAACCTGGATTACTATGATATTGAATGGTTTGCCTTGGCAATGAATCAAGATCATTCTGTCTTTTTTCAGACTGCATCCAATTACTGCATATCAAAATTTTTTGTTGACTATGATGGCTGCTCCATTTCTTCTCTGAGATTCTTGCCCACAGTAGTAGATATAATGGTCATCTGAGTTAAATTCACCCATCCCAGTCCATTTTAGTTCACTGATTCCTAAAATGTTGATGCTCACTCTTGCCATCTCCTGTTTGATCATTTCCAATATTCCTTGATTCATGGACCTAACATTCCAGGTGCCTATGCAATATTGCTCTTATAGCATTGGACTTTACTTCCATCACCAGTCACATCCACATCTGGGAAGCTTCCATAATCCTCTTATCCTTCTCCATCAGATGGCAGACAGACTGAAAACAGTAATCACAGAAAAGTAACCAATCTGATCACAAGACCACAGCCTTGTCTAACTCAGTGGATCTATGAGCTATGCCATATAGGGCCACCCAAGACAGACGGGTCATCTGTAGAGTTCTGACAAAACGTGGTCCCCTGGAGGAGGGGATGGCAAACAACTTCAGTATTCCTATCAGAGTACAGTGAGCCCCTAATCCAATCCTTGTAAGAAGAGGGCCATGTGGATACATAGAGGCAGGAGAAATGACCATGTGATGATGGAGGAGAAGAGACTGGATGTACAGAGTCACACCCAGGGAAGGCCATGTTCACAGCCAACCACCAGAAGCCATGAGAGCAGCAAGGAGAGAATTATCTGCAAGTTTCAGAGGTAGCATGACCCTCCTGACCTTGATTTTTGACTTCTGACTCCAGAACTCTATGAAATTATATTTCTGTGGCTTTAAAACACCTAATCTGTGGTACTCTCAAGCAGCTCTGGGAAATTAATACAGGTATGATGTTGAAAAAGGAGATAAGTTTATTCCTTGGGTTCCAGAAATAAAGAAAGAACCCATGAACAGAATTGAAGGGGAAACAGACATCAACTCAACATGAATAAGAGCTTGCTTGTAGGTAAATTCACCACAAAATAGAAGCCAAGGGCTTAAGAAAATCATAAATTGTTGTTGCTCTTGTTGTTTAGTCCCTAAGTCATGTCCTACTCTTTTGAAACCCCATGGACTGTAAACTGCCAAGCTCCTCTGTCCATGAGATTTCCCAAGCAAGAATACTGGAGTAGGTTTCCACTTTCTTCTCCATGGGATCTTCCTGACCAAGGGATTGAACTCGGGTCTCCTGCATTGGCAGGATGATTCTTTTACAACTGAGCCACCAGGGAAACCCTAAGTTGCAAATTCCCCACTATTAAAAATGTGCAAGCAGGAATGAATCAGGAATACTTCAGAGCTGACTTATGCATCTGATTAAACTGATGATCTCCAACTCTAGAATTCAATGGACATGCATTAAAGTCTTGCCAAACAGAGGTAGACAGCTGCCTTTCACCTTCTGCTTCACTGATAGGGGCTGATATATATTAGAATAGTATGCATGGTGTATAAGAATAAATCTAAAGTCAGCATTTACTATCTATTCATCCTTAGGTAGATTCCATAACCTCCCTTGCATCAGTTTTCCACATGTTAAACAGAAATAGTAATCACTTTATAGTGTTATTATGGAGATTAAACTAATTAATAATTTAAACTGGTTACAACAGAACACAGGAAATATAAGTGTTTATTGGTGATCTACTTGCTCTCACATTGTGGAGACATCGTGCATTAACACTGGCCTCTCATCACTGCCACTCCTCACCCTTAAAATACGGAGAATTGGGAGTCAAAATAGAACTGATTGTATTTTTTTAAGTCTTATTTTCTTTTCTAGATTCCAAGTTGCACCATTTGGACCATTAATTGACCAAGTATCAGAAGTGTGATTTTTTTTTTTCAGTTTTCTCAGAACAAGCCATGATAATGTGTTAGTCACCTGATAAGATGAGTTTGTGTGTGTGTGTGTTCCAAGCATTTCTGAGAAGTGAATGATTCAGCAGCAGCTTGTCAGACAGTAAAGACTATAGCTTATCCTCACAAAGCTCTCCTGAGTTTTCCAAAATTATGTGCTAGAGTTGGAGGAAGATGTGAAGTTTTTACAATTAAATCCTCAGAAATGCAGATATCTCATTAAATGAGCATTTGTTGGTGACTGCAGTGTAATTTCAGCTTCAAGAGCTAGTAAAAGAATTTTTCAGCATATGATGCTCATAATAACTGGTACATAATTGTCTGTACCAATGTTTGACTGTGTGGATCACAATAAACTGTGGAAAATTCTGAAAGAGATGGAAATACCAGACCATCTGACCTGCCTCTTGAGAAATCTGTATGCGGGTCAGGAAGCAGAAGTTAGAACTGGACATGAAACAACAGACTGTTTCCCAATAGGAAAAAGAGTACGTCAAGACTGTTTATTGTCACCCTGTTTATTTAACTTATATGCAGAGTACATCATGAGAAACACTGGGCTGGCAAGCTGTAATTAAGATTGCCGGGAGAAATATCAATAACCTCAGATATGCAGATGACACCACACCACCATTATGGCAGAAAGTGAAGAGGAGCTAAAAAGCCTCTTGCTCGTGGACTCTGTGGAAGAGGGCAAGGATGGGATGATATGGGAGAATGGCATTGAAACATGTTAATTGTCAGATGTGAAATCAATTGCCAGCCCAGGGTTGATGCTCGGGGCTGGTGCACTGAGATGTCCCAGGGGGAGGGAGTTGGGAGGGAGGAGAGAGGAGGGTTCTGGAGGGGGAGCATATGTAAACCCATGGCAGTTTCATGTCATTGTATGGCAAAACCAACACAATAAAGAAAATTTTAAAAAAAAAAGCCTCTTGCTGAAAGTGAAAGAGGAGAGTGAAAAAGTTAACTTAAAGCTCAACATTCAGAAAACTAAGATCATGGCATCTGGTCTCATCACTTCACGGGAAATAGATGGGGAAACAGTGAAAATAGTGACTGACTTTATTTTTCTGGGCTCCAAAATCACTGCAGATGGTGACTGCAGCCATGAAATTAAAAGATGCTTTCTCCTTGGAAGGAAAGTTATGACCAACCTAGATAGCATATTAAAAAGCAGAGACATTACTTTGTCAACAAAGGTCCATCTAGTCAAGGCTATGATTTTTCCAGTAGTCATGTATGTATGTGCGAATAGGACTATAAAGACAGCTGAGCACTGAAGAACTGATGCTTTTGAACTGTGGTGTTGGAGAAGACTCTTGAGAGTCACTTTGACTGCAAGAAGATCCAACCAGTCCATCCTAAAGGAGATCAGTCCTGGGTGTTTATTGGAAGGACTGATGTTGAAGCTGAAACTCCAATACTTTGGCCACCTGATGGGAAGAGCTGACTCCTTGGAAAAGACCCTATACTGGGAAGGATTGCGGGCAGGAGGAGAAGGGGACCACAGAGGACGAGATGGCTGGATGGCATCACCGAATCGATGGAAATGGGTTTGGGTGGACTCCGGGAGTTGGTGGTGGACAGGGAGGCCTGGCGTGCTGCAGTTCATGAGGTCGCAAAGAGTCGGACACGACTGAGTGACTGAACTGAACTGAATTATCAAAAATAAATCCTCACTAAGTGACTCGAATTTAACAAAATATGCCTTTCTTTCTTCACTATGGAAGGTTACTAATCACTGCATCACTTGGGTGCATGCATTACAGGTCTGACAGGTTATCAATACTTCAGGTAAATTCACAGTTACTTAGTTACATTCCGTGAAGCAAATGCATCAACAGATGTGGGTAGTAATGCCTATACCTATATAATTCTGGGACTTGTGATTATATAACCCTTGGATACATCAGAGGGAGGATGGAACACCAAGGAACTAGATGCTCTTTCCATAATGAGCTGTTTAGTGACACAACACATGTTTTAAAGAGGCGGATGCTCTGAGAAAATGAGGTAGGCTTGGCTGTGAGAGTATGTTTGATCTGAGGCAAAGTTTAGAAGCCAACCTGGGTAGAAGAAAGGAAAGCGCTTCTAGAATTTAGATGTGCTTTTTAAAAATAACTCTTTCATTTTTAAAAATAACTTTTTCATTCACAAAAGAAGGTAACTAATGCCCATGGAACGGCCAGTGCTTCACCTGGTGTATAAGCCCAGTTGTGATGGTGATGTCCTGCTTTATAAGCCATTTGTCTTCAACAAATTCCACAAAACCTCTGTGTGTCAATGACATCATAATATATAAAACATCAGTCATGATGAATTCCCTTGGGATTGTCATTGAGATTAAATAACCCAAGGGTATGAACTATCCACCTCAATATCTGGCAATAATAGGGACTGAATAAATGTAAACTTTTGTCTCTAAGTGTCTTAATCTCTTATAAGTCCTAAAGGAAGAGTTTGGGAGCAGATATGGGTCGATATGATGGATGAGGCAATACCACAGTTCATTGAAAAATAGCAAGCTCTTTATTCATCTCAATTCAGCAAATATCAATATTTCTTGACTATCTACTACATGCTGCCCATTGAAGGGATGAAATGATAAATCAAAGATTGTTCATTAATTTCTGGAAAATGAAATTCAAAGTCAAGTAAAATAAACACAGTCTTATGAACCATTGAGAAATGTCTTGCAAGGTAAGTGAATTGATTTTAAGCATATATTGAGAATTCACACAAATTGACTGATTCAGTGAAAACACAGGGCAGCCTTAGATTATCTCCCCTTGGCAATATTTATTTGTGGAATTGCAGGGGTACTAGCCAGCTTGACAGTACTCCCTCATCAGACCTGTTTTCTTTGTTTAGTTACTGCTTTAGTCTGTCAATCCTGCTGTAACAGAGTACCGTGAACTGAATGGCTTATAAACAACTGAAGTTTGTGTCTCAGTTCTGGATTCCAAGAAGTCCAAGGTCAAGGCTCTGGCAGCCTCAGTGTCTGGGCAGAGTCCATTTCATGGTTCATAAATAATAGGCATTTTTTTTTTTTTTTTGCTGTATCCTCACGTGATGGAAGAGGTCAAAGATCTCTCTGCAGCTCTGTTTATAAGGATCTAATGCCCTTCACAAAGCCTCCACCCTCATGACCAACTCATTTTCCAAAGGCCCATTTCCTAATACCATCATATTAGGGGTCAGGATCCTTTTTTTAAAAATTTAAGTATAATTGATTTACAATGTTTTGTTAATTACTATAGTACAGCAAAGTGATTCAGTTATATTTAGATAGGCATATACATTCATTTTTTTAGTATTACTTTCCATTACGGCTTATCATAGGATATTGATTATAGTTCCCTATGCTATATAGTAGAAGTGGCTTCCCAGGTGCTCAGGGGTTAAAAAATCCACCTGCCAATGTAGGAGACACAGGAGACGTGGATTCGATTCCTTGATTGGGAAGATCCCCTGGAGTAAGAAATGGAAACCCACTCCAGTATGCTTGTCTGGAAAATTCCATGTACGGAGAAGCCTGGCAGGCTACAGTTCATGGGGCCACAAAGAGTTGGACACGACTGAGCAACTGAGCATGCACGCACACTGTACCGTAGGATCTTATTGCTTATCCATTCTATATATAAAGCTTACATCTGCTAATCCCGACTTCTCAACCCATTGGTCCCTCAACCCCTTCCTCCTCCACAACCACCAGTCTGTTCTCTATGTCTCTGACTCTGTTTCTTTTTCAAAAACAAATCTGTTTGAGTCATATTTTAAATTTCCACATATAATGGATATTGTGTATTATTTGTCTTTATCTGACTTACTTCACTTAATGCAGTAATCTCTAGTTCCATCCATGTTGCTGCAGATGACATGATCTCATTCTTTTTTCATGGCTGAGTAATATTCCTTTGTATATATGTACCCTATCTTCTTTTCAGGGGGTAGGATCTTAATATATGAATTTCTGTTTCATTGCACCTTCCACATCACGGACCTTCAGTCTGTAACAGAGACCACTCCTTTTTCTTTCTGAATCAGTTTGTGTGGCTGTGTGGAAGAACCACCACATGAGGACGGTGACCAATTACTTCATTGTCAACCTTTCTTTGGCCGATGTACTTGTGACCATCACCTGCCTTCCCGCCACGTTAGTTGTGGACATTACTGAGACCTGGTTCTTCGGACAGTCCCTCTGTAAAGTGATTCCTTATTTACAGGTAAATGCTTTGCACACTTTTGGGGTGGGGGGTTCAAACACAGAAACTACCAAAAAAATGCTTAATCATTTTCATTTATAGCCGTGGCCCATTGGTAAATACTTGATGCGTTAAGAGAGAAATTGGCAAACTCACGAAAAGTAATACTAGAAACTTTATCGGTAAACAAGGTAAGTTCTGGGTAAAAAAGTGTCAGAATTCTGTAGTCAGCAATAGATGCTGTGTAAACTTTTTGCATCTTTCATCTCTAATTTCCTGATTATAAAATAAGGAACTTGAACAAATCAATGATTGAGGCTGTCCCAGTCCAAATAATTTAGTATTGTTTTTATAAGTAGTCTCATTTACTGCTGAGAAATCAAGAGCTGTACTGTCAAAGCAGTGCAGAGAACATGTTTTAGTGCAGATATGAATTAAAATGCCACACTTAGAACCTCTATTCTGCCATTCACTGACTGTATACCATTGAGCCAAATACATAAACTCTTTGAGATTCACTCATTTTAAAAGATTAATAATTTTAAATTATAAATATGTCTGTGGTTGCTGTGCTCATTTACTTAGATAACTATATAAACCATTTGGCACAGATATTGGTCTCTGGAAGACTATGGCCTTATAAAAACAGTATGTTCTCAATAAATATTTGTCATCATTATCACTAGTGTTCAATTGTTCAGTTCTGAAATCCACATTTCTATAACTAGTTGCTCTACAACAAATTAAGAACAAATACTTTCAGAGAATAGTTTTCTGATTGATATCTTGATACCTCTGAAATCTTTAAAAATTTTCCCAAGCTGGTGTTCATAGCCACAGTTCTAAAAGATCTGGATTTGCTTTAGCAATTGGACAGTGAGTGAAATGGCGGCCACTCCCCATTAGTTCCCATGGCCACCCTCTGCCATCTAGTTCTTATTCCATCTGGCCTCCAAGATGATATCATAATATTTGGAGGAAATGACAATATGCACCCAATGATGACAAACTGAGGCAAGAAGAACAATTGAATCTAAACACGGATCTTACACTATTACCAAAAATGGATCATAGTCCCAAATGTAAAATGCAAAGCTATAAAACTCTTAGAAGATAACTTAGAAGAAACCCCAAATGGCCTTGAGTATTTTGATGACTTTTTAGATGTAACAACAAAGATGCGCTGCTTGAAATAAATCATTGATAAGCTGGCTTCATTAACATTAAAAACTTCTACTCTGCAAAATTCAATGTAAGCAGAATGAGAAGGCAAGGCACAAACTGGGAGAAAATATTTGCCAAAGGTTATGTATAATAAGTGACTCTTGTCTAAAATAAGGGCTTCCCAGGTGGCTCAGTGGTCAAGAATCTGCCTGCCAAGCAGGAGACATGGGTTTGATCTCTGGGTTGGGAAAATCCCCTGGAGAAGGAAATGATAACCCACTACAGTATTCTTGACTGGGAAATCCCCATGGACAGAGGAGCCTGGTGAGCTACAGTCCATGGGGTTGCAAAAGAAGAAGACATGACTTAGGGACCAAACAACAAAAACAATATCAAAATACACAAAGAGTTGTTAAAACTAAGCAATCTGAAAGCAAACAACCCAACTAAAACATAGACCAAATACATTAATGATACCTTACTAAAGAAGATAGACAGATGGCAAATGAACAGATGAAAAGATGTCCTTCATCATATCTCATTACTGAACTGCAAGTTAAAATAATGAAAAATCACTAGATACTTATTAGAATGACCAAACTATGAAACTATGACAACAAAAGCTGGCAAGGATGTGGAGCAACAGGAACTCTCATTCCTTGCTGGTGAGGATAATGAAAAATGTTACAGCCATTTTGGAAGACTGATTTTTTTTTTTAACAAACCAAAACAGTCCCAATATATGATCCAGCAATTGCATTCCTTGATATTTACCTCTCAAAAGTTGAAAATTTACATACACAGCAAAACACTCAAACAAATGTCTATTGCAGCTTTATCCATGATGGCCAAACTTTCAGGTAACTAAGATGTCCTTCAGTTGATGAATAGATAAACTAATTGGAGTACAATCAGATAATAGAATATTATTCAGTGATTAAAAAATGAGTTGTCAAAACATATTCAATTCAGTTCAGTCGCTCAGTCGTGTCTGACTCTTTGCAACCCCACGGACTGCAGCACTCTAGGCTTCCCTGTCCATCACCAACTCCTGGTGCTTGTTCAGATTCATGTCCATCAAGTTGGTGATGCCATCCAACCATCTCATCTTATGTCATTCCCTTCTCCTCCTGCCTTCAATCTTTCCCAGAATCAGGGTCTTTTTCAGTGAGTCATTTCTTCACATCAGGTGGCCCAAAGTACTGGAGCTTCAGTGTCATCATCAGTCCTTCCAGTGAATATTCAGGATTGATTTCCTTAAGGTTTCACTGGTTTGATCTCCCTACAGTCAAGCCATGAAAGGACATTGAATATTTATTACTAGGTGAAAGAAGTCAATCTGAGAAGGCTGCATACTGCATAATTCCAATAATATAACATTCTGAAAAAATACAAAACTATGGATATAGAAAATTTATGAGTGGTTACCAGGGGTTGGAAGGGATGAAGAGGTAGAGCACAGAGTATTTTTAAGACAGTTTAATGTATGATACTGTAATGCTGGATACATATCCCTAAATATTTTGTCCAAGCTCATTTAATGTACAAATGTACAGTTGTAACAAATGTACACTATGATGGGGGATGTTGGTAATGGAGGTCCAGAGTGTATAGGGAAATCTCTATTCCTTTATCCTTAATTTTGCTTTGATCTTAAAAATACTCCAAAAATAAAGTATTAATAAAAGCAAAAGTTGAGGGAGATGATAAATAGTTCATTACTAGAAATTGTACTAATTAGGCTTTTGGATCTAAAATGTTATGAGATCTTTAACTCAATAGCTCTTCAGTGACCTATTATAAAGAGAAGTAATAAATTCTTAGGTCAGACATCACTGATAGAATAGTAAGTGGGAAACGTCATTGTAGTTATAAGCCCCACTGCAAACATTAAATTTAGCTGTAAGGTTAGTTTTTATCAATTAGCTGAAAATTGTGTGTGAGTTACAAAAATAAACTATAGCAGTTTTTGAGAGAAATAATACACTGATCAACAGAGAAAAAATATTTCCATAGGAAAAAAACCACTAATCAATTGGTCTTATCATGTTTGTATGGAGACACTAGGAGAATCATAAACAGGAGAGAATTCTAATATTTCACCAACTTTGTGGTACTTCCCACAAGCTTTCTTACTTCTCTAGGTTCCAGTAACCACCCAGGGGGACACTTGGGGGATCCCTTGTTTCAAGATGGCTTCATTTTCCCTGAATCTCCTGTTGTCTGAGAGAACATTTCAAGCTCTCTCTGCAAAGCAGAAGTTTCTCTGATGAAGTGTGGGATGATGGGCAGGTTGCATCACCCTGTGGTAGGTGCAGTTCTGCTCTAATGCACAGTGATAACATCTACAGACCGGGTACCCCAAATTCTCCTGTGTGCAGTCAAAGGAAGATAGAACGTAGTATGTAACCAGTGAGTGATACAGAGCAGGAGTCTCTGTTAATGTTCTTTATTGACAGTATTCTTTTGAGCAGCACAACTTAAAACAAATCTTACAGTTGAAAGAACATCTTCATAGCTTGATAGCTTCTATCTGCATTTCTATAAAGTATCCAGTTTAGTCAACTCCTCAGTTGACCTTCTTCTCCATTAACAAGGAGAAAACTATTGATAATCACAAGATCTGAGTCAGACAGGAAAGATTAGACCCATTTGTTCACTCATTCAACATTATTTCTCGATGGGAAGCTGTAAATGCACAAAAATATTGAGGGCACTAGTAAAACCCAAATCTCCAACTTATCTCAATATTTATTGTCCGTTTTCTATAGAATATTCCCAAATAGAAAGAATAATGCAATAAACCTAGCATCTGAGTAGTTTTTTTCCCCTTAGCTGTGATGTTCTGAAACTGGTGGTCCCTCATATGATATGTATTTCCCACTGAATATCTAAAAACATATACAAAACATCCAGCCAAATTTTAAGGTTTTTTTAAATTGCATTTATGACTGCAGGGTTATGTCTTCAATCCCTGGTCTGGGAACTAAGATTCTGCATGCCACACAGCATGACCAAAAAAGAACTTAAAATAACATAAAACAAAACAGGTAACCAACAAGGAACTACTCTAAAAAATTAAAAATGAAAAAAAAGATTTTTTGGACATTTACTAATTTCCTATTGTTTATGTTTTTTTTTTCTTCTAAATGCAATTCAATACAACTTTAGACTTCTTAGTGATCTACTGTAAGACTTTAGCAAACTCATAAAATTTCAAAATCTCACAAATATAACAAAACTTAGCTAAATGATTACAAGCCTTTCCAGGTGGTTTCAGTTCAGTTCAGTTCACTCAGTCATGTCTGACTCTTTGAGACCCTATGGACAGCAGCATTCCAGGCCTCCCCATCCTTCACCAACTCCCGGAGCTTGTTCAAACTCATGTCCATCCAGCTGGTGATGCCATCCAACCATCTCATCCTCTTGTCCCCTTCTCCTCCTGCCTTCAATCTTTCCCAGCACCAGGGGCTTTTCTAAAGAGTCAGTTCTTCGCATCAGGTGGCCAAAGTATTGGAGTTTTAGCTTCAGCATCAGTCCTTCCAATGAACATTCAGGACTGATTTCCTTTAGGATGGACTAGTTGGATCTCCTTGCAGTCCAAGGGACTCTAAAGAGTCTTCTCCAACACCACAGTTCAAAAGCATCAATTCATCAACTCTCAGCTTTCTTTAGAGTCCAAATCACACATCCATACGTGACTACTGGAAAAACCATAGCTTTGACTAGATGGACCTTTGTCGGCAAAGTAATGTCTCTGCTTTTTAATATGCTGTCTAGGTTGGTCATAACTTTCCTTCCAAGGAACAAGCATCTTTTAATTTCATGATTGCAGTCACCATCTTCAGTGATTTTGGAGCCCAAGAAAATTAAGTTTGTTACTATTTCCATTGTTTCTCCTTCTATTTGCCAAGAAGTGATGGGACTAGATGCCATGATTAGTTTTCTGAATGTTGAGCTTTAAGCCAGAATTTTCACTCTCCTCTTTCACTTTTATCAAGAGGCTCATTAGTTCCTCTTCCCTTTCTGCCATAAGGCTGGTATCATCTGCGTACCTGAAGTTATTGATATTTCTCCAAGAAATTTTGATTCCAGCTTGTGCTTCATCCTAAAAGCCTTCCCAGGTGGTGCTGGTAGTAAAGAATCTTCCTGCCAATGCAGTAGAAACAAGAGATGGGAGTTTGAACCCTGGTTTGGGAAGATCCCTTGGAGTAAGAAATGACAACCCACTCCAGTATTCTGGAAATAATTTAAATGAGTCATTTATATCTCTGATCTGAGCCATCAGGGAAGCCCTAGAATACAGGAGTGGGTAGCCTATCCCTCTTCCAGGGGAAGTTCCTGGCCCAGGAATTGAACCAGCGTCTCCTGCATTGCAGGCAAATTCTTTACCAGATGAAAAGAATACTACTACCTGGTAATATTACTATCCAGGAAGCCCTATATGAGCAGTGAACTGCTTTTTCAGAGTGACTTTTAAAAAATGACTGTAGAGTCTCTGCACAGAAAAAGAGCAAAAATCTACTAAGATTTGAGGGATGGTGTTCAGTAGGCAGATGGTCTCCCTCTGTCTCTCAGTCAATAGACTTTCCTACATTCAAGTCTATTGATGTCCATCATCCAAACTTGTAACCTGGCAGAATTTCCATTTCTACTTGTCATGGATCTCTGGTGCTGTTTGTCACATCCTACATACTAGCATGAAACTGACTCCAGTACCAAACAAAGCATTCCACATTGACCTGACCACAGGGTACTCATAGGACAAATACAAGAAAAAGCATCAACAGCAAAAGAAAGTTCACATCTTCTCACTTTGCTCCACTCTCAGTGTTCACAATTCACACTGCATTCATTTCTGAAATGATTTACTATCAGTTTGGTTTGACCTACTGTTAAAATCTCAGTGAAAAAGGCACCCAGAAGTGCACTCCTACAAGTGAAAAGCAACAACAGAACTCTCATTTATAATCACTTATGATAAGGTGCAGTTGTATATTACCTTTGAGAAAATCATGTAAATTGGATTCTAATTGTATACTAGAGTATATTATACACCAGCAAATGCAGTAGTCAAACAGTGACGTTAAATCACTGAGCTTAAGGGTTCATTCAATGGATTATACTGTTAGACTATCCAAACCAGCATGTTCTCTCATGAGAAGGCACTGCACCCTGGCACACCATTGGCACTGGACAGCCATCTCCTAAGTGCATTGATTGGAACTGATTATTACTATCAGTTTGATGAACTCTTAAAAATGACTTCAGAATTTGAATCATGTTGTTTCTATCCCATTCACCCATGTTGATTAGAATTTATGAAAAACAAGATACTAAGCCTTGTTGAGAACTTTTCATTTCTAATTGCTAGAGAGGATAAATATAGCCCTGGTTCAGTAGGATGGAAAGTCAACTGTGCAGAGTTAGACCACTGCTCTATTCCCAGGTTGGCAAGGGTTTGGAAGGGCTCTGGTTCTTGACACATTCTCAGGGAGGAATGGAGGTTGAGAAAAGAGTGAACACTACAGAAACGTGTGAATTTCCAGGTGCCATCAACAAGGTGTAATCAAGATTGCCAGGAGAAAGATCAACAACCTCAGATATGCAGATGATACAACTCCAAAGGCAGGAAGTGAAGAGAAACTAAAGATCCTCTTGATGAGGGTAAAAGAGGAGAGTGAAAAATCTGGCCTGAAACTCAACACTTACAAAAAGATCATCAGTTCATGGCAAATAGAAGGTGGAAAAGGGGAAGCAGTGGCAGGTTTTCCTTTCTTGGGCTTCAGAAAGATGGTGACTGCAGCCATGAAATTAAAAAAAAGCTTGCTCCTTGGAAGAAAAGCTATGACAAATCTAGACAGCATATTAAAAAGCAGAAACGTTGCTTTGCTGACAAAGGTCTGTCTAGTCAAAATTACGGTTTTTCCAGTAGTTATGTATAGATGTGAAAGCTGGACAATGCAAAGGCTGAGCACCAAAAATTGATGCCTTAAAACTCTGGTGCTAGAAAAGACTCTTGAAAGTCACTTGGACTGCAAGGAGATCAAACTAGTGAATCCTAAAGGAAATCAACCATGAGTATTCATTGGAAGAACTGATGTTAAAGCTGAAGATCCAATATTTTGACCAAGTTATGCAAAGAGTCAACTCATTAGAAAAGACCCTGATGCTGGGAAAGATTGAATGCAGGAGAAAGGGACAACAGAGGATGAAGTGGTTGGATAGCATCACCAACCCAATTGACATGAGTTTGAGCAAGCTCCAGGAGATGGTGAAGGACAGGGAGGCCTGGAATTCTGCAGACCATGGGGTTGCTAACAGTCAGACATGACTGAGCAACTGAACAACAAATCAACCAACATAAAGGAGATCAGTCCTGGGTGTTCATTGGAAGGACTGATGTTGAAGCTCAAACTCTTTGACCACCTGATATGAAGGGCTGACTCATTTGAAAAGACCTTAATGCTGGGAAAGATTGAGGGTGGGGGGAGAAGGGGATGACAGAGAATGAGATTTTTGGATGGCATCACTGACTCAATTGCCATGAGTTTGGGTAAACTCCAGGAGTTGGTGATGGACAGGGAGGCCTGGTGCGCTGCAGTTCATGGGGTTGCAAAGAGTTGGACATGACTGAGTGACTGAACTGAACTGATAGAATTCATCCCTTTCAAATTAAACTTGAAATTAACCCCCAAGAATTTAGGACAGTTTACATCTTTACTTTTAATTTCTATAACTATTCTTCACTGTAAAGAAATCTGTTCCAATTAAAAGCTAGAACTCTAAGCTCGAGAATGGAAGAAAATACGATAATCACCATCACCACTGCCAACATCATCACAAGAAATAACAAACATTTATCATTTATATACCAGGTCCAGATTAGGCACTTCGCATGTTGACTGACTCATCTTCCTACAAGTCTGTGATGGCTACAATTATCATGCAAGTTTACTGATGAGAAAATTGAGGCATAGCTTAAGTAACTTACCCAAGATCTCACATTTAGCAAGTGCCATGTGGTGCATCCCAGGAAACATGGTAGTGGAATTGATTTCAACTGTACTCTGTCATCTTTTCTAAAGAGAGTCAAAAAGAATCAGAGTTGGCAAGAATCCTATTTTCAATTTTATTCATTTAATAGAAAAAATCTACACATTTGCCAACAACTGTTAAGTAGGTGACCCACATTGTGCAGCTAGCTGAGAGGAGATGAGAATGGCTATGTGCTCCTGATGCTTAGCCCAGAACCTCTCCTCCTATGCTGGACCAGCCCTTACATTCCTCTCACTCATCTGTATGTATAGTCAATGCACCAACAAGCAAGGTCCTGATGTAAGAAGCAGAGACACCCTCCCATTCATGTATTATAGGATCAATACAACTAAGACAGAAAAATAGAGAAAGATGACTCTGCCATGTAATAAACACATCAAGCACTGTGCCAGGGACTATTTCGCACAGTCCTTCTTGCCACTGGTCTTTGTTCCACAGAGAAGATAAACAGTGAATTAATGAATTAAACATGATATAAGTGTTGAGAAGAAGGTAAACAGAAATCTGTAAAAAAAAATAACAGAAAGGAGAATGAAGCTTGTTTTTAAAGAGAGGGTTTTGAGAGAATTCATTTTGTCAACCAATGGTCTGTTCATTCAGTATCAGTTCAATTTAGTCACTCAGTCATGTCTGACTCTTTGCAACCCCATGAATTGCACCATACTAGGCCTCCCTGTCCATCACCAACTCCCGCAGTCTACCCAAACCCATGTCCATTGAGTCGGTAATGCCATCCAGCCATCTCATCCTCTGTCGTCCCCTTCTTCTCCTTCTGCCACCAATCCTTCCCAGCATCAGGGTCTTTTCCAGTGAGTCAACTCTTCATATGAGGTGGCCAAAGTATTGGAGTTTCAGCTTCAACATCAGTCCTTCCAGTGAACACCCAGGATTGATCTCCTTTAAGATGGACTGGTTGGATCTCCTTGCAGTCCAAGGGGCTCTCAAGAGTCTTCTCCAACACCACAGTTCAAAAGCATCAATACTTTTGTGCTCAGCCTTTTTCACTGTCCAACTCTCACATCCATACATGACTACTGGAAAACCCATAGCCTTGACTAGACGAACCTTTGTTGGCAAAGTAATGTCTCTGCTTCTCAACATGCTGTCTAGGTTGGTCATAACTTTCCTTCCAAGGAATAAACATCTTTTGATTTCATGGCTGCAGTCACCATCTACAGTGATTTTGGAGCCCAGAAAAATAAAGTCTGACACTGTTTCCACTGTTTCCCCATCTATTTGCCATGAAGTGATGGGACTGGATGCCATGATCTTAGTTTTCTTAATGTTGAGCCTTAAGCCAACTTTTTCACTCTCCTCTTTCACTTTAAGCTAGAGGCCTTTTAGTTCCTCTTCATTTTCTGCCATAAGGGTGGTGTCGTCTGTGTATCTGAGGTTACTGATATTTCTGCCAGCAATGTTGACTCCAGCTTGTGCTTCTTCCAGCCCAGCATTTCTCATGATGTACTCTGCATATCAGTTAAATAAGCAGGGTGACAATATACAGCCTTGATGTACTCCTTTTCCTATTTGGAACCAGTCTGTTGTTTCATGTTCAGTTCTAACTGTTGCTTCCTGACCTGCATACAGGTTTCTCAAGCGACAGGTCAGATGGTCTGGTATTCCCATCTCTTTCAGAATTTTCCACAGTTTATTGTGATCCACACAGTCAAAGGCTTTGGCATAGTCAATAAAGCAGAAGTGGATGTTTTTCTGGAACTCTCTTGCTTTTTTGATAATCCAGTGGATGTTGGCAATTTGATGTCTCGTTCCTCTGCCTTTTCTGAAACCAGCTTGAACATCTGGACGTTCACAATTCATGTATTGCTGAAGCCTAGCTTGGAGAATTTTGAGCATTACTTTACTAGCATGTGAGATGAGTGAAATTGTGTGGTAGTTCGAGCATTCTTTGGCATTGCCTTTCTTTGGGATAGAAATGAAAACTGACCTTTTCCAATCAATGCACTAAATATAGTTACAGTAACTGGGGGCTTCCCAGGTTTCGTTAATAGTAAAGAACCTACCTGCCAATTCAGGAGACTTAACAGATGTAGGTTTGATCCCTGGGTCCAGAAGATCCCCTGGAGGAGGGCCTGGCAACACACTCCAGGATTCTTGCCTGGAGAATCCCATGGACAGAGGAGCCTGGCAGGCTATGGTCTATAATGTTGCACAGAGTAGGACATGACTGAAGTGACCTGGCGTGGCACAGAAATTACAAAAACTAATGATGGGAATAGGCATACATGACATGTTCCTTTACTGTTTTCTTGAAGTTCCAAGCTAAATGTGTATGATGCTGTTAATTATATAGAAATCTGGATAAGGTGAAACTATTTGAGTTTTAGAGGTAGGTTGCTTATTCCAGCAATGAGCAAACTATGGTAAGGAGATCCATATAGTGGATTTCTTTTTATCACAACTCATGCATTTGCATGTTGAAAATGAACTGATGTACAAATAACCTTGGTTATTTAAAAATAAGAAATGAGATACCAATAATTAAAAATGTTAATTAAATGCAATTGCAATCAAATTCTTGTATGTTAGTTTAAAAGAAAGCCACGCTATCATATTATTGTGTATAATTAAAATAAAAATTTCCAATTCAGACTATGAACATATATGTTTTTACCCTATGTTCCCTTTGAAGATAAGATTTCCCTTATCAGTGGTAAAATACCAAGACAAAACCATGTTTACCTTTATTCAAAGAATGTCATATAAATCAAAACACTTGGCATAAAATACAATTGGAGGCAGCTTCCCAAGTGGTGCTAGTGGTAAACAGCCCACCTGCCAATGCCAAAGAAATAAGACTCGAGTTCGGATCCAGGATCCCCTGGAGGAGGACATGGCAACCCACGCCAGTGTTCTTGCCTGGAGAATCCCATGAACAGAAGCGCCTAGTGCACTACAGTCCATGGGGTTGCAAAGAGTCAGATTCCACTGAAGCGACTGAGCACTCAGTCATAGTGCACTGTTATATTTAATGGGAAATAGGTAATTCTTTTTCCTGATACATTTCTAATATTATTTGTGGAAGATTTTTTTCTTTTTTTAATAGAAAGCACTTGAATGAAATGTCTTTTGACAACTTTGGATCTGGTTATCTGTGTGCCTACCCTTCTGATGCAGTACAAATATTGAGAGACATCTATGTAACAGCTGGTGCTTCCCTGTACTCCCTTTCTTCCTTCTTTAGACCGTGTCGGTGTCTGTGTCTGTCCTCACGCTGAGCTGCATTGCCTTGGACCGGTGGTATGCTATCTGTCACCCTCTGATGTTTAAGAGCACAGCCAAGCGGGCCCGGAACAGCATCATCATCATCTGGATCGTGTCCTGCATCATAATGATCCCTCAGGCCATTGTCATGGAGTGCAGCACCATGCTTCCCGGCTTAGCTAATAAAACCACTCTCTTTACTGTCTGTGATGAGCACTGGGGTGGTAAGTCCAGTGTGGTCCTTACATTGATATGACAGCTACGGATTGGAAATCTGATTTGCATAACACTTGTAAAGCTAGCCTTGTTTATTTTATTGACATTCACTAGTATTGTTTTGCAAAACGTGAAAAATCAAGTTGAAATCCAAAACTATTTCACAAAATCCCTCCACCCATTTTGAACTTTCAGATGCACAAATACCTAGCTGTTGTATTGTTCAGTAGGGGACTATGAACTTTTGTTAGGTTTTTTAAAACATTGAAAAGACTCATTTATAATAACCTGAATATGTATTTTGAAATTATCAGCGTTTTATAACACGGAACATTATATTTCTGCAGATGTCAGGTTCCCTAATGGGCTTCAAATGCAACTGAGTTTTTCATGTTGAAGTCATGTTCAGTCTGGAAATATGACTGTCTTGTCTATCGACCGATGTTGATCTTTGAGTCAAACCAGCTAAACATCCTTTCTCTATTCATAATACAGTAAACTGATAAATTTTACCACTGACATTGACATAGTTATTTTCTGATTTCAGAGTTATACTAATCATGAAATTATGATCCTACTTGGTTTCCCATCTGACATGGTCAGTAGTTAAATTTAAACAATCAGAAGATGGAGGTGTTATGCTCATTTGGTTAAGAACTCTCAGCAACAGTCTGAGTTCTTCGACAAGGGAACCACTTTAATCAGTGCCTGATGATGGCACGAATCTGGACATAGCAAAGAATGAAAGAAAATAAAATAATACTGCATTTCCCAGCACTGTTTACAAAATTATCATATGAAATTTAAAGAAAACCATCTATTCTCCTTTGGTTAAGTATATCGCAATGGTTCATATTTAGACACTGTAAACATTAGGAAAGCATTTGTCTATTGGAAAGATGTATCAATAGAGGCAGTGTACCCCAAGGACAGCTGGCTCATGGACTTCTGATTTTCAAGTGTTTGAATCTCTGAATTCACGTTAATTCCTAACTTGGTACTTTATTGGAACCCTGAAAAGAGAAAAATCAGGGACTGAAGAGTTAGGCATATATTTACACTCAAAAAATATTGCAATTACTCCATATATTATCAAAGACCTACAATAAGCAAAATTTCAAAATCTGATTTATATTTTACTCCAGATGTGAAATGCCTCTTTATACAATTTAGTTTGTCCTTTCCTTTCTAACACTGCAATTCTTTTGCTATATTTCTTTCTGGATTCTTCGGTTTTTCACGAGTGAGTTTCCTCATTAACAATGCAGACAAAAACAGAATGAGTGGAAAGTTCCAAAAATGATAGAAATATTTCTTAAGTGTTTTTGGTCCCATTTATCTTATGTCAAACAACATCTTGAGTACTTAGGATATGCCAGAAATTGTGCCAACCTGAAGAGAAATAGACTCAGCCTAAGGGAACATGTTGTATATATGGAGGCTGAAAGGCAAATAAATAAAGTTTTATAGTGTGATTAGTATTTTAATATACTTAAATATAATGTGCTAGGAGCACAAATTAGAGGACAGACTCAGTCCTGGCCATTTGAACAAAGTTTACAAGCAGCTGCTAACACTTCAGCAAAGCATTAAAGATGAACAGAGAGGAAACTCAGGGGGCAGTTCATTTACTCAGGGTTTGAGCTGAGGTCGCTTAGAATGAACTTGTTTTGCCTCCTGATTCAGCTATGTTTTAATGTTTAAATGGAGCTTCCTTGGTGGCTCAGACAGTAAAGAATCTGCCTGCAATGTGTGGGAGACCCAGATTCAACCCCCTGGTTGGAAATATCCCTTTAGCAGGGAATGGCTACCCACTCCAGTCTTTCCTGGAGAATCCCATGAACAGAGGACCCTGGCAAAAGTCCGATGTGGATGAGCAACTAACACTTTCACTTTCTTTATAATGTTTAAATATCTCAATTATTTTTCAGTTTAAGAAAGACTAAAAATGTGGAGATTCACTAGCATGAGTATGATTCTTTCTCAGTACACAATTTAATAATTTAGTTGATTAAATGACTATGATCCACCCCTTTAAAAAATGAACAAAGATTTTCCAGACAGGGAAGAGAGGAAAGGGAAAAACTACTGAGGCTGTTCTAGGAAGTAGGAAAATACACACAATGGTCACCATCCCTTGAAGAAGAAAAGTAAGAGAGTTCGAAGTTATAGTTTCAGATTACGGGGGTAGACGGTCTAAAGAATTGTGTTTGGGGAAAGGTGGTCTGGGGACCAACTGTGACATGTCTCTTAGGTAATTCCAATACAATGAGTTCTATTTGGACAAGAGTCTAAAGATCTCTTGATTCGAGTGATTTAGTTAATCATGATGAAAGTGAACCATAAATTAAATTCAGTATTATGTATTGAACCATAAATTAAATTCAATATTCAATATTATGAAGCAAACAAGCACATTTAAATCGGAGTGTTGCTGAACCCAGGTTTGGTTGCTTGCCACACGAAAAGTCAGTAATTGAGAGGAAATTTTCAGGAGAAAGGAAATGTGATTTAATCAGAAAAGCTGACAATCTGGGGAGAAGGTGAACTTGTGTCCCAAGACCAACTGAAGGATCCCCTCAGCCATGACAATTTTTAAAGTGAAAAAGAGGGGAAGGATCTTAGTGAATCACTGAGGCAAGAGGTTGGCTTCTGCATTTGTCTCCACTGTGTGCAGACTGGTTGACTCTCTGTATTGTCTGGATGGTCCGCCTGCAGGATTGCTAAAGGAGCTACTGAGGGGAGATAACTTATCATTCTTTCACTCCTTAGTTCTTCATTCTTACTTCTTTAAATCTAGGAAAAGAACCAGCAGGGTAGGCAAGGCACAGTGCACATTCAGGAGAACATTAAGTCAGGAGTTAGGTTAAATTATCTACTGATCTCATTCCTATAACTAGATTCTATTAAGGCATGTGTGTGTGTGTGTGTGTGTGTGTGTGTGTGTGTGTTGGTGGTATCCAAGTCTTTACAACCCCATGGACTATAACTGACCACATTCCTATATCCATTGGATTTTCCAGACAAGAATACTGGAGTGGGTAGCCATTTCCTCTCCAGGGGCTCTTCCTGACCCAGGGATCAAATCTGGATCTCCCGCATTGCAGGTGGATTCCTTACCATCTGAGTCACCAGGGAAATTTACTTTAAGGTTAGAGGGGAACAGAAATGGGCAAATGAGAAATAGGCAAAAGAGCTGCTTTCAACTCACGCATTGATCATCTGTAAGTTTATGGAGACAGTAATTAGATTAAAATTGCCACCTATTATTCAACATATGTCAGAAGTACATTCTCTGCTTTGGTAATTAGTTTCGTTTATAAGTTTGGCAGACTGATTTTATAAACTTGTCCTTTTTTTAGTGTTGCCCTGAATGATTAAGTTGGATTAACCCCAATGAGCAAAAGGATTATAGAGTTAGGGGATCCAGTTAGTCATTATGATTAAGTAGATAGCTGCATCATTTTCCAATTACCTTTAAGCAACAGATATAAATCTTTAAAACTCATTCTAACCTCTCACATTTTACTACCTATAGGTAATATCTATTACCTCTATTTATAGAAGGGGTATTTTCTTTAAAAAATAAGAAATTATTGTCAAATATCCAAAAACCTAAATTCAGTTTTCAGAAGTCATTTACAAAAGCTATTTGAAAGTGATTTTACATTGGTGTTTAATTATTATAAATTTAAAGGCAAAGTAATACTGTATTGAGTTGATCATCTACAAAATTGAGCAATAAAAGATATTATATTAGTTTTTCATACATTAAATGAAATCAGTATAACTTTATGTTTTCAAGAAGTGTATGAAAAATGAAAAGTAGATTCTTATCATTCTGCTCATTAGACATCTAGTTTATTATAATGATTTTTGCATAGCATAAGTTTTGTGAATATAAGCTATGTATGTCTACATTTCTTTTCTCTTTTTGAGTAATTAATGTGTTTATTTTTGGCTTCACCAGGTCTTTGTTGCCCCCAGGGCTTAGTCAAGTTGTGGTGAGCAGGGGCTACTCTTGACCTACAGTGCAAGGGCTTCTCACTGCAGTGGCTTCTCTTGTTGCAGAGCATGGGCTTCTAGGGTCCACAGACTTCAGTAGATATGGTTCATGGGCTTTAGATTTACAGCACAGCTTAGTAGTTGTGGCTCATGGGTTTTGTTGCCAGCAGCATGTGGAATCCTCCTGGATCAGATTTGAACTTGTGTCCTCTGCGTTGGCAGGCAAACTCTCAGGCACGAGACCACCAAAAAAGTCCCTGTAAGTCTATGTTTAACTTAAAATTTTTAAGCTTGGACAAAAATGTGTGCTAGTCAGAAGCTAAAGTCACCAAAAGGGTTCAAACTTGGGTTTGATCTTTGGGTTGGAAGATCCCCTGGAGAAGGGAAAGAATAACCACTCCAATATTCCTATCTGGGAAATCCCATTGACATAGGAGACTGGTGGGCTACGGTCCATGGAGTCATAAAGCTAAAGCTCAGCTTTCATTCCAGTCCCGAAGAAAGGCAATGCCAAAGACTGTTCAAATTACCACATAATTGGACTCATTTCACACACTAGCAAAGTAATGCTCAAAATTCTTCAAGCTCAGCTTAAACAGTACCTGAACTGAGAACTTCCAGACATTCAAGCTGGAATTAGAAAAGGCAGAGAAACCAGACATCAAATTGCCAACATCCACTGGGTCATAGAAAAGGCAAGAGAATTCCACTTCTATTTCATTGACTATCCTAAAAGCCTTTGACTGTGTGGATCACCACAAACTGTAAAAAGTCTTAAAGAGATGGGAACACCAGACTACCTTACCTGCCTCCTGAGAAACCTATATGCAGGTCAAGAAGCAACAGTTAGAACTGCACAAGGAAAAATGAACTGCTTCCAAATTGGGAAAGGAGTACGTCAAGACTGTATAATGTCACCCTGCTTATTCAAATTACATGCAGAGTACACCATGAGAAACACTGGGCTGGATGAAGCACAAACTGGAATCAAGATTGCCTAGAGAAATATTAATAATCTCAGACCTGCAGATGACACCACCCTATAGCAGAAAGTGAGGAGGAACTAAAGCCCATTTGTGAAAGTGAAAGAGGAGAGTGGAAAAACTGGCTTAAAACTCAACATTCAAAAACTGAATATTATGACATCTGATCCCATCACTTCATGACAAATAGATGGGAAAACAATGGAAACAGTGATAGACTTTCTTTTCTTGGGCTCCAAAATCACTGCAGATGGTGACTGAAGTCATGAAATTAATATATGCTCCTTGGAAGAAACGGTATTACAAACCAAGGCAGCAGGTTATAAAAGCAGAGATATGACTTTGCCAACAAAGGTCCATCTAGTCAAAGCTTGGTTTTTCCAGTAGTCATGTATGCATGTGAGATTTGGAAAGCTGAGCGCTAAAGAATTGATGCTTTCGAAATGTGGTGGTGGAGAAGACCCTTGAGAGTCCCTTGGGCTGCATGGATATCCAACCAGTCAATTAAAGGAAATCAGTCCTGAGTATTCATTGGAAGGACTGATGCTGTAGCTGAAGCTCTGATACTTTGGCCACCTGATGCAAGGAGCTGACTCATTAGAAAAGACCCTGATGCTGGGAAAGATTGAAGGCAGGAAGAGAAGGGGAAGACAGAGGATGAGATGTTTGGATGGCATCACCGACTCAACAAATATGAATTTGAGCAAGCTTCGGGAGATGGTGAAAGACAGGGAAGCCTTTCATGCTGCAGTCCATGGGTTCACAAACAGTTGGACATGACTGAATGACTGAAAAACAACAAGAAAGTCACTGTAGGAAGTTATATTTTACAGGGTTCAAACATCTTGAAAGTAAAAATACCATTTAGCCTAATTAAAATAATATTTATTGTGAAGTATCTTTTATTTGTATTTAACTCATAAACTGTATTCCATATCTTTCAGTCTCAGTTCAGTTGCTCAGTCATGTCTGACTCTGCGAACCCATGAAATGTAGCACACCAAGCTTCCCTGTCCACCACCAACACCTGGCGTTTACTCAAACTAATGTCCATTGAGTTGGTGATGCCATGCAACCATCTTATCCTGTGTCACCCCCTTTTCCTCCTAGCTTCAATGTTTCCCAGCAACAGGGTCTTTTCCAATGAGTCAATTCTTCACACTTGTTAGCCAAAGTATTGGGGTTTCAGATTCAGCATCAGTCCTTCCAATGAATATTCATGACTGATTTTCTTTAGGATGGACTGGTTGGATGTCCTTGCTGTTCAAGGGACTCTCAAGAGTCTTCTCGAACACCATGTTCAAAAGCATCAATTCTTCGGTGCTCAGCTTTCTTTATAGTCCAATCTCACATTCATACATGACTACTGGAAAAATCATAGCTTTGACTGGATGGATCTTTGTTGGCAAAATTACGTCTCTGCCTTTTTTTTTTTTTTTTTACTTTTATAAGCTTTTTCCCCTTATTAGATAAATATGTGTGACAAATAAAGTCATTGACATTATAGTAACTTTGAAAAAGAGAGAGAACTATATTTAGCATCTTTTTTTAAGTTATTAGCATTCTGGTATATTTATTTCCAAACATTTATATCTATACAACTTTTTGTTTATCTGTTTGTTTTTGATGATACTCTTTTTTTTTCTTTACTTTATTGTGTTAGTTTTGTCATACATTGACATGAATCTGCCATGGGTATACATATGTTCCCCTTCCAGAACCCCCCTCCCACCTCCCTCCCAATTTCCTCTCTCTGGGTCATCCAGGTGCACCAGCCCTGAGCATCAAACCTGGGCTGGCGATTGATTTCACATATGATAATTAACATGTTTCAATGCCATTCTCCCATATCATCCCATCCTTGCCCTCTTCCACAGAGTCCATGAGACTGTTCTGTACATCTGTATTTCTTTTGCTGTCTCGCATTTACCATCTTTCTAAATTCTATATATATGTGTTAGTATACTGTATTTTTGTTTTTCCTCCTGGCTTACTTCACTCTGGATAATAGGCTCCAGTTCTGTCCACCTGAGTAGAACTGATTCAAATGAGTTCTTTTTAATGGCTGAGTAATATTCCATTGTGTATATGTACCACAGCTTTCTTATCCATTCATCTATTGATGGGCATCTAGGTTGCTTCCATGTCCTGGCTATTGTAAACAATGCGGCGATGAACATTGGGGTACACGTGCTCTCTAGGTTGGTTATAACTTTTCTTCCAAGGAGTAAGCTTCTTTTAATTTCATGGCTGCAGTCACCATCTGCAGTGAGTTTGGACACCCAAAAAACAAAGTCTGTCACTGTTTCCATTGTTTTCCCATCTATTCATGATGAAGTGATAGGACCAGATACCATGAACTTAGTTTTCTTAATGTTGAGTTTAAGCCAGCTTTATCACTTTCCTCTTTCACTTTCATCAAGAGTCTTTTTAGTTCCTCTTCGCTTTCTGCCGTAACAGTGGTATGATCTGCATTACTGAGTTTATTGATATTTCTCCCAGAAATCTTGATTCCAGATTGTGCTTCATCCAGCCCAGCGTTTCTCATGATGTACTCTGCATATAAGTTAAATAAGCAGGGTGATGATATACAGACTTGACCTACTCTTTCCCCGATTTGGAACCAGTCATTTGTTCCATGACCAATTCTAACTGTTGCTTCCTGATCTGTGTACAGATTTCTCAAGAGGCAGGTCTGGCATTCCCGTCTCTTTAAGAATTTTCCACAGTTTGTTGCGATCCACTGAGTCAAAGGCTTTGGCAAAGTCAATAAAGAAAAAGTTGTTTTTCTCGAACTATCATACTTTTCCGATGATCCAACAGATGTTAGTAATTTGATCTCGTGTTCCTCTGCCTTTCCCAAATCCAGCTTGAACATCTGAAACTTCATGGTTCACATACTATTGAAGCCTGGCATGGAGAATTTTGAGCGTTATTTTACTAGCATGTGAGATGAGTGCAAATGTGCAGTAGTTTGAAAATTCTGTGGCATTGTTCTTCTTTGGGATTGGAATGAAAAGTGACGTTTTTAATCCTGTGGCCACTGTTGAGTTTTTCAAATTTGCTGGCATGTTGAGTGCAGCACTTTCACATCATCTTTCAGGATTTGAAATAGCTCAACTGAGATTTCATCACCACCACTAGCTTTGGTCATAGTGATGCTTTCTAAGGCCCAGTTGACTTCACATTCCAGGGTGTCTGGCTCTAGGTGAGTGATCATACCGTCGTAGTTATCTGGGTTATGAAGATCTTTTTTGTATAGTTTTTCTGTGTATTCGTACCACCTCTTCTTAATATCTTCTGTTTCTGTTAGGTCCATACCATTTCTGTCCTTTTTTGTGCCAATCTTTGCATGAAATCTTTCCCTTGGTATCTCTAATTTCCTTGAAGAGATCTCTAGTCTTTCCCATTCTGTTACTTTCCTCTCTTTCTTTGCATTGATCACTGAGAAAGGCTTTCTTATATCCTGTTGCTATTCGGTGGAACTCTGCATTCAAATGGGTATATCTTTCTTTTCTCTTTTTTTCTTTTGCTTCTCTTCTTCCACAGCTATTTGAAAGGCCTCCTCAGACAGCCTTTTTGCTTTTTTGCATTTCTTTTTATGGAGGATGGTCTTGATTCCTGTCTCCTGTACAATGTCAGGAACCTCCATCCATATATCTTCTGGAACCCTGTCTATCAGATCTAATCCCTTGAATCTATTTCTCACTTCCACCGTATAATGGTAAGGGATTTGATTGAGGTCATACCTGAATGGTCTAGTGGTTTTCCCTACTTTCTTCAATTTAAGTCTGAATTTGGCAATAAGGAGTTCATGATCTGAGCCACAGTCAGCTCCCGGTCTTGTTTTTTGTTGCCTGTATAGAGTTTCTCATCTTTACCTGCAAAGAATCAATCTAATTTCGATATTGACCATCTGGTGATGTCCATAATTAGAGTTTTCTTTTGTGTTGTTGAAAGAGGGTGTTTGCCATGACCAGTGCATTCTCTTGGCAAAACTCTGTTAACCTTTGCCCTACTTCATTCTGTACTCCAACTCCAAATTTGCCTGTTACTCCAGATATTTCTTGACTTCCTACTTTTGCATTCCAGTCCACTATAATGAAAAGGACGTCTTTTTTGGGTATTAGTTCTAGAAGGTCTTGTTGGTCTTCAAAGAACTGTTCAACTTCTTCGAGCTTACTGGTCAGGACAGAGACTTGGATTTCTGTGATATTGAGTGATTTGCCTTGGAAACGAACAGAGATCATTCTGTTTTTGAGATTGCATTGAAGTACTGCATTTCATAATCTTTTGTTGACTATGATGGTACTCCATTTCTACTACAGGATTCTTGCCCACATTAGTAGATGCAATGGGCATTGGAGCTAAATTCACCGATTCCAGTCCATTTTAGTTCTTTAATTCCTATTCAGAACATTAAATTAAAGAACATTCCTAAAATGTCTATGTTCTCACTTGCCATCTCCTGTTTGACCACTGCCAATTTGCCTTGATTCATGGACCTAACATTCCAGGTTCCTACGCAATATTGCTCTTACAGCATCAGACTTTGCTTCTATCACCAGTCACATCCACAACTGGGCATTGTTTTTGCTTTGGCTCCATCTCTTCATTTTTTCTGGAGTTGTTTCTCTACTGATCTACAGTAGCATATTGGACACCTACCAAACTAGGGAGTTCATCTTTCAGTGTCCTATCTTGATGCCTTTTCAGGCTATTCATGGGGTTCTCAAGGCAAGAATACTGAAGTGGTTTGCAATTCCCTTCTTGGGTGGACCACATTTTGTCAGAACTCTCCACCATTACCCGATTGTCTTGGGTGACACCTCACAGGAGGTCTCATAGTTTCATTGACTTAGATGGGGCTGTGGTCCATGAGATCATATTGCTTAGTTTTGTGTATGATTGTGGTTTTAAATCTGTTTACCCTCTGATGGAGAAGGATAAGAGGCTTATGGAAACTTCCTGATAGGAGAGACTGACTGAGGGAGAAATGGGGTCTTGTTCTGACAGGCAGGGCCATGCTCAGTAAATCTTTAATCCAACTTTCTGTTGATGGTGGAGCTGTGTTCCCTCCCTGTTATTTACCTGTTATTTTCCTTACCTTATCCTAAGTTAAATCAATGATCTAATTCTAAAAGTATATAGATGTCATAGTTCAGTTCAGTTCAGTCACACAGTCGTGTCCAACTCTTTGCGACCCCATGAATTGCAGCAAGTCAGGTCTCCCTGTCCATCACTAACACCCACAGTCTACCCAAACCCATGTCCATCAAGTCGATGATGCCATCCAGCCATTTGGTCCTCTGTTGTCCCCTTCTCCTCCTGTCTCCCATCCTTCCCAGCATCAGGGTCTTTTCCAGTGAGTCAACTCTTTGCATCAAGTGGCCAAAGTATTGGAGTTTCAGCTTCACCATCAGTCCTTCCAATGAACACCCAGGACTGATCTCCTTTAGGATGGACTGGTTGGATCTTCTTGCAGTCAAAGTGACTCTCAAGAGTCTTCTCCAACACCACAGTTCAAAAGCATCAGTTCTTCAGAGCTCAGCTTTCTTCAGTGTCCAACTCTCACATCCATGCATGACTACTGAAAAAAAAACATAACCTTGACTAGATGGACCTTTGTTGGCAAAGTAATGTCTCTGATTTTTAATATGCTATCTAGGTTGCTCATAACTTTCCTTCCAAGGAATAAACATCTCTTAATTTCATGGCTGCAGTCACCATCTACAGTGATTTTGGAGCCCAGAAAAATAAAGTCTGACACTGTTTCCACTGTTTCCCATCTATTTGCTGTGAAGTGATGGGACTGGATGCCATGATCTTAGTTTTCTTAATGTTAAGCCTTAAGCCAACTTTTCCACTCTCCTCTTATACTTTCAGCAAGAGGCTTTTTAGTTCCTCTTCATTTTCTGCCATAAGGGTGGTATCATCTGCATATATAAGGTTATTGATATTTCTCCCAGCAATCTAGTTTCCAGCTTGTGCTTCTCCCAGCCCAGCATTTCTCATGATGTACTCTGCATATCAGTTAAATTAGCAAGGTGAAAATATACAGCTTTGACTTACTCCTTTTCCTATTTGGAACCAGTCTGTTGTTCCATGTTCAGTTCTAACTGTTGCTTCCTGACCTGCATACAGGTTTCTCAGGAGACAGGTCAAATGGTCTGTTATTCCCATCTCTTTCAGAATTTTCCACAGTTTATTGTGATCCACACAGTCAAAGACTTTGGCATAGTCAATAAAGCAGAAATAGATGTTTCTCTGGAACTCTCTTCCATTTTCAATAATCCAGCGGAAGTTGGCAATTTGATCTCTGGTTCCTCTGCCTTTTCTAAAAGCAGCTTGAACACCTGGAAGTTCACAGCTCACATATTGCTGAATCCTGGCTTGGAGAATTTTGAGCATTACTTTACTAGCTGTGTGAGATGAGTGCAATTGTGTGGTATTTCGAGCATTCTTTGGCATTGCCTTTGTTTGGAGTTGGAATGAAAACTGACCTTTTCCAGTCCTGTGGCCACTGCTGAGTTTTTCAAATTTGCTGGCATATTGAGTGCAGCACTTTCACAACATCATCTTTCAGGATTTGAAATAGCTCAACTGGGATTCCATCACCACTACTATCTTTGTTCGTTGTGATGCTTTCTAAGGCCCACTTGACTTCACATTCCAGGATGTCTGGCTCTAGGTGAGTGATCACAGTATCGTGATTACCTGGGTCATGAAGATCTTTTTTGTACAGTCTTTCTGTGTATTCTTTCCACCTCTTCCTAAGATCTTCTGCTTCTGTTAGGTTCATACCATTTCTGTCCTTTATCGAGCCCATCTTTGCATGAAATGTTCCCTTGGTATCCCTAATTTTCTTGCAGAGATCTCTAGTTTTTCCCATTCTGTTGTTTTCCTCTATTTCTTTGCATTGATCACTGAGGAAGGCTTTCTTTTCTCTCCCTGCTATTCTTTGGAACTCTGCATTCAGATGGGAATAGCTTTCCTTTTCTCTTTTGCTTTTTACTTCTCTTTTCACAGCTATTTGTAAGGTCTCCTCAGACAGCCATTTTGCTTTTTTGCACTTATTTTCTATGGGGATGGTCTTAATCCCTGTCTCCTGTACAATGTCATGAACCTCCACCCATAGTTCATCAGGCACTCTGTCTATCAAATCTAGTCCCTTAAGTCTATTTCTCACTTCCACTGTTTAATCATAAGGGATTTAGGTCATACAAGAATGGTCTATTGGTTTCCCCTACTTTCTTCAATTTAAGTCTGAATTTGGCAATAAGGAGTTCATGATCTGAGCTACAGTCAGCCCCCGGTCTTGTTTTTGCTGACTGTACAGAGCTTTTCCACCTTTGGCTGCAAAGAATATAATCAATCTGATTTCGGTGTTGACCACCTGGTGATGTCCATGTGTAGAGTCTTCTCTTGTGTTGTTGGAAGAGGGTGTTTGCTATGACCAGTGCATTCTCTTGGCAAAACTCTATTAGCCTTTGCCCTGCTTCATTCTGTACTCAAAGGCCAAATTTTCCTGTTACTCCAGGTGTTTCCTGACTTCCTACTTTTGCATTCCAGTCTCCTATAATGAAAAGGACATCTTTTTTCAGTATTAGTTAGATTAATAGGTCTTGTAGGTCTGCACAGAACCTTTCCACTTCAGCTTCTTCAGCATTACTGATCGGAACAGAGGCTTGGATTTCTGTGATATTGAGTGATTTGCCTTGGAAATGAACAGAGATCATTCTGTCATTTTTGAGATTGCACCCAGGTACTGCATTTTGGACTCTTTTGTTGACCATGATGGCTGCTCCATTTCTTCTAAGGGATTCCTGCCCACCGTAGTAAATATAATGGTCATCTGAGTTAAATTCACTCATTCCAGTCCATTTTAGTTCTTTAATTCCTAAAATGTCTATGTTCTCGCTTGCCATCTCCTGTTTGACCACTGCCGACTTGCCTTGATTTATGGACCTAACATTCCAGGTTCCTATACAATATTGCTCTTTACAGCATCGGACCTTGGTTCTATCACCAGTCACATCCACAATTGGGTATTGTTTTTGCTTTGGCTCCATTCCTTCATTCTTTCTGGAGTTATTTCTCCACTGATCTGCAGTAGCATATTGGGCACCTACCAAACTAGGGAGTTCATCTTTCTGTGTCCTTTTTTTTCTTTTGCCTTTTCATACTGTTCATGGGGTTCTCAAGGCAAGAATACTGAAGTGGTTTGCCATTCCCCTCTCCAGTGGACCACATTCTGTCAGACCTCTTCACCATGAGCCGACTGTCTTGGGTGGCCCCACGCGGCATGGCTTAGATTCATTGAGTTAGACAAGGCTGTGATCTATATGATCAGATTGGCCTGTTTTCTGTGATTATGGTTTCAATGCGTCTGCCCTCTGATGCCTTCTTGCAACATCTGCCTTCTTACTAGGTTTCTCTTACCTTTGACGTGGGGTATCACTTCATAGCTGTTCCAGCACTTCACAGCTGCTCCACTTCACAGCTGCTGCTCCTTACCTTGGATGAGGGGTGTCTCCTCACGGCTGCCCCTCCTGACCTTGAACACAGAGTAGCTCCTCTCAGCCCTCCTGTGCCCATGCAGCCACCACTCCTTGGGGGTGGGGTAGCTCCTCTCTGCCTCAATTGTCCTACAATCAATATTACAGTGTGGAAAGAGTGTAAATCATGTAGATTCATATCTATCAAGTCACTTTTGGAAAAGTCTTACAAATATTGTCTCCCTCATGGTACAAAATAACTGAGAACTCAGTCTTGCTGCAAATAAGACCACAAATGTGTAGTCTTTATGGATATATCATTAATGCAACTCATTATGTTTTTCATTACCTATAGTTTGTTCATAAAAGACCACAAGCCATTAAGTTCTTGGCACATACACTTGACACTCAAAAATAAAATGTGTTAATATTTATTTTAACAATTTTTAAAAGATCTTTGTGTATGTTCATTGTTTGCTTCAGTCACATTAATTTATATTTCTGAAATTTTAAAATTCTTTCAAAAATGTAATCATACTTTCTTGATTTCTTGGTTTGTAAATACTTCCACAGGATAAATCCTTATGAAAGAAAGTGACTTTCTTTCTACACTCAATCCAAGATATGTTATTACCAGTCATTAATCCAACTTTTAATGAGCATATAGTGTTTATCAAACACTGTTTTGGATACTGGGGATTTATAATCTCCTTCCTCTTGGATTGTACTCTAAAATTATTCTTTGGTGGTTTGAAAATAAATAATAATAATGGAGATATTCTTTCAGTTCAGTTCAGTTCATTTCAGTCACTCAGTCGTCTCTGACTCTTTGAGACCCCATGAATTGCAGCACACCACCCCTCCCTGTCCATCACCAACCCCTGGAGTCTACCCAAACCCATGTCCATCAAGTCGGTGATGCCATCCAGCCATCTCATCCTCTGTCATCCCCTTTTCCTCCTGCTCTCAATCTGTCCCAGCATCAGAGTCTTTTCCAATGAGTCAATTCTTCACATGAGGTGGCCAAATACTGGAGTTTCAGCTTCAACATCAGTGTTTCCAATGAACACACAGGACTGATCTCCTTTAGAATGGACTGGTTGGATCTTGTTGCAGTCCAAGGGACTCTCAAGGGTCTTCTCCAACACCACAGTTCAAAAACATCAATTCTTCGGTGCTCAGCCTTTTTCACTGTCCAACTCTCACATCAATCCATGACTATTGGAAAAAACCATAGCCTTGACTAGATGGACCTTTGTTGGCAAAGTGATGTCTCTGCTTTTCAATATGCTGTCTAGGTTGGTCGTAACTTTCCTTTCAAGGAGTAAGTGTCTCTTAATTTCATGGGTGAAATTACCATCTGCAGTGATTTTTGAGCCCAGAAAATCAAAGTCTGACATTGTTTCCACCGTTTCCCCATCTATTTGCCATGAAGTGATGGGACCAGATGCCATGATCTTAGTTTTCTGAATGTTGAGGTTTAAGTCAACTTTTAAGCTCTCCTCTTTCACTTTCATCAAGAGGCTTTTTAGTTCCTCTTCACTTTCTGCCATAAGGGTGGTGTGCATTGAATTGTTGATAGGTATAAAATGAAGGAGATAATGTCAGTTTTATATAATTATATTAACATGTTCACTTAGTAATGAATCTCAACTCATTTAAGTTTTGTCTGTCCAATACATGATATTATTATTTAATCTTATTTTTTAAGTTTATTTTTCAATTGAAGGATAATGGCTTTACAGAATTTTGTTGTTTTCTGTGAAACATCAACATGAACCAGTCACAGGTGTGCCTATGTCCCCTCCCTCTTGAACCTCCCTCCTATCTCCTTCCCCATCCCACCCCTCTAGGTTGATACAAAGCCCCTCTTTGAGTTCTATGAGACATACAGCAAATTCCCATTGGATATCTATTTTACATATGGTAATTTAAGTTTCCACGTTTCTCTCTCCATACATCAAGACTAAAGAAATATCTACATTCACTCCATATTTGCTGATTTAGTATATATACAAGAATTTATGCAGATTATGCCTATATACCAGTTGAGTAGAGAAACCAAATTTTAATAGCTTTTATTCTTTAAAATTAGGTCAGTTGGTAAAGAATTTGCCTGCAATGCAGAAGACCTGGGTTCAATTCCTGGGTTGGGAAGATCCCCTGGAGAAGGAAATGACAATCCACTTGCCTGGAATCCACTTGCCTGGAATCCACTTGCAATCTTGCCTGGAAAATCCCATGGACAGAGGAGCCTGGCAGGCTATAGTCCATGGGGTTGCAAGAGTTGGACCCGACTTGGTGACTAAACTGCCACCACCAATCTCTAAAATGCTGTTTTTTAATTTAGGGAATGCTTAAATGAATACATTTTGTGTAGCTCCTTTCTAGACATATGAATGTCTTAAAGTATATAAAAGATATTTCTCATCAAGCACAGAGAAAAATCAAAGATAGTTTTAACATATAATTTAAACTTTCAGTGGTATTTCTGGATTTTCAATTAGCTTAGACTCTGAGCATGAAATGAGGAATTTAAGATGATTATGTTTCTCCAATTATCTAAAATAATCTCTTGAGTAAAACAATCTATCCTAGCCTGCAAATATAATTTTGCTTGATCAACTTTGTCTGTGTTGGCATTCATTATCATAATATGACTTACCGGTCAATTACATCTTTTCCCGACTATTTATAAATATGCCACTTGCAGAATGAGCTTTGTTTCCCATCTGTTTAAAACTGCACAGTGTTATCATAGTGTTGATATCCATCTCTGCATTTAAAAAACAAGCAACCTACCAAATCTACCTGTCTCCACTCACTCAGTTTAGCTTGGGGCAGACATCAGGGATTCATGGGTATGTGTGCTTCAAAGGTACATTTTTATGCAGGAAGATTATGTGACACTTTCTTCAAAACAAATAAAACTTCAAAGCCACTCAGGTGCCTGGGAAGTGCCGAGGTAACTCTCCAGTTCCTTTTAAGTTGGCTCCCCTAATGCTGCATGGACTGTGGTGCTTCAAAGGAAAAGGGTGCCTGTTATTCCTCCCATCAAGCTGCTCAGATTCTATCACTTTTTATGTAACTGGCCTGCTTTTCAGGACAAACTTGAAAGGAAGTTAGAAGGTGATGAGCTCAGTGTGAGCCACCTGGGCCCCCGAGGAAGTAAAAAATAACACCTCAAGTTGATCTCTTAGAGCTCCTGGCACCACACACACCCTGCCATCCTCTCTAAAGATAGCAGTGGAGAAAAACATCTGTCTGAGAAAGAAGGAAGTTTTAAGAGTAAAAATAAGACTATTAAGTTCTAGAAGATAAGACTATGAAATCAATATTATGGAGGATATTTAACTCATTGATACGTTTAAAATATATTCAATAAGAAGTCAATGAATTGTCAACCTTTGTTATCAGCGATTATGGTCATCATCGTAATTATTTTTTGCTAAACCTGAGGATAAATTGCTGTTATCACATTTGATCACATAACTGAGTCTTCATGCTTCAAAATACTTTCTGAAGTAATGAAACAAATATAATCTATGAAAATGATAGCACTGTCCTTCCATAATAGTATAGAACCAATCCCATTGTCAATATCAAGCTCAAAATAAGTTATGTAATTTTTAGAATTTAAAAAATCTACTTTGCTAGCATTTAGTTAGAATTGTATCTAGCTAGTGGCATTTAATATCCATGGTATCCATCTAATATATATTGTTTCTTGTTTTGCACTAAGTTAAAGTAGCTGGGTCACTGTGGCATATTCAAATACTAGTATAAGAGAAATATCCTTTAGAGTATTTCAAAAGTCAGCCATGGATATATTTTAGAAAAGCTAAAAATTAATATTAAGCCACAGTACCACTCAATTGATTGATTCCTTAATAAATGCCTTAATCTGTGATACATATCACCTGTATACATATAATTAAAGATAAGTAGAGATTACTACAATCCTATATGTGCTTATGCCTTATTCATAAGAAAATACCCATATTGCTTTGAAATCTAACTTTAAAGAACCCTAAAATTTTCATTTTTATTAAAAGTACATGCATTAACACACATACACTACTTACTTAAAGAGGCATTTTGTATATGTTCTAGGAAGTCAACAAAAAGAATTGTTATCAAATGTTTGCTGTTTTATTTAAAAAAAAAATTCCAGATTTGTATTTGCAGATACAACTGGAAATAATTTCTCAATTTTTAAGAAACAAATTAAGAGGAATCAACTTAGTTTACAGTCTCTTGCAATTTTAACAAGAGCATTAGCAATTAAATTTTGAATAATGCCCCTTCTTATAAATCCAAATATAGAACGATCCAAATTGTTTTATTAATAGCCATATGTAATCAAGAAAAAAAACAGGTTTTTAATAAATAAACACTTGGCTTGGGATAGCCTGTGTAGCACAAATTAAAATAATGTTTAATTGCCTTTTCTCTTTGAGTAGATTAAATGACATTAAGACTTTGCATTTAGTACTTAAATGTAAGTAGCCGATGTTTTAAATCACTTTCCCCTCTGTGTATATATCATGACAGTAAAATCATATAGAAGGTAAAGTGTATTTTAAAAGCAAAACATTGAGAAATGTACCTTTAAAAAAGTTTATGAATTATAACATAAGACTTTATTATTTCGACTTTCATTCCAGGTGAAATTTACCCCAAGATGTATCACATCTGTTTCTTTCTGGTGACATACATGGCACCACTGTGTCTTATGGTGTTGGCCTATCTACAAATATTTCGTAAACTCTGGTGCAGACAAGTAAGTAATTTCAAATACTTTTCTTGTGTTTTCTTTACAGTGTCCTTGAAAACAAAATTTGAGTGAATTGAATCAATATAATGTCTTTAGCAAAAGATTGCATGTTCTTCTAATAATGTTTTCCACTGAATAATGAAGACCTCGTTATGAAAATGGGCTTCCCTCAGGGCTCAGATGGTAAAGAATCTGCCTGCAATGGAGGAGACCCAGGTTCAATCCCAGGTTGGGAAGATTCCCCTGGAGAAGGGATGGCTACCCATCCAGGCTACCCATATTGATTCTTGCCTGGTCTAGGCATTGCTAAAGGTGATATTTAGGAAATGTTATTTTATGAACAGCCTTAATGGCTAAATGCTAAACCTCTGTGATTAATTAACTTGATTTTTGTCTAGGACTAATATTATGCATTTTATTTTTTATGAGAAATAAATAAAAATTCCTTTAAAATTTCCTGAGACGGCAAGCAAATATTTATATAAGGCATTTTTATTATGTGGGTCAATCTCCAACTTCAAAGATTTTATTTTGTTTAGAAGAATCAGGCAGAATTGAGAATTTTAGAAATTGTTTATAATGCTGATTTGAGAGTACTGAAATTTGTTATATAATTTTGCTCTGTATTCATTCACTCAGTTATTCATTCATCAAATGTTTGCATTTCTTTCACATGCATGTCTGCTAAAAGCTCCAGTCTGTGGCACTGATGAATTCATAGTCTAGAAGAAGAAAACAGTCAGTTGCAGGATAAAAATCACCTTAATAAGTATAAGCCACAGGAGATCAGAGGAAAGCTTAGTGAAGGTGAATCTAAGTCAGACCAGGTAACATTTAAGCTGAATTTTGATGAGTTGAAAGAAATCAAGGAACATGTAGTGGTTCACAAAGGGACAGACAAAGGATATAACTCAGCTTCTAATACTTGCAAATTGTTTCTTAATATGCCACATTTCTCAGAAAGGTATCTGTCTCTTTCCCTAAAGTTATTGGCAGTATTTTGAGTTTGTGGAAAGCCATGTTCTTAGTCTATTTGCTCTGACATATTTTATCCAACTGAAAGAATTTACTGGGCCACTTTCCTCATTAAAAGTGTTTCATAAAACTTTTATTTGGGGGTGAATATGAGTCTTAACTTGGATCTTCTTGGTCCTTTATTATTCAAAGCAATTTTCATGATGATCATTTATCCTTTCATAGGAGGAACAGCTGCATTTTTCAACCCTGTATGTCTCCAAATGTTTTCTTGTCTTCTAATTTTTTAAGCCAATTCTTTTCTGACCTTATAAATGCATTTTGTTCCCCAATCTTTGAAATTAAAATAACAAATGTGTATCACTATAAGCCATGAATGGTGAATTTTCCAGATCCTAGAGATAGTTTCCTCAGCACTCCACCTGGCCATGAAGTCAACTGCAAATATTTTCGTGGTTTTTCCTTTTTAACCCCACTTTCTGGTAAATGTTGTCATACTGTTCCATTTTTGCTCAGTTATTCTGCTGGGAAAAACCCCAGGGTATGTGGTTTGCAATTGTTTATCTCGTTCATGTTCTATATAATCGGTGAGGATGACGGTGGCTGTGCTCGCCTGGTCTTCTCAGTTCAGAACTCGGTCCTAAGGAGCAGCCTTCCCTTGGGCATGCCATTTTGTGATCCAGGTAAAGGGCAAGAGAGCTGCAAGAAACATGCAAATTCTTTGAAAATGTTTGCTTTGAACTGGTATATGCTAAGTCTCCTCACTTTTCATTGGCTCAGACAAGTCATGTGGTCAAGCTTGAACAAACTGAGATCTCCTTACAAGCTGGGCAAGTGAATGACCAGAGCTGATATAATACAGAAATTAAAAATTAAGAAGGTCCAGACTGCATCAGTTTAAATCCTAACCCTTCAGTTAAGCACATGCATGAATTCTGTCAAGTACTTAAATTTCTGTGCCAAGCGGGATGCACAGCATCTAGCTCACAGAATCGATACACTTAGATGGATCAACACAAGTGCCTAAAGCATGAAAAGTGCTCGTTAAATAAAATATCTTCATAGAATATGCTGTTATTTGGCCTTTCAACTCACTCTGCTTATATTTCTAAAATAGCAAGCATGTTTTGAATCGACGTTCGTGACTGCTTTCTTAGATGACCTCTTTCATAGCACTTTTAAGTAACATGATAATGATTTTTTGTCTGTCTGGTCTAATCTACTAAGACAGAGAGTGTACAGACTAGTCTTCATCTTGTAGCCCTATGACTAGAACCTGCTTAGCACATTCCAGTTGCTCAATACGTATCTTGTAAGAAAAAAGTCAGTGGAAGAATGAGAGAAGGTGCTGGGAAAGTTTTGATAGATGACCAAAGAGGGGAATCCATTGTTCAGTCACTGAAGACAATATTTACAGAAAAAGTAGAAAGCACATCGGTGAGCACATAGGCATAAAAATATTGTAGATTTAGGTTGACATTTTAACAAGAAATATTCCCAGTGTTAAGTGCATCCCTACTTTCATCTTTTTACTTGTTAAGTATGCATTAAATATAATAGATGCTTATATTTGTTCATTTATTTATTTACAGAATGTCACAGCTTCTGAATTTCTTGTATGTACATAAATCTGTTTTGCTCATCATCTTCCCAACACTTAAAGTGTTAGCTTACACAAAAAAGTATTCAAAAAGTGCTTGTTAAATAATTGTAAAACTGCCAACTCCCAGCCAGTTTACATCTTCATTATAGTTCTCCATTTCTCAAACTCTAAAATAAGTTCAAAATTATATTGCAGATTTAGAAAACGTTCTTTTTTTTTTTTGATGAATCGTCCTGATTAGATCATTAGTACATGATCCAGAAGATTTGCAATAAAATGCTTGGGCTGTGAAATGAAAAACATTTACAAACAGATTGCAGTGGAAAACAACCAGTTCATCTGAATTCACTTTAGCAATGATGATAAAGCAAATTAACCTCAAGTGGTGATTATGTAGAATTCTTGAGCAACTCTCAAATTCCAACTGTGAATGTCTATGAACAGACTTCCAAGGCATTATGTGTGCCATAGGCCACATCAAGTGAGCCATCAAACAGAGATCCTGTCCTATTTGCTCAAAATTATAGAGATGCATGGAATCTGTTACATTCTTTTAAATTTCTAAGTGTAAGTTTATTAGGGAACAAAGTGTTTGTCCTTGTCTGACTTTCTCAAGGATTTTAAACCTCATTAAAAGAACTATCCAATGCTTTGCTCTAAACAAGGCTTAAATATTCTTTTTGACAATGTGACTCAGAGAATTCAGTTTAGAAATTCTACAGACTCTGAAACTTCTCTTTCTACAGACTCACTAAATCTTCACTCTTGTGCATCTGACATTTTTTCAGTTCTAGCTCTTATATATTTCAACACTTCGATCTTATCATGTGAACTCATGCCAATTCATCCCGCACATACTTATTGACAACCTACAATGTATCTGGGACTGTGTGAGGAACTAGGGGTGAACTGTACTGATTCTTGAGTCTGGAACTGAATTTTCATGGGCCTTCCTTGATGGCTAAGTGGGTAAAGAATCTGGGAGACACAATAGATGTCAGTTTGATCCATGGATTGGGAAGAACCCCTGAAAAAGGGAATGACAACCCACTCCAGTATATTTGCCTGGGAAATCCCATGGAGAGAGGAACCTGGCTGGCTCTGCCACAGGTTCAGAAAGAGTCAGACATGACTAAGCAGCTAACTCAAGTATTAACATTTTTAAAGAATGACTGTTTCCAATTCTTATCACATTGTCTTCTGCTACCATTTATTCTGCAACATTCTTCAAAAAGAAATTAAAATAATTAATATTAGATGATAATGAATCAGTCTAGTATGAGGAAATAAACAGCAAAATGTAATTACAGAGGCAGAATCAAATGCCAGTAACTTAAGTTCACACAGAGATAAAAAAATAATTATGTATGTAAATATAGAAGAGAGTATAAATGTATTTTTGTTTGAAATTCTTTTCTCCTCCTATTTGACTTGAGATAACATTGTAAAGCAATAATTATAAAACTGCGAATCGTCAGCTTATCATGTATAAAGATTAATTCAAATGGAAGAGGGAATGAAGCTATATTGGAACAAAGTTTTTGCATGCTATTGAAATTAACTTGACATTAATCCAAACAGATTGTTTAGGTTGTTAATCGTAGTCCTCAGGGAAACCACTAAAAAATAACTCAAAGAGAATATAGTGCAAGAAGCAACAGAATAAAAATTGTACTAGAAAATATCTGTTTAACAGAAGATAAAGAAGGAATAGAAGAATAGAGGAACAAAATAGACACTCTCTCTCTCTCTATATATATATATACATACATACATATATATATGGAAAATGGAAACAAAAAGCAAAAGGGTAGATGTAAATTATATCTTCACAATTGTTACATTAAATGTAAATGAATGAAGCAGTTTAGAGATTGGCAGAATAGATAAACAAACAAGATGACTCAACTGTATGCTGTCTACAAAAGACACAAATAGATTAAAAGTAAAATAATGAATAAAGAGGTGCTACACAAACAGTATAGTACCAGGTGGCACTAGTGGTAAAAAGCCTGCCTGTCAATGCAGGAGACATAAGGGAAGTGGGTTAGATCCCTGGATGGGGAAGCTCCCCCAGAGGAGGATATGGCAACCCATACCAGTATTCTTGTTTGAAGAACCCTGTAGACAGAACTCTGTAGACCCTATGGGTGGGCTACCACCCATAGGGTCACAAGACATAACTGAAGCAACTTAGCATGCATGCAAACAGTAACCAAAGGAAAGTTGAAGTAGCTGCATTAATATTAGACAAAAGAAGCTTAATGAAAAATGTTAGTACAAATAAAAAAGGATATTTCATAATGATAAATCATTCAATTAAGAAATTCTAAACTTATATGCATTTAACAACTGAAGCCCACAATATATGAAGTAAGAGCTAGTAGAATTAGGGACATGAAAAGACAATTCAATAATGATAATAGAAAACTTCAACACTCGTATTTCAGTCATGGATAGAAAAACTAGGGAGAAAATTAACAATGACATAGAAGACTTGAACAAAACTGTTGATCAACTAGACCTAACGTATCTACAGGATACATCTTCAAAAGTACAGAATACACAGTGAATAGTCTCCAGGCTAGATCATATGATAGGCTCTAAAGCAAGCGCCAACGTATTTTATGTGATTGAAATAGTAAAAAAGTACATTATCCTACTTCAGTGAGACAAAGAAAATGGTTATGATCCTGACCATAAGAACTTAGCATGTGCATTTAAATACTAAAAGAGATGAGCCAAGGTAAAAAATAAATAAATAAGCTGTCATAAAGGACTCATAAAGTTAAGGTTGCTATTATTTTGAATACATTTATTGCATTACATTTATAGGTCAATTGGGAGAAATTGATATATTAACAATATTAAATCTTCTGATCTATGAACATGGTACATCTCTTCATTTATTTAGGTCTTCTTCAATAGCTCTTAGAAATTTTCATAATTTTATCTATACATATTTTGTCCACATTTTGCTAAATGGACTTCTAGAATACATGTTTTGCTACTGAAACTTGTGTTATTTTTAATTTAAACTTCAAACCATTTGTCACTAGTGTATAGAAATATAGTGAATTTTGTTTACTGATTTAGGGCCTTGCATATTGTTAAATTCATGATTTTAGTTCTAGTGGCATTCTTGTAAATCCTTTAAGACTTTCTTTGTAAGCAATGTTGTGTTCTCAATAGAATCAATTTATATACCTTTTATCAGTTTAAATTGTCTTCTTCTATGGGCTAGGACCTCCAGTACAATGCTGAGTATGTGTGAGAGAAACCTTTGTTGGCTTGTTCCAGTCTTGGAAGAAATTGTGCATCTTTAGCACTAAGTTGGATGATAGCCCAAAGACTTTTCATAGATGACCTTTGTCAAGTTGAGAAAGATTCTATGACTAGTTTACATCAAAGTTGCTGAATGTTTCAACTGTTTTTCCTTTCTTTAATGAGATGTTCATAGTTTTTTCTACAAATATAATAAATTACATTGATTGACTTTTTTACATGTTAGACCCATACTGTACTACCAGAATAAATTTGATTGCTTTATTGAGTCAAATCTTTTATATTTTTGTATACTGTTGGATTTGGTTTAACAATATATATTTTGGGGAATTTTTCCTCTCTCTTCATGTGAAATATTTGGTCAGTGGTTTTCCTTTGTTCTCATAGTATTGATTATCAGGGTAACTGGCCTCATTAAAGTTCATTAAAGTATTATCTTTTCTTTGAATTTCAGAAAGAGTGTAAATAATATAGAAATTATTCTTTATGATTTGATTGAATATTACATCAGTGAGGCTATCTGAACCTGGAGTTTTGCTTTGTTGGTTTGTTTTGTTTTGTTGTAACGGGGTTTGTAAAGACAAACAGGTCTCAGTTTAATTATCTTTTCTTCCACTGTGTTTATTCATTTCATATAAGTTCACTGTTTGTTCACAATATTCTTTTGTGTCCTTTTTAATGTTTGCAGCATGTTTGCTTATCCTGACCACAAAGACTTCTTTAGACAGGGCATATTTCAAGGGCCATCATTTACGTGATGGTTCCATTTCCTAACTGTGTTAAGACCTGTTCCAGGATGTATTTTCAAATCAAAGGTGATTATAAAGTTTAATCGTGACAGTAGAATAAAAGCAGCCTGTGTGTGGGTTTGTGAGTGTGCTATGTGTGTGTACTGTGCATGTGTATAATGTTATGTATTGTCTTCATATAGTGTGTGTGTGTGTGTGCTTTCCACAGTCAGCGGTTGTTTAGCCCTTGCTGAGATGGCAAGGAAAAGACCTCCTGTGGACAAATGGCCTGAGTCTCTCATTGCTTTTATGTAACTAAAAATTAAAATGTGTGCTCAGTCATGTCTGACACCTTTGGGACCCCATGGCCTGCAGTGCTCCAGGCTCCCCTCTCCATGGGTTGGGCTGCCATTTCCTTCTCTAGGGGATCTTTCTGACCCAGGGATCAAGTCTCCATCAACTGCATTGGAGGCGTATTCTTTTACTACTGAGCCACCTGGGAAGCCCCTTTATATAACTAAGCATGTATTTAAAATAAATTGTTAACTTTCATATCAGATTGTGTTGAAGTCTATAGATGGAAATAGTACATCACGATGGGAAAAGATGAACTTTCCAATAAGACACATCTGTGTGCATATTCCGGCTTGTCACTTATTAAAGATATGGACTGGATATTTTATTTAATCTTTCTCAAAACTGCTTGATAATCTGTAAAATGGGTTTACAAAAACTAGTTTTTTAAAGAAAGCATTAATAATTACTCAAGATTTTGCATCATTCCTCGTGCTCAGTTAATATCAACAATTTCTATTGATACTGTACTGACTTTCTCTTGACATAGACAAATTGTCAGTGGGGACTACTGTATGTCTTCTCACAATGTGTGCAGGATTAGCATCTTCTATCTGTATTTAGATCATCGTCTAAGAGAGGACATCATTACCACGTGTTTTTTTTTTTTTTATGATTGCAGGAACCACAGTCATGCTCACTGTGGCAGCTTCTGTTTATGGCAACTTTTTCTGATAGTTGCAGAAGTCATCAGATGCAGGATATTGATTTTTTTTTCCTCAGAGGAGCACTGAATAATCGATTGCTTCAGTTTAAATGCTCTTAGAGATTCTTTAGGAAAGAGTTCAAGACAATTTAGCAGACATTAATAGGATTACTCATGCTAGAGGTCTTCTGGGAATTTGCAATATCCATTGCAATTTCTCAATTATTTTTAAAAATGACTGCTTAAAACAAGACTCAGAAGAAGAATTCCCAGTCAATAGATAAGAAGATTGAGTGGGCCCACTTTGATGTGAAAGGTCAGCCTACATGGCAGAACATAGAGAATCCAAAGATACATCATTTATCAAATGCTTTTCAATTTAAAGGCAGGTTTTCCTTATTTTCATTTGCTCCTTTTGGGGAGGGAATAGTTATGTTCAAAAGGGCATTGAAGCATGTTAATTGTCATGTGTCTAATCAATCGCCAGCCCAGGACTGATGCTCGGGACTGGTGCAGCGAGATTTCCCAGGGGGTAGGGAGGAGGGAGGGGGGTTCCGGAGGGGAAGCATATGTAAACCCATGGTGATATCATGACAATGTATGGCAAAAACAATTAAAAAAAAATGAGATAATACATTTAAAAAAAAAAAAGAAGAAGCATCATATCAATTCATCTTTGCAAAAATCAAAGTAAAATTCTGTTCTCAAATTAAAGATTATCTAACAGACTTGGATCTTGTGATGGATAAAGCAACAGAACATCCAACATCCATCGTAAGAGGCCATAGGGACACGCTGGTCTGTTCTGGCTTTTGGTGCAGAGATAAATGCAACAGCTGAATAATCCTAATAGGGAGGTTCTTACCGTGCGCTTGTTGGCACATTTTCCTCTTAAAAAATTACACATGCTGAATTTTATTGTTTTGCTCACTAAACCCTATCAATCTTCATGAGCTTATAGCTAAGACAATATTATACTTGGAGGGACTCCCTGCTATTATCAAATAACTTTGAAAAGAAATAGGAAAGTACAAGTTGTGCAACTGATGTTACAAATTCCAGCTAATGGAAATGATCATGGAAGACCACAAGGGATTTTTCAAGGTTTTTATGTGAATTTTAAAGGGCCTGGCCACAAAGTTGACTTCAAGAAATTTTATAAGAACAAGTAATAAGCAACAGAGAATATTTCATTTTGTTTTTATTCCTTTTATTTAAAGCTTTACCTTAAACCCGGGAAGCAGAAAACCTAACAAAAGTCCCAACTCTCTAGCTGCCAGCAGGTGGCAGTATTGACGCATGCAAAGCCACGCAGGTTACTTTGAAATCACCTGCTCAGGTTTTCGGTCTGCTTCAACTCCAGGTATCTGGGCTGAATCAGAAGTCCTAATAGGTGCTCTGCTTCCCCAGGTTTATTTCTCTATCTTTTAAACCAAGAAGTTTTTTTAAAGAGTAGTTATAGAGTCACAGAAAATTTGAGTGGAAGTTACAGTTTCCTATCTCTGCCCTCCCTCCGTTCCTGGGTAGTCCCCCATTACCAACACCCTCCAGCAGCCAACTGATGAAGCCGCATCTGCTCATCACAGTCACAAGCTCCTTTATGGTTCGCTTTTGATGTGCGCTCTATGTGTTTATATGGTATGTTCAGTCACGGTGTATAATGTGTGAGGAAATGTATCCATCGTGCAGAGTATGTCCCCTGCCCTGTGCTATGCTAATTCATCCATCTTCCGTTACCCCTAGCAACCACTAATCATTCTATCTCCATATGTTCACCTTTTTCAGGATATCATATATTTGGAACCCTACAACAGGTAACCTTCTTAGACTGGTTCCCTTCACTTAGTAGTATGCATTTAAGGTCCCTCTCTATTTTTTTCATGGTTTGATAACTCATTTCTTTTTAGTACTGAATATTATTCCTTTCTGGGGACAATATCTCTTTTTTATAAAGAGATATATTTTCCATTTGCAGCTCTCTTTAGACCTTGACAAAATTGTGATGTTGCAACTTTTTTTTTTTTTTTTCCCACCCAGACTCCTACTTGGCACTTGACGGTTTTACTCCAGAACACACTGCACTCAGCAAACCTCCCAGACCACAGGTGTCTGGGATGCTCTCCTTACTATGTCTTCCAATTACTCCTCCGAAGTGGAACTTTCCTAAATCAGATAGCAATAAAGGATCTGCACTCCTTTCAGATTCCTGGAACATCTTCTGTCGTCCAGAGAAAATGGAAGGCCCTGCAACCTCTCTCCCAGCCTCGGGGGGCCGGACCACAGACCAAATCCAGGATTAGCGCCGTGGCCGCTGAAATAAAGCAGATCCGAGCCAGACGGAAAACAGCCCGGATGTTGATGATTGTGCTCTTGGTGTTTGCAATTTGCTATCTCCCAATTAGCGTCCTCAATGTGCTAAAGAGGTAAAGGTCGCTTACTATTTGAAAATGAGATCTGCCATTTCTCTTGGTTCTTAATTAAGGACTTTTTTTTTTTAAGCCAGAGAAAAATTCTAAGCTGTCTGCTGAGATAGCTTGTCAGGCCAGCTGAGTTAGCTGAGTTAGTGTGTTGTTGTTACCAGCAGGTAAGAACACCCAGCTTTTTAGAGTGCTGGACTTTAAATGCTCTTATCCATGCTAATTCTCTATTGAATGACAGACAGAAAACAGATGTTCCCCTGACCTCTTCAAGTTAATTGCTGAATCTCAGATGCAGAAAAAATTCTAATGCAAAAAAACTCATTTACAGCTTGGAGCTCTTTTTTGATCAGAACAAATGGGTTTTCCAACTTTCTTCTCAAAGACATAGGGAATGCTGACAGAATTTTATCTAAAGGACTAAAAGAGATAAGAATTGTGTTAGGGTTCTAATTATATTTAAAAGTGCATTTAGGAGCACACACATACAAATGGAATCACAGCACATTCTGTGTTTTGAATGCTTAAACAGAAAGAAAGAAAATCCACTTTTCTGAAGTCAGGTTTAGGGTGAATAGGTGAATAGTGTTAATAATCAAAGTCAACACAAAGCTTTTCAGTGAGAGAAGTTATGTTCCTGGAACCCTGAAGATACACTTTTAAGTTAAAACAATTGGCCAACATGATCAGCCGATATGGGGCAGTGGTACCCAGAAATCTTCAACCATTTTTGTTAGAAAGTATCTTAATAGTTGCACTGAGGCTGGTCCCAAGGCAAAACTGGTTCTGTTTATCAGAGGACTCTAACTAAAACTAGGATTGTGCCTCTCCTTTTCCCCCAATTCAGAGTCAATATCCTATTCCTCACAGCTGGGGACTCTTGAAAGAGGCAGCTTTGGCTGGAAGCACAGTGTGAAGGTGGTATAACCAGCTGCAAAGATTTGTCATTCTCTTTGGGTCTTTGTCTTTGATTGCTTACTGACTTTTTTCTTTACATTTTTTTAAAAATAAATTTTATTGAAGTTATGTTGATTTACAAAGCTGTGTTAGTTTCAGCTGCACAGCGAAACAATTCAGTTATATATATATATAAATGACTTTATCAATGGTAAAGAAAGAGAAAATGAACTTTTCAGCAATGTTGTTTAGTACAGGTATGAGATCTGTAGCAGCTTTGGTCCTTGATATATATACCAGCTCGCAAGAAAAGGGAAGCTTCTTTGCCATATATATGTATACACACACACATATACACACACACATATATGTATGCATATTTTAGTTCCCTTCTTAATTTTCCTGCCCAAATGTATTCTAGTACAAATGTATTCTAGTCTGATGCAAAATGATGTTTTCTGTTCCTAAGAACCTATAAACATACTGGATAGATTTTCTCTCTCTCTCTCTCTTTTTTTTTTGTGTGTGTACTTTTATTTTAGTCTGTCTAAACTCATTGAAAATTGGGTTTACTGCTCTCTCAAAGACACACTTGGGTTTCCTGCATCTCAGCCCTAGTACCTTCCCTTTAGCTAGTTCCAAATACATACTTGTCCATATTTCTATCCTTATGACTTACAGACCTTCCTTTTCAAGGAAAATAAATGGCTTTCCAAGGAGAAAACCCATGTTCAATTTAAAATAGTTTCCGTTTTTTGTGTCTTCTGGTCTTTGTCACAAAATAAAAATTTCAAAATAACCTTTAAAGTTGTTTTTCTCTTTACCACACACATTTTCTTCAAAAACTTGTCTCTGTTTGCCTTCTCATTTTCTACTTTTGTTTTCTTTCTCTTACAAATAAAATCCTTAATTCTTTTCTTTAGAAGTCTGGCTAGTCAAAACCAACATCTTTAAAGCAAGTCTGGCTTGTATATTATTCAAAGATATATTGTGATAGAGGATCATAACATAGTAATTCCATTTATCCATGTTGTCTCACTATACATTATATTTTTGTAAGACTATATTACTCTATAGAACATCACTTTATTCTGACAATGCATTTCTATCATGTGCACAAAATCCACAATCAATGATGAAACCTCTATCAAGAAATGCATTATAATCTTCAGCCTACAAATTTATCAAGTAGTTACAAGTTGCCTGCTGTTGTCTAGTGAATAGAATTTGATGGCTGAGATATTTCAATGTATAGAACAAATCTTAAAAATTACCTTTAAGGAGATAGTAATAAATTATTTGTCAGAGTTTAAAATAATGAATAAAAATATTAAAACTTAAAAATTTTAAGAAATTACCAGAATTTTGCTGACTGGCAACTAGTTCTTCTCTGCATATTAAAAAAAGAAAAAATCCCAGTAGCCCATATTCAGCAAAGTGATAAGACTGACGTTGAAGAAATGTTATACTCTGATCAATGCACAAATGAAAGTAGGAAGTAGTACATATAGAAAGCAATGTAGGAGTGGTATATATACTCATTGCTATATTTAAAATAGATAACTAACAAGGACCTACTGTATAGTACAGGGAACTCAGCTCAATATTCTGTAATAACCTACATGGGAAAAGAACTTCAGAAAGAAGAAATACATGTATATGTGCAAGTGAATCACGTTGTTGTACTCCTGAAATGAGCATACTCTGATCTAAAATAAAAATTAAATACAATAAAACTGAATATTAACAAACACTGCTCCATTGGGTTCAGAAGCAACATGAAAGAAGGGAGATAGATACATATCCAAACTTTGTATTCTTATTGCCCTCATCCTTTACAAGGGAGAGAGCCCCTTCTTCTCTGACCTGAGCCTGCTTTTAATTTATTACAATACAGATTGTGCCTCTAGGTACCCTTCAGAGACTGAAGTTCTTCTGGCCCCGCTGTGGTACCCTAAAGCTGTAAGTGGTCCATCCTGCAGGGCAGCACCGGGGTCAGGCAGCTGAGACCCAGGCCTTTGTTGACCCTTGAGTTTACTTATTTAAAGGTGCTTACCAGAATTTCACTGACTTCCTGCTCCTGTTTCTTTTCCTACAGAGTGTTTGGGATGTTTACCCACACGGAAGACAGAGAGACTGTATATGCCTGGTTTACATTTTCGCACTGGCTTGTGTATGCCAACAGTGCCGCGAACCCAATTATTTATAATTTCCTCAGTGGTGAGTTTTCACCTGTTTCTTCTCTACAAACCACAGCCCAGGGCAAGGGGTGGATGAAGGTGTGAACACCCTTGAACTGTAGGAAGAGCTTAGTTGCAATATAATGAGGATTTGTTTTTTGCTGATCTGACTGGTCTTTAGTTTTTCTTCCCTTATGAGAAGGAATACTTGTTACCTAACAATCAGAAAATTATCTAAATAACTTTTTCCATTAAATTTAATTTTTTCTTTTTAACTTTTTCCATTAAATTTAGAAGAAAAGTTGAAATGAGAGAGTGAAACTGTGAGAACTGGATAAGAATCTTGCTTGTAGTATATTAAACTTATGATTTACAAAGATGTGAAATCATTTTATCTGAAAATAAAACAGCCTTGCTTATATCATTTCCTTTGCCAATATTTATAGCCTAATTGAGATGGAGTTGGAACCTTTGTGTTTTTAGGTATTTCTCTGTATTTACATTTCTCTTGTGGGTAATTATATCTCTTGGGCTTATCTCAAGATTTCTCACTGACCCAAAAAATTATATTCCTCCTAAATAACACTGAATTAAACAGACCATACACACATAGCTCTGCAACTGATTCCACCCATCTCTGTTTATGGAATCAATATAATTATAAAAATCATTTAACTAAATGCTTTTTAATGGTATAGCCACTTTTAAAGATTGTATTTGTTTACTTATTTGGCCTCACCATGTGACGTACAGGATCTTAGCGACCTGACCAGGAATAGGACCCATGCCACCTGCACTGAGAGCCACCAGAAAAGTGCCCCTCAAAAGACAAACAATCAGGCTTTTCTAAAATACCTTTTTTTTTTTCAGTCATGGCAGGCACCCTCTATATGGCTGTACAGATGGTACAGTGGTAAATGATCCGCTGGTCAATGCCGTAGCCATGGGTTCGATCCTTGGGTCGGGGGATCCCCTGGAGAAGGGAATGGCACCCCGCTCTAGCACTCTTGCCTGGAAAATTCCATGGACGGAGGAGCCTGGTGGGCTACAGTCCATGGGATCGCAGAGAGTCAGACATGACTGGGCGACTGACACTTTCACTTTCAAATATAAAAACAGATAAACAACAAGGACCTACTGTATAGCACAGGGAACTATACTTAATTATTTTCTAACAACATATAAGGGAATCTGAAAAGTTGTAACTGAATGACTGCACTGTACACCTAAGACTAACATGATATTGTAAATCAAAGATACTTCAATTTAAATATAAATGATTGTTTTAAAGACTGCACAAAGCTTCCCATAAAGAAATTTCCTTTTTTTTATCTTTTCCCCACCATTATAAAATATAGATTTGGCCCCAGGAGGCCACTCATTTGTACCCTATTCGAGATTGGTTAAAACATACTGACTGCAAAATTCTTCTTTTCTTTCATTCTCCTGGCCATCCAGGAAAGTTTCGAGAGGAATTTAAAGCCGCGTTTTCTTGCTGTTGCCTTGGGGTTCATCACCGCCAGGAGGACCGGCTGGCCAGGGGACGGACAAGCACGGAGAGCCGCAAGTCCCTGACCACGCAGATCAGCAACTTTGATAATGTATCAAAACTGTCTGAGCAGGTGGTTCTCACGAGTATCAGCACCCTCCCAGCGGCCAACGGCGCCGGGCCCCTCCAGAACTGGTAGAAGGCTGATGCGTAGGAGAAGGATGTCTGAGGACCACTCTTTTTTTAAACCTCTGTACACAGAAACTTTGTTATGCTACTGATCTGAAGTGAGAACTATTGTGCGGACCACTCTCCTCTTTTCTTTTTTTAAGGGAAAATGATCTCTTGCTCTTTGGAAATAAAGTCAATTTAAAATCATTTCTCAACTTTCCATTGAAATATGTTAGAAGTCGAACCTTCCACTGGATTTATTTCAGGCTATTTCATTTTTAACTTCATGTACTAGGATTAGTGTCAATTAAAAGTGTGAAAATTTCCGATGCTAATTGTTATTTTAATCTACCTTCAAATTGGCAGGTGAAAGTTTTCCAAACTTATCCTTTGATTTTCTTTTGGTTGCTAAAAGAAGTAGCAGTTACTAGCTCTGGATTAACAAGAGATATGTTCATTGACTTTGTAGCTTTAAAAAATTACTAAACAGAAGTGTCATTATGATGTGATATCTGAGAGTATATTTATATACAAAATAGCATATTATATTAGATAACTCAAAATCTATATTTCAAAACTAAATATATAGGCTATTCAACATTATTTTCCATTAATTGTATAACTCAGTTACACAGTTTTCTTGGGTTTGTAATCTTACCATGACTAGTATTTCTCATTTTAATGAAGAGCCAGTAAAGCTCTGTATTCATACAAAAATTTTGGAGTAACTATAAATTTGAAATTTCTATCTCTAAGGAAAGATTTTAACATTGAAGAATAAGATACAACATAATCACACTCTTCCAACCAGTAAAAATGAGATAATTGGTCTTACTAAGATAAATGAAGAATGCAATTTACAAAGAAAAGTAGTAGTATAATACCAAATCACTGTGGGTCCCATATTGGACAGGTTAATGTCATGAAGAGTTGATGGTAATTATTTGTATTTATTTACATTTTATAAACATTTATCAGGTCTTCTCCAGTGGCTCAGGAGTTAAAAAAAAAAAATCCACCTGAAATGAAGGCACTGCAGGAGATGTGGGTTTGATCCCTGGGTTGGGAAGATCCCTGGAGAAGGATTTGGCAACCCACTCCAGTATACTTGCTGGAGAATTACATGGACAGAGAAGCCTGGTGGGCTACTGTCCATAATGCCTCAGAGTTGGACATGACTAGAGAAACTTAGCATGCACGCATACAAACATTTATCAAACACCTCCGAGAAGGTACCCACTGTACTCAGATGGATGTGACCATGCCTTTGAGAGAGCTCCAGTGCACTGAGGGGAACTTGTTGGTAGAGGATGCAGGGAGATGATTCAGACTCCAAGTAGGAAGTAACCACCGATGGCAGCCTCACCCTGACATGGGCAAGAAGTTTGCAATTTTTTGTTTCTGTTTAATTAGAGTAACTCTTGATGTCAGTCTATCCAGACCTGTGGCTGAGAGCCAGGTAGCTAGGAGACTGAAGGGCATTGCTCTTAATTCACACACAAAGGAACAGGAGTGTAGCATATTTTGTACAAATAGAACATCTGGGGTTCAAAGCACTGAATATTTTCAATTTTCTTCTCTGCAAAACTATTCTGATTCAAACAGTCACTTTAAAATTAAATCAAAGGTGAAAGAGATGTTCATGGCTAGTTGCTCTTCTTGTAGTATAGTGGCAGGTATTCTTATTTTATTAAAGCAAAAATTAAGGAGAACATTTAAGAAAGATTTTCATAAAACATAAAAATTATGTTGTTTTTTTGTTACTATTTTTCAACTCATCACTTTCAAAGATAATATAACTAAAGTATCCACAAATGATTTTCATGTCTTAGATTTGGGATTACTGTGTGCTTTTTACTACTCAAAGCAAAAACTACCCTTGAACAAGGTTTATTGAAATTATATTGCTAATTATCAGAATGATATCAATGAAAGCAAATTTTGTAATTCTCCTTTCTCCTCTTTGTATATCTGAGAACTGTTTTTTTCTTATTTATGCTGTGTGAAAGAGAATTGTGATTTTCATATTGTGATGGAAACTAGCCCTTTAGTTTGAGGATAACGCCAAATAATATTGATAATATGCCTTAATAGCTAAGTAGTATCAGAGAATAAAAGCTAAATGTTTCAGATCCTAACATATCTAGCTACCTATCATTTAAGAAGAGAGAGGGCAAGAAAGCAAGAGCCAGAGCTGCAGAGACAAAGAGGCTCAGAGAGGCGTGTTGTGGAATGGTGTGAACAGCAGACTCAAAAGTCAGAATTCCCTTGCTCTAAATCAGTGATTCTCAAAATGTGGCTCCTGAACCATCATTGTCAGCATTGCCTGAGAACTCATTAGCTGTGCAAATTTTCACCCTGTCCCAGATCAGAAACTTTGAGGGTGGTACTCAGGAATCTGTGTGTTCACAAACCCCACAGGTGATTCCAAAGGGTCTTCACTTTGTACCTCTGCTCCAGACACTAGCACCTAGCACCTGTACAATAACCCATGTGAAATAAGTATTTTACTCCCCAGGTAGTACAATAACCCATGTAAAATAAGTGTTTTACTCCCCAGGTATCTACAACAGGGGCCATCATCATCACTACTGTCAACCTGATTGAGGGTCAGAAAGAAGAGGCGAGTACCAATGTTGAAAATCACTCAGCATCATCTCAGCCAAGAGATGATGGGCCATGAAATACATGTCCCTGTGTTACAAGAGCAGTGTGGAGAGAAGTCAGGTTCTAAGGCCCTTGCGTGCTTTATGGCTACCTGGATGATCTGAGTTTCTAACTAAAACTTTCAAATCTCCAGTCTTACTTAACCTTACAAAAGTCTAAGTTTGTTGAAGCAGACATTTTCCAAGAATGAGCATTGCCTGGAAGGAAAGAACAAATAAACACACACCAGTCCTTATAAGAAACTGTGGGAATGGGCTATCAGCCCATGTATACTTCTGCCAACTAGCTGATGCAGGAATCCTCCTAAGAGGTCTGGATTTAGCACTGACCTTAATAGGACAAAGGGGAAAGAAACAGGTGTTCCCCAAAGCAGCCGATCTTATGGAAAAAAGGGTCAACTACTTACCTCATTGTGTGCTGTTATTAACACAAATGAGATTTCCGAAAAGAGTATGTTGGGACTGTTTGATGCTACACGTAGAATATGTATCTCTCTTGCTTTGCTGTATTTGAGAGATTGAATGTAAAATGTCATTAATGTTACTGAAATTTTGTTATCAACAGGAATGATAATAATTTTGCCTCGTGTAGGATCCATTTGAACTTTATTATTTCTGAATTTCTACAAACGTATGACAATATTGATATTCAAATTCATTCATTCTTGGCAAAAAGGTGACTCTCAGTTTCTGAAGAAGATGGCTTCTAAATTCTCCAAGGCTGGGAACATTTCTTGGGTATTAAACAAGCTATTATAAATCATGGATAAATTAACTACAGAAGTGTTAGGAACAATGGTATTGAACATCACTCCCAGTGTACATCATTTTCATGAAGATAAAGAAAAAATATGCTTATAAGATATAATCTGAATGCATATAAACTTGAATGACAATATCAGAAAGACAAACTTCAGAGATAATTTTGGACACAAATTGTGAGGAGAGCTATTACTATTTTAATAGTTGTTTTTGCACTTGATATAAATAATAATAATCAATTGTATTTCAGAATATCTGGGCAGCCATTAACATTTAGAAAGATTTTCAATTCCAGTTAGTTTTACAACAGAAAACTTTTCTACTTCCTACAAGTTAACAGTCAAAAAAGGGAAAAATTCTCTTAGGTTATGTGCATTAGCTTTCAAATGGCATGGAGCAAAATTATAGATTTCTTTTCAGAGACAATATATGCAAACACAGAAAATACTGTCAATTTAAGTCTACTCTATTACATTATGTACATAGTAAGCAAAGTGCAAAGGCATGAAAAACACTTATCTCCCCAAATTCAAGGGGGACCGCTTTCTAGAGAACTGTTGCTGTTAAAGAGGGGGTGAATTACTCTGTCCACTTTGCCACGTATTTCTATACTCTCAAAATTTCTTTGTAAGGTTTTCATGAAATGTATTTCTTTAATTGTTGTGTGCCACGTGTGTAACATCACGTCACTTGCTTAACACTTATTTTATATATTTAAAGTTCTTTATGCCTGACATTGTGTCTTCATGAAGAAATTTCTTATCCAGTCTGATGTGATTGTGCACCAACTACCACGAATGATGCTGCTTAGGTAGTTTTTAAGTAAAAACCATACTGAGTATTCTGTAATCATATTCACACCATCCTCTCCATTGTATGAAAGATATTGTTGTTGTTCATTAGATAAGTTGGATATTCAGTCATAACTACTGTCACCTCTCTGCAGTTAAGGATTGGATTAAGCCCTCTGGTGCAGTACTTAATGACCCAAATATGTTTCCCAATAAGTTTATATAATCAGAGATAATCATGATATAAAAGTTTTTTAATACTGTTTTTAAGAGCAGGTACTATAATAAAGATGGTTAGAATTAAGATAGAAATATTTCATAAAAATTATGTAAAACTGCATATATAGAGTATTAAATTTTGGAGCTTTTACCTGAGTTAAGATATTAAATCTTCTTTTGACTTAGAGGAAATGATGACCTTGTGATTTTCAATTTGTTCTTAGACTATACGTTTGGCAGTTAAGTAAATAAGCAACTTTTCTCTTGGTCATTGTATCTAAAATTTTTAAGGCTATTTTAAGTTCACGGATAAATTTTAAAAGGTTTATTTCCTTGCTTTTCATTCTGATAAATGACAGGGTCAACTGTCAGGATTTTAATTTAAAAATTCATTTTTACTCAGCACTGTTGATTCTAACTTTGATCAAAATGAAGTCCCAGTAACTGGGGAAGGTCATTGCTTGGCTCCTTCTAGAGAAAGATTTGAAGGTGAGGTAGTTTCTAAAGGCAAAGTGAAACTCAGGGTGGAATCCCAGGAGAGACAGGCTATTTCATTGGTGAGGGTTTGAGGGATCCATCAGGACAGACTAGGGGCTTGGCCAGACCTCCTCCCAGAACCATGAAACAAGCTCAGCCAGCATCACTTTTTCACTTTCATTGGAGCCAGTGGCCAGGAATGGAAGTCACAGAGGAAAGTTCTCAAAGCGCTTCTTGGACCTTGCCCTTCTGACAGGGCCCTTTTACTCTCCAGCTGCTCTCTGGCCCCCAGGCCATCCCCGGCCCAATGCCCGCCGCCTGTCTTGCCCTGCAGAGTTCCTGTCCTCCTCTAGCCCCAAATGAGCCAATAGATAAGTAAGTATGATTCTCTTCTTGGGTTATTGCTTGAGGTGAACCAGGGGCAAGTGACTCATTTGTGAACAAATGAAGCAGAGCTCAAGAAAAACGGGAAAGAAAACAACATTGCTATATCCAAATATTTGCAATTTCATATTCCCTCAAAACCCCAATTTTGTCTTCGATATTGGTGTGTTCCTGTAGTCTTCTCGACCTGTGTCTGCTACCTATTAAAGCCCCAGCTGAGCTTGCTGCCTCAACTTAGAAAGGATCCCAGTGTTGAGACCCTCAGGCCAAGGCAAGAACAGGTCACTAGGATGAGCACTGGAGCAGGCGCTGCTGAAGCCACTTTTGAAAACAAAGCATCTATTCCATGACTTTTCATCAATCTGGTCCCTATGCAAGAGCAGAAAAGTAAAATACTAAACAAAAATAACAAAAAACTCAATTTAAAGAAAAAAAAATCACTGTCTAATTAATTGCACAAGACTTGAGTTAATATGTTAAATCTCAAAGGAAGAATGGTACAAATAAAATGTTTATGAGGTAGGAAAATTCTTAGCAGACCATGGCTACCCAACACTTCATTTATTGCAGATGTGACAACAAGAGCATCTTCTGAAAGATGTGCTGCTCCCGCTCAGGGAGCGCAGATCTAAAGGCTCTCCTCATGCAGTTAAAGTGGACAGACCGGAACTTGTTTACAAAGCTCTGTCTCAGTCATGTGTGATACCCATAAAGGAATGGAGAAAATGGTCATTTAAGAATTTTCTCATTATATACATGCATGCATGAATCAATATGTATAACTGAGGGATTTAGAGGATATTGTTTTGACTTAGAGGAAATGATGATTCTGTGATTTAAAATATAAAGGGAAATCCTTTAACTCAGTTCAGTTCAGTCATTCAGTCCTGTCTAACTCTTTGTGGTGCCATGGACTGCAGCACACCAGGCTTCCCTGTCCATCACCAACTCCCAGAGCTTTCTCAAACTCATGTCCATCGAGTAGGTGATGCCATCCAACCATCTTATCCTCTGTCATTTCCTTCTCTTCCTGACTTCAATCTTTCCCAGCATCAGGGTCTTTTCCAGTGAGTCAGCTCTTCCCATCAAGTGGCCAAAGTATTGGAGCTTCAGCTTCAGCATCAGTCCTTCCAATGAATATTCAGGATTGATTTCCTTTAGGATTGACTGGTTGGATCTCCTTGCAGGCCAAGGGACTCTAAAGAGTCTTCTCCAACATCAAGTTCACAAGCATCAATTATTCAGGGCTCAGCTTTCATCATAGTGCAACACTCACATCCATACATGACTAATGGAAAAACCGTGGCTTTGACTAGACGGACCTTTGTTGGTAAAGTAATGTCTCTGCTTTTTAATATGCTGTCTAGGTTGGTCATAGCTTTTCTTCTAAGGAGCTAGCATCTTTTAATTTCATGGCTGCAGTCACCATCTACAGTGATCTTGGAGCCCAGAAAATTGAAGCCTGTCACCATTTCCATTGTTGCCCCATCTATATGCCATGAAGTGATGGGACCAGATGCCTTTATCTTTGCTTTTTGAATGTTGAGTTTTAAGCCAACTTCTTCACTCTCTTCTTTCACTTTCATCAAGAGGCTCTTTAGTTCCTCTTTGCTTTCTGCCATTAGAATGATGTCATCTGCATATCTGAGGTTATTGATATTTCTTCTGGCAATCTTGATTCCAGCTTGTGCTTCACCCAGCCCAGCATTTTGCATGGTGTACTCTGCATATAAACTAAATAAGCAGGGTGACAATATACAACCTTGATGTACTCCTTTTGCAATTTGCATCATGTCTGGTTCTAACTGTTGCTTCTTGATCTGCATGAGTTTTCTCAGGAGGCAGTTCAGGTGGTCTGGCATTCCCATCTCTTTAAGAATTTCCCACAGTTTCTTGTGATCCACCCAGCCAAAGGCTTTGGCATAGTCAATAAATCATAAGTAGATGTTTTTCTGGAACTCTCTTGCTATTTTCATGATCCAGTGGATATTGGCAATTTGATCTTTGGCTCCTCTGCCTATTCTAAATCTGGCTTGAACATCTGGAAGTTTTCAGTTCACATACTGTTGAAGCCTCACTTGGAGATTTTTGAGCATTATGTTCCTAGCATATGAGATGAGTGCAAATGTGCAGTATTTTGAACATTCTTTGACATTGTCTTTCTTTGAAGTTGGAATGAAAACTGACCTTTTCCAGTCCTGTAGCCACTGCTGAGTTTTCCAAATTTGCTGGCATATTGAGTGCAGCACTTTCACAGTATCATCTTTTAGGACATGAAATAGCTCAGCTGGAATTCCATCACCTCCACTAGCTTTATTTGTAATGATGCTTTCTGAGGCCCAGTTGACTTCAGATTCCAGGATTTTTGGCTCTAGGTGAGTGATCACACCATTGTTGTTATCTGTGTCGTTAAGATCTCTTTTGTATAGTTCTTCTATGTATTCCTCCCACCTTTTCTTAATTTCTTCTGCTTCTGTTAGGACCACACCATGTCTGTCCTTTACTAAGCCCATCTTTGCATGAAATGTTCCTTGGTATCTCTAATTTTCTTGAAGAGATCTCTAATCTTTCCCAATCTATTATTTTTATCTATTTCTTTGCATTGATCTCTGAGGAAGGCTTTCTTATATCTCCTTGCTCCTGCAGTGCAGGCAGGTTCTTTACCATTGAGCTATCAGGGAAACCCAGCCCTTTATATATGCATATGTATATATTATGGGGCTTCGTAGATCACACTAGTTGTAGCGAATCCACCTGCCGAAACAGTAGTCACAAGAGATTAGGGCTCGATCCCTCAGTTGGGAAGAGCCCTGGAGTAGGAATATATCTTATATATACACAACTGATCCTTGAATAACACAGATTCAACCTGCACAGGTCTACTTATACTAAGATCTTTTAACGGTAAATTCTTCACTTGTGGATAAAGATCCACTAGAAAATTATATGCAGCTTTTCTACTAAGTGGGGGTGTCCTAACTTCAATATTGTTCAAGAGTCAATTGTAGATAAATAGATGAAGAGATAGATGGATTGACAGATGGACAGAGAAATAGATCAATGGTTATCTAAGTAAAGAAATAGATAATCTCACTGAGCTGTCTAGTATGAGAGTATCTCACAAAGTATAGTAGCTTTGTATCCCAGGCATTTAGAGTTCACTTTTCAACTAGTTTGATGATGCTTTAGTCATGAAGTTGTATCCAACTTTGAGACCCCATGGACTGTAACCTGCCAGGCTCCATTGTCCATGGAATTTCCTAGGCAAGAATACTGGAGTGGATTGCCATTTCCTTCTCCGGGGGATCTTCCTGACCCAGGGATTGAACCCACATCTCTTGTGTCTCCTGCTTTGGCAGGTGGATTCTTTAACACTGAGATACCTGGGAGCTCCTTCTCATCTAGTTTACTCCCTCTTAGATTATTTTTCAGTTTGGTGGCTAGTTTTCCTCACTCTTACAAATACACAAGTTTTATGGTTTTGCTATTCCAGACAGCCTTTTGCCTAAGACCATTATTTTCTCCTTTCTTTTATTTATTATTTATTAGTTTGTTGATTTATTTTACTAGCATTCATATAGTTATAATAATTTGGAACAAGTGTAAAGGAGAAGCCTGTAAACTGTAAATTGTTTCTAAAATAGTCAGTAAGAATCTAAAGTCCTTGATGCCACAGACCTTTTCTGTGTTTAGTACTACATTCCTGGTTCTTGGAAGGAATGGAGGCTGTCACAAAGAAGTCACCTGATAAATATCTGTTGAATTAATGAAATAATAATAATTTCATGTAAATTATTTCCCCAGATCATTCTTTTATTCCATTTTGTCCAAGTTCTTTCCATGCGCCCTCTGGAGCTCCCTTTTCATGGTGAGCAATCAATGCCTTATGGTCTCAGAGTCTACATCACTCATGCATTTTTTATTTTCTACCAAAACTAAACCATATATGGAGGTTGACATCAGGGATTCCCACTCTCTTTGTACTATCCAAGGGAGAGGTTGCACCAAAACTGTTCTTTGCACCAGTCCAAGCCCAAATGACTGCTCTTCCATCCATAAGTGAAACCCGGCCCCATGCAGAGCCTCACCACTGTGGACCTCCCCACATTGCTAACTTGTCTGCCTTTCGGTCTCCCTTGCCTTCACTCATGTATGTCATCACTTGGATCTGTGTGGATGATGCACCCAGGAATCCAACTCCACATCTCTTGTTCTGCTTAATGTGAAAGCCTTGATTCCACTGTTCTTCCTCAACAAGCCCACACAGCCTGGCAGAGTGCAGATCACAAGCTCCACCTTGGACTCTATCGTCTCCTGTGACAAGAGGTATTTTACAGAAATGCAAGACTCTCATTGTATTCTGAGTCAGCAGTTGCTTATCTATCCTTTCCTCTCACACTTATGGTCCCACCACAGCTTCCCTCCTCAACCTCAGAGAGATGACTGGATTCTTTACACTTTTATTTTATTCTAGTTCATCTGTTCAAACCTGGACTTAACTTCTTCCCCAACCAGAGTAAACCAAGACACCCAAGTGGTACTGTACTCATTAGGAAATTTTATTTAATTTTTTCTAGAAAATCTAAGCTTTTAATGTATGTATTTTCTATTGAATATAGCTGATTTATAATGTTGTGTTAGTTTCTAGTGTACAGCAAAGTAATTCAATTATACATACATACATATATATCTATATATATTCTTTTTTGTATGCTTTTCCATTATGGTTTATCCTATGATATTCAATATAATCCCCTGTGCTATACAGTAGGATCTTGTTGTTTATCTATCCTATATAATATATATAACTGGCATCTGCTAATCTAAAACTCAATCCTTCCCCTCTCCATCAGTTTGCTAAACACAAGTCTGTTCTCTATATCTCTGAGTTTGTTCCAAGATGCATTCATTGGTGCCAGATTTTAGATTCCACATGTAACTGATATCAAACAGTATTTGTCCTTCTCTGTCTGACCTACTTAGTGTGATCATCTCCAGGTCCATCGATGCAGCTGTAAATGAGATTTCATTCTTGTTTATGGCTGAGTAATATTCCATTATATGTGTATGTATGTGTGTGTGTGTGTGTATCAGCTCCGTCCATCATTCAGCCATGTCCGACTCTTTGCGATCCCATGGACTGTCCTACACCAGGCCTTCCTGTCCATCATCAACTCCCAGAGCTTGCTCAAACTCATGTCCATCGAGTAGGTGATGCCATCCAGCCACCTCATTCTCTGTCATCCGCTTCTTCTCCTGCCTTCAATCTTTCCCAGCATCAGGGTCTCTTCAAATGAGTCAGTTCTTCACATCAGGTGGCCAAAGTATTGGAGTTTCAGCTTCAGCGTCAGTCCTTCCAATGAATATTCAGGATTGATTTCCTTTAGGATTGACTGGTTGGATCTCCTTGCAGTGCAAGGGAATCTCAAGGGTCTTCACCAACACCACAGTTTAAAAGTGTCAATTCTTTGATGCTCAGCTTTCTTTATAGTTCAACTCTCACATCCATACATGACCTCTGGAAAAACCATAGCTTTGACTAGATGGACCTTTTTTGGCAAAGTAATGTCTCTGCTTTTTAATATGCTGTCTAGGTTGGTCATAACTTTTCTTCCAAGGAGCAAATGTCATTTAATTTCATGGTTGCAATCACCATCCATGGTGATTTTGGAGCCCAAAAAATAAAGTCTGTCACTGTTTCCACTGTTTCCCCATCTGTTTCCCATGAAGTGATGGGACCAGATGCCATGATCTTAGTTTTCTGTTGAGCTTAAAGCCAACTTTTTCACTCTCCTCTTTCACTTTCATCAAGAGGTTCTTTAGTTCTTCACTTTCTGCCATAAGGGTGGTGTCATCTGCATATCTGAGGTTATTGATATTTCTCCTAGCACATATATATATGTGCAGTGGTAAAGAATCCACCCACCAGTGCAGGGGTCCAAAAGACAAGGGTTTAATCACTGGTTTGGGAAGATCCCCTAGGGTAAGAAGTGGTAACCTAACCCAGTATTCGCCTGGAAATTTTCATGGACAGAGGAGCCTGATGGGCTACAGTCCATGGGGTCACAGAGAGTCAGATACAACTGAGTACCCACACACACAGGCAAATACAGGCCACACCTTCTTTATCAATTCATCCATCAACGAACATTTAGGTTGTTGCCACGTCTTGGCTACTGTGAATAATGTTGCTATGAGCATAGGGATGCGTGTATCTTTTCAAGTTATAGTTTTTCTATATATATGGCCAGGATTGGGATTGCTGCATCATATGGTGGTTCTGTTTTTAGTTTTTTGAGGAACTTCCATACCGTTTCCCATAGTGGCTACACTAACTTACATTCCCCCCGATAGTATAGGAGGGTTCCCTTTTAGGAGACATTATTTACTTAAAAAAATACTTTTTTCCTAGATGAAGTTCATGACAGTTTTCATAGCACAGACAGCCTACTCTCCTATGACTTGGGAATAAATGCACTGGGCAAGGGGTAAAAGTTTGGTAGCTAGGCAGTGACTTCTCTTTGACTTAGAGATGCTGATCTCCAGGTGGAAAGTCAGCCTTGGCATTAGTCACATCACCTTCCTTTCCCTGTCTCTGCCATCACAAGCCCTTATGGTTTTTCCTCCTGCGTCAGAAGCTGTTCCAAAGATAATTTAATTATTTAGAAATGCTTATTAAGACCATGTAAATTTGCTTAATTTGATCTTGCAAATCCTCTCAAATTCTTCCTTCTCATTGTCCAATCTTTGCTTTTCATTGTGTGTTTGAGGGCAGGAGTAGGTTACCTCATTGTCTTCTGGGCTAGCTATGAGTAATTTCCTTATTTATTCCTCTTTTAAAAACAGTAAATAGTACGTTATCCCTTACAAATGCATCTGGAGCCGGAACATTTCACTTTTTAAATCCTGCACTTCATTCCTTCCACTGTGCCATCATCATACTGGAACTTACCTTACCATCTTCCTCACCATGGAAAGCCAGCAACTTGCCCTTCATCTAATTGTGAAGCTAATTGTGTTGCGTTGTTTCCCATTCTGAGGGGAGTATTCCCCATGCACTCTGTCCAATGCTTTATCTTTTAAGAATAGAATGAATTCATTTAAATGCTTTTATTTTCAAACTGTACCTTTCTCTTTACAAATTATACATCTTCCTTTGCATTTGCTAATCCTCAAACCTTACTTTCCTCCTGTGACAAATTAGGTCTTTAGGATGTATTATTATAAAGAAGCATCTATAGGCCTTGTTTTCTTTTGTTCATTTTCCTTTGGTTTTACCAATAGAATCTGAATATTTCACTTCAACTATGCCTCCCTGGGTGTTATTCTCCTGTTGTTGAAGGGGGCCATCTCTTCCTTACCTTCTTGCCCCTAAACGGTGCCCTTATGATGCATTATTTTACACATAACTGGATTGAGGAAATGAAAAGACTGAGAAAGACAAAATCCTTTCCTCAGTCCATTCACACAAATCTGTGGTTCCAAAGTTAACAGCATTCTGGTAGTCTCATGGGAGTTTTCTTCATTCTTATCACTCATTAACGACTTACAGGCAGGTTAAAAGCAGCCGTGACTGCAACTTGTTCAGAAACCAAAACCGTCTCCCTACCCCATCAAAGCCCGAGGGTAAGCCTGCTACTAACGCTTAAATAAATATTTTCTCAAGAGTCAAGGTCTGTTAGATGGTCCTCTCATAAGATTTTCCAATGTGATGGCACAGTAATGAGTTCTGCCCCCTCCTTTAAATATTTGAAAAGCTTGGTTTAATACAATATCTACATCTACTAGAATAAAGGGTCCCTTTCCTTGTTACAGAGCACAGAATAAAAGCCAGTGTTTGACATACATGTGGCAAAATCATGTTGCTACTAGGGATATCCAGACTAGATCACTGAAGCAGCTTCCAAATACTACCATCTAAAGAGGCTTTAAATACAAAACTTTAAATAAATATCATTGTTTTGGTATAGTTATGCCTCAACAAGCCCACCAGCCAAAAGGAGCTCAATTCAGTGCTCCTGCCCTAAGATATTAGCTGGTAGAAAGCCTGCCTATCCAAACAGCAAGACACCTCATCCAGTCGTGTTGGTGTTTATTTTTCAACCAGGTGGTCTTTGAGAGTGTATCCAGGTAGTGATGTATAAAGAAGTTTGATGTTCTGTAAATGATGGACTGGGATGTTTTTAAAGGCTGCGATATTTGATGATATTTTGTTTCCAAGCTAAAATCAGTGTGGCCAGGCTTTCACATCAGGAACTATCAGTCCACCTCTGCTTCAGCATCCTCTGAGATTCTTGCTAAAAAGACAGCTCCCTGACACCACCCGGATACACTGTTTTAGTCGGGTGAGACTCCCTTATTCTGATTCAGCTGGTCAAGACTGGCATTTGACAACTGATGTATTACCTGGGACCTTGGGGGTCAAATGTCTGGTTTAGTCTTGAGTCCACTATGTCTTGAGATTGCTTGTTGTCTGTGGACTTCTCAGCTGGAATGAGCAGCATTTTATCCAAGTCATTATCTTTGTTGGGCTTCTTCTTTGCAGAAATGTCAACACAATTCCATTTTCATGAGAGGTGAAGTATATGACTCTGTTAATTTCCAGTTAACATAGCAACATTCCAGGCTCTTATCAAGACTTCTGAGTACTTTCCTTGTTAGGAGTTTTCAGCCAGCAATACTTGATCACAAAAAAAAGTTACAGGCTAAAGCAAAACTCATTCTGCCACTGCCCAATGATGTTAATTTGGACTTAGGTATAAATATACTTCGAAATGGCCCTTTATAAACTGACTGGAGAAAATTAGAAGATAATTAGAACTGAGAGAACTCATATATGTCCTTCAATATCAAATCCTATGACAAGAAAAAGTATCTTTAGAGAATTTTCTGTAGGATATTTAGGCTTTTTTCCCCTCCAGTTAAAATGAAATACATCATTATATTATCCCCAGGTAGAGCTATATTCTTTTATTCCATTGTGTGTATGTGCCCATGGATAGGTAGATGGATTGGTATATAAAATGAATTGTAGATTTGGGTCTTTAATTTAGGAATTTTCTCTCCTGGTAGCACATAAGTTATATGAAGTCAGGGATTGGGTTGTATTCATAAGATTTGTGTGCCAGACACTGGTCTGAGCAGTCCCTCACAATATGCAGGCACTCAATAAATCTTCACTGAGGGACTTCCTCAGTGGCCCAGTGGTTAAGACTGTGCTCCCAATGCAGGGGGCCCAGGCTCATCCCTGGTCAGGGAACTATATCCCTCATGCCACAACTCAGAGTTTGAAAACCATGGCTAAGACTCAGTGCAGCCAAATAAATTTTAATTGAAAAAAAAATTAAATAAACTTTCATCTACCAAATCAGTAGAGAAAGAACCCCTGTCCAACCTTGTAGTTTATCTCTGAAAAATGTTAGCAGAGATATGAGACATCCTTTATGAAGGAGAAAAATATTGTGCTTATCACTTACCTAAACATTGTTCTGATATGAAGAGCTGACTGTTTGGTAAAGACCCTGATGCTGGGAAATATTGAGGGCAAGAGGAGAAGGGGACGACAGATGATGAGATGGTTGGATGGCGTCATTGGTTCAATGGACATGAGTTTGAGCAAGCTCCAGGAGATAGTTAAGGACAAGGAAGCCTGGTCTGCTGCAGTCCAGGGGGTCACAAAGAGTCAGACACCACTGAGTGACCGAACAACAACAATAATGAACGCCGTTCTAAGGTTTTAGAGATGAAAAGGATTCAATCCCTGCCCGATGAAGCTAAACCTTCTTGGAGAAAGAATATGAATCAAGTTTTAAAATTGCTTTTTAAGTATTAGATATTAGGAGAAAGCATTGGCTTTCTCCAGGGAATGGAGGCTTTGGAAGGAAAGGCTCCACTGTCATTGGAAGGCAGAGCTGAGGAAGGCATTCTGGGCAAAAGGGGAAAATCCACAATGGAGTAGTCATGGACCAGTGTGAATCCTCCAGAGAACTGCACCTGATCTAAAAGGAAATGGGAGCCCAGAGCAGGACATGGTATTATATGAGTGAGAAAGTGTGGATAATAAAAGCTTTTGGTAATACTCAAGGAAATTGGAAGCATGTATGTAAAGGAGAACTGCTTAGGAATTCTATCCCAAGGACTGATATGATTAGACCTAGGTTCTGCAGAGTATATGAACAGTCTGTAGCTGGAGAATTTGAGAGCCGCACATTGTTAAATTTAATTCTCAGATAGGTTTTTATGCAACTATTGATCCTGAAGAAGAATGATTGGATCTAAACCAAAGAGGTGGCAAAGGGACTGGAAAACAAGCATTAGATTTAATATCCAAGTGAAGATTTGAAGGGAGAGAAGGGCATGTTTACGTTTATTTCTATTTATAATGGACCCCAGGTACCACCATTTTTACAGAAGTGAAGCTGTTCCAGTAGCAGCGGTGCTTTAAATGCATTTGTGAAATTGTCCTCCCCTTCTTATCACATTTATTCTGAAATATGGTAATCAGGCACAGGTAGGTGGAGTTTCATACTGTGAGCTGTCCTCTGAATCGTTTATGCCCAGCCAATGACCTCCAGTATAGATTGGCATAGATTGCATCCTGTATCCAAACACCGCTGCCAGTTTTCTAGTCTGACAGCCAGGACTCTGCCCTCACCGGGACCACAGCCCACTCAACCAGGTGCTGTGGTGGCCTGGCTCTACAAGGATGATCAGTTAAGACATCGGTGGCTCAATAAATATTTGACTTAGAATAAAGTTGAAATTGAAATGACATCATTCATTCAGAAACATTAAAAAAGAGAACACTTCAAGGACAGCAAATAGGAATTAGTTAGTTTGGGCTTCCCCAGGGATTCAGATGGTGAAGAACTTGCCTGCCAATTCAGGAGACATAAGAGATTCGGGTTCAATCCTTGGGTCAGGAAGATGAACAGGAAGAAGAGAATAACTAACTACTCCAGTAGTTTGCCTGGAGAATCCCATAGACAGAAGAGCCTGATGGGCTACAGTCCATGGAAGTGCACAGAGTTGGACACGACTGGAAGACTAACATACACCCATATATATGAAAGAAAAGTTGAGTATTAATATGTTGTTGCTTATAAAACATGATGAAAAGAAACTAATTTTTGAGTTTTAGAAATTATATGTTGGAAAAATTAAATTAGAAAAAAAGAGAGATTTGGGATAGAAGCAAACGAAAGTTTCTGCTGATAGGAGAGAGAAGTGAAAAGATAGATTTTGGAGAGGTGTTTAATATCTGCAATAGGTGCATTTGAGAAGTGGGATTTTTTTTTTTTTTAAGGAGCAGCTAGTACTTGAAGCCCTGGTAAAAATGGGTGTGATGGACTGAGCTGTGTCCCCCCAGAAAATGTATGTCGAAGTCACAACCCCCAGAAGCTCAAAATGTGACTTTATATGGAGATAGGGTTTTTGCATAAGCAGTAAAGACACGGATTTTTGCTTGGGTCCTAATCCCTTATGAGTGGCACCTTTGTAAAAAAGGGAGATTTAGGGAGAGCACACACAGGGACAATGACAAATGTGGGTGAAGGCAGAGACTGAAGTGATGATTCTACAAGCCTAGGACACTGAGGCTGGCAGATAAGACATTGGAAGCTAGGAGAGACACAGGGAAAAGATTCTCCCTCACAGCCCCCAAGAGGAACTAACCCCACCCACACCATGATTTTTGACTTCTGGCATCCAGAATCGTGAGATAACCCCTTTATGCTCTTCCAAGCCACTCAGCTTGTGGTACTTTTTCACATTAGCCCCCCAGATCATCACTTTGTGTTTGGAGGTGCCTCTGCCTTCTGGGAGTGCCAAGGAGCTGCTTTGGAAGGACGTTTGAATGTGTCTGAGCCAGGTAGCATCTCTCACAGAACCCCCTCTCCCCCCCACCCCCGCCACCAGCCCAGGGCCTCATCCATCTCCTCTCACCATTGTCTGGGGGACACCTGGCTCACACAGTTCTGCCAACTTCCTACTACAAGTCTTCTGTTCTGCCTCTGGAATTAGTCCTTCACCCTCTCATCAAGAAGCTGTGCTTTGAGACTTCCTGTGGTCCTTGATCTGGCTGTGGACTCCAATGACCCTCCACCTGGTCCTACCTACACTGACATTCTTTCCCAGTTCCTGAACCCCTAGCAGGGGTTGAGTCTTCATTCCTCACATACTGGAGGTTGGAAAGCTCCTCCCTCCCCATGCCTGGGGCTCCACCCCTGGGACCAAATCCACATTAGTCCGCTGCCCCCCTGCTGACAGTTCATTTCAATTTGCCTCATCGATCTGAACATAGCAACATTTTTCCTTATGAAATAAGCATTTCTACTGACCGGTACTGCTAAGTGAATGCTTTGGATTGTTTCTTTCATGTAAATCTCTCTATGAAAGTTTATGAATAATATGTTGGATGAAGCACAAATCATTTCTATCCTAGGCTTACCGTATTCACACAGCATGAGTGGTGAATATTTTTAACTAGATGACAAAAGGTATTACTTGGAAGTATCAAAAATGTTGGTTGAAAGTAGTAATTATTAATAGCAATGCCAGAAAACATAGCAATGAAGTTTTGTCCAGTAAAATTCAACAGCACAGAAGCAAGATCATTTGATTTAGAGGTTGATATATTTAGTGTATTTTAGGATCATAAGTAGAAAGCATGTAAGGCTATTAAGTGTAAAAAAAAAAAAAATCCTTAGCATGAGCTTTGGAATGGGAGGCAAGGAGGTGAAGCCAGGAGAAAAATGGGAATAAGAAAATCATACAGGACTGAAGGTATGTTGAAGTACAAGAAAATAATTAGAAGGAGGAACAAGATTTAAAAAGAGAGGAGATTGGTGTGCTTGGGAGATGTGGCCAATTGTAACCTTCCAAAGATGGCTACATCAGTATGGTTTCAACCCGACATCCCGTTTTTTGCACTGCTCTCTTGGCATCATTTCATCAGGAAGTGGGGGTCTGTGTTTCCTTCTCTGGAAAGTAAGCAGAACTCTGTAGCTTCCTGGGCCAATAGGATGCAGGAGAAGTGATGCTGCACGATTTCAGAGCCAGACTCACAAAAGGCCGCAACCATTTCTGTCTGAACGTCTCGGGACGCATGCTGCAGCAATCCAGAAGTGCATGTCAGGAGCCTGGTTATCCTGAAGTGCTTCTCCTCAACCACATGCAAAAACTGCATACAGATAAAGTCTGTGTGTCAGAAATCCTAGTTGTTCCAGGTCTCCCAGTTGAAGCTCCAGACCAGTGACAAAGAGGTTTTCAAGACCAACCCTTTAAAAAACCTGTCTGACTGCAACCTCAAGGCACTCCTGAGCCAGAACCACTCAGCCAAGCCATCCCCACTTCCAGATGCAAAGAAACAGCAAGGGAGAGCAAATAATTATTGTAGTTTTAAGACACTATGTTTTGGGGTGATTTTTACGTACTAATAGAAGAGATAATGAGTTGGAAACATAAAGAAAAATGCCAGGTTCAGAAAAATGGGGTATGCAAGGAATTTCCGTGTATTAACTCTATATCCTCCAACTTGATCAAATTCATTGATTAGCCCTAATGATTTTCTGGTGGCAACCAGTTATATTATAAGTGTGACCCAGAAAGTTATTTGATTTTTATTTTCACGCAGGAAACGTGTTTTAGGGTAGAACAAAAATAATCCAATACCTTTGATCTCTCTCCCTTGACCTCCCACCCTTCTCCAGATACTGTCTGAATTTTCTGCTTCATTTTATAATAAATTTCCTTGGAAAAGGAAATACCTGTTACCAAAGATTATTCTGTTTCACTTTACCCTGAATCCATTTGCTCCTAAAATACTCCTCTTATTATCACAAATGACCTTCAGAGTGCTAAGTCAGTACTCTGTCCTCATTATTGGTAGTTCATTAAATGCATTTCTCCAAGATACTTTAGACTACTGCAACTAAGCAAATATCACAATAAAGCAAGCCACAATTTTTGTTGTTGTTGTTTTCCAGTGCATATCAAAGTTATGTGTTTCGTTTGTTGTCTGCTTATTTTTGGCCACATGGCGTGTGAGATCTTAGTTCCCTGACCAGGGGTTGAATCCATGCTCCCTGCATAAGAAGCATAGAGTTTTAAATTCTGAACTGCCAGAGAATTCCCCAAAGTTATGTTTATGATATGCTGTAGTCTGTTATATGTACAATATCTTTATGTTTAAAAAATGATGTATATACCTTAATTAAAAAATACTTTATTGCTAAAAAAAAAAATGGTGTCCCAGTGAATAAAGAGATTCAGGGAGTGAGATGTTACATAATGTCCATATGTATGCATGTTAAAAAACCTAAGAAATATAACCCAATATTTCCATGTGCTATCCATCTGTAGTAGGATCATTGTGACTTTTTTCCTTGACATTTACAGTCAGGAAAAAATGACAGATACTGTTAATGTCTAAATTATAAAAAATGTATATAAATATGATAGCAATGAAGTTTTAAAGGTAATAAAGAAAAACTTTTAAAGAAAAGAAAAGACAGCTGGTAATAAAATAGTGGTTATCTCGGGGTCATTTAAACAAAGATATATTTGTTTGTTGTTTTTCAAATGATATGCATAAGTACCAAATCCTCTAAAATGAAAATAAATTGTACCTTGTAAAGGAAAAGAAAGTAATTTAAACAATATAAAAATGTCTCAACTGGTCTCAACAGCATATTAAAAATAATAAGTCCTTGTAGGTTATTGCTTGCCATCTCTTTCTTTTTATTTTTTTTTTATCACAGTATAGTTGCTTTACCATGTTAGTCTCTGCTGTGCTGCAAAGTGAACAAACTGTATATACACATATACCCCCTCTTTCTTTTGAATTCTCTTCCCTATTAGGTCATGGCCATCGCATGGTGTGTACAGTGTCTTTCTTCCATACTTCCCCGGGAGAACTAACCTTACAAAATCATCCAGTGCAATTCAGCAAAAAGCTTCTCCTGTCCTCCTTCAATCTTTCATCTCTCTGGAGGGCAATCTCTGTGCAATAGATGATCACATTTCAAAAAATACCACTTCCCAACATAAAGGAAGAAAATATTAAAGTTATGCATAAATGTATGTTGAAGTAATTTGGTAGCAAAAGGTCCTTTCTCCATTTAATAATAAATTGCTGAATCGACAGGTATATAATCTTTCCATAATGGTTGGAATGTGTAATAGACTCTGTGATTAATATGAAATGTGAAGCAGAGGACAGATACCAAGTTAGGAAACAAAAATTTGAAGTGATTAGTATATTTTTCAATAGTTGGTCTGGGTTATAGTTTTTAGAGCTGTTACAAATTCCTAAAAAATCAGATTCAACTAATAGAAGTTCCAGAACAATTCAAAAACAAATACAGAGCTGCTGTTTTCATATAGGAATACTTGCTCTTTATAGATAAAATCTTCCATGGAATACATTTTTGTAGGAAAATAAATACATAATTTGGCCCTTATATTAGCTTGATTATAAATGATGTTCTACTCTAAAAAGCTATAACTTATCTGTGTCAAATAAAAAATATTATTGCATTATAGTCACACTATCTGCCAAGAGCTTGGAAGAATTCCCCAAAAACTTAAAAAGAGGTCAACAAAATACAGTCACAGAGAGATGTTCAATTTTATTTAGAAGAAGTAGTGCTGTAAGAACACTGAGATGCTTGTGATTGAGGAGATTAATTTACCCAAAGAAAGCAAGACCACATTATCATGAACAGTGATATATGGGGACTAACCTAACATGATGCTATTAAATATTAAGGCCATACAGATTTAATTATAGATCTAATATCTTTTAATCAAAATTTCTTTTCTTGGCTTTTCCCTATTGACATTCTACATGAAAAAGTACATAGGCCAGCAGTTGGATTTCTTTTTATGAATAAAGACATTGGCAATGTGATTAATATTTGCATTTCTCAGATCCCTTTCATTGTTAGTAAAGTCCTAAAAGATGGGTCTAGTCTTGATTCCATCAGATGAAGTACCAGAACTTGTACTACAATTTCTCCCAAGGTGATGCTCTTCGTGGAGCTGTTTTGATCTTCACAGGAACAGCCAGTTTGTCTTCCCTAGTGACACATGCAGAGAAGGCGATGGCACCCCACTCCAGTACTCTTGCCTGGAAAATCCCATGGACGGAGGAGCCTGGCAGGCTGCAGTCCATGGGGTCGCAAAGAGTTGGAACCAACTGAGTGACTTCACTTTCACTTTTCACTTTCATGCATTGGAGAAGGAAATGGCAACCCACTCCAGTGTTCTTACTTGGAGAATCCCAGGGACGGGGGGAGCCTGGTGGTCTTCCGTAGCAGCAGCAATAGTAACATCTGAATATAGCTCATAGGAACTGTTGTTCCATTTTTTTTTAATTACTTTTATTTTATGTTGAAGTATAGCTGATTTACAATGTGTACAGCAAAGTGATTCAGTTGTCCATACACGTATATCCACTCTTTTTTAGATTCTTTTCCCATATAGGTTAGTACAGAATGTTGAGTAGAGATCCCTATGCCTATACAGTAGGTCCTTGTTGATTATCTATTTTATACATAACAGTGTTGCTTCATTCTAATGTTTAACTTCTCAGTGGATAGAATTCTATCAGTGAACACAATTATATTGCATTTCGAGCAATGAATTGTGAGCCAGTTGCCCAGGTACAATGGTAAAACCAACCAAGCCACACAAACCTGAAGCATGGACTCCTCCCCCTTCCCCTCCCCCATTTCTAAAGGCCCCCACATCCTCTACATCCCAAATCCTTAACTATTTTGAATCTACCATCTCCTCTCCATTGCCATTACCGTTTAGTTCAGGTCTTAACCACGTCTCTCCTAATCTACTGAAACAACCACAAAATCGACCACTGCCCTGTTTCCAAACCATCTTCCCTAGCATTGCTGAAGCAGATTTGAAAACACTGACCTAGCCGTTTAAATCTCACCAGCAGCTTTCCTCTTCTCTGCGGATAAACTCTGGCCTCCTTGGCGTAAAGGCTGCCTGTCATCTGGTCATTTGTCTATTTTTCCCTGCTTACTATGAATTTCACTGAAGTTGGATCACTTGAGTGCCTCCCCACGCCCTGGAGCGGTCCTCCCAGACTTGAGTGCCCCCCCCTCCACGCCCTGGAGCGGTCCTCCCAGGCACGTTTTCACGCTGTGTCTCAGCTTCTCCCCATCCGGTCCCCACCCTGCCCTTGGCCACTTCCTACTGGTCTTCCTCATTAGTGAGGAGACCAGTTCACGGTGAGGTGACCAAGTACATCATCATGTTGACCTATTTTTCTCTTTCCTGGTGAGACTCTTCAATAAAAGACATTGAAAGCCTCTTATTTTACCCTGAATACTGAGTGTCCTTATTTATTACTTAGTGTCTTAGAACACTGTTTACAGGCCTTGTAGCCAAGGAACTCATCACTCTATTTATCTATGTGTGTTACATTTTATATGCTGTATGTTATATGTTCTATATTCTACATATAGCCTCTTCCCAGAGCTCTCAAATTTAGGTTAACTACAAATCTGAGACTGACTAGAATTTCTTTTTCCTCCAGATAGGGGCATCTTACAAAATTTTAAGTAGACAAATGCAAATATAAGGGCAATGCAGTGGGATTTTGGGGGGGGGGGGCGGGGGGAGAGGGGTGGTTCAAATGCCATGAAACACAAAGTCTATGTCTTCTAACATACAGATTTTTCAACTCATTTACAATATTTTTATTTTTTTAACAATTTTTTCTTTCTTTATATGTAGTTTATCTTGCATGGTTTATCTGATCCATGAAACTGGGAAGCATGCTTCAGTTTTGTTTTTCCTTAAAGCTCTATGTAGGCTTTTAGTAAGTTTTGGTTGGATAGAAATCAGGTTTTTTGTTTTTCGGTTTTTTTTTGCCCAGTGATAAGCTTTGAGGTCTAGTGCATTTTATTTAGCAGTTATGAGAATGGATTCTTTATGTGACAAAAAATGCAAGCAGTTAAATGAGATCAATGATTCTTTAGCAGAATTTTATTTACGCATTATTTTATTTTTGGCTGTGCGGGGTCTTCATTGCTGCGTGGGCTTTTCCGGAGTTTTGGAGAGTGGGGGCTCCTCTCCAGTCGCGAGGCTCAGACGTCATTGCGGGGGGGTTCTCTGTGGCGGAGCGCGGGCTCCAGGGTGCGGGGGCTCCAGGGTGCGGGGGCTCCGGAGCACCGGCTCAGTGGTTGTGCGCAGCGCACGGGTCAGCTGTTGCGTGTCATGTGGGATCTTCCCAGTCCAGGGATGTAAACCGTCTCCTGCGCCGGCAGGCGGATTCTTTCCCACTGAGGCACCAGGGAAGCCCGAGGTCAGTGATTTCTGAGAGGGACTTATGAAGCTTTTGGGTGTCTCTCTGGCAGCTGTGGATGGTGATGCCAAGCCCCCTGACCAGAGCTTGAGGCTTAACCCCGCCCCCCATATTTCAACCAGAGCAACTCTGTTTCCTTCCGGTTCATTTATTTATTGACAGCATTTTATTCGAAGCACAATACATGTTAAAATCACGCGCCCATTATCATTGGGAACTACTGATCTTTTTATCATTTTCTCTCATTTTAAAAATGTTCTGATTCAACTGCCGCTTTTCATTTCCATAAATAATTGAGTTGAAGGCACTGGTTATTCATCTGGGGTGTATGTACATTTGCATGGGGGCAAAACTGTGTTCTAATTTTTTATACTCTAATATTTTCACAAAGAAAATTGCAGATATTTTTACATAGCATTGCATTAATAGAACAATATCAAATTAGCATCTATGGTCATCACTATATTGAAATTACAGTCTTATTAGACCTGCCTGGATTTTGATATTTGCTCTCCTAATAGAGAGACATATATATTACTCTGTCATAAATGTGTTTAAATTATTTTGACAAATATATTTCAATATGGTTAACTTCCTTTGTAATACCTTTTTTCCAGTCTTCATACATTAAAAAAAAAGTTATATTGGAGTGTAGTTGATTTAGAATGTTGTGTTAGTTTCAGGCATACAGCAAAATGATTCAGTTATACATACATATATATTATTCTTTTTCAGATTCTTTTTCCATATAAGCTATTACAGAGTAGTGAGTAGAATTCCATGTGCTACATAGTAAGTTCTCTGTTGAAGTATTACCTTTTTTAAAAAAATATACATATGCCTTTAAAAATATTCCTAGGAGGAGGTGTGGGGAGAAAGGGTCTTGATGGCACAATAAAATGCTAAAAAGACCCTGCTTTAGATGGTGACACAGCTGACAATTATTATTTTGAAATAAGCAAGAATATAACCACAGATGCTTCCTCTACCTGTAGGCAATAGCCGTCAGCAGCTGTACCTGTTTGGAAAAGATTAGCACCATTCTCCCGACGCCCTGTATTCAGTTCTGCATATTGCTCCACTCCAGAAAGTCATAACTAACCTTCCTTGAACAGGAAATTGTGTTTTCGTGTTCTTTTCTTTTGTTTCATCAGTTTATTTTTCTTGTTGCTGCTGCTGCTGCTGCTAAGTCGCTTCAGTCATGTCTGACTCTGTGTGACCCATAGACAGAAGCCCACCAGGCTCCCCCATCCCTGAGATTCTCCAGGCAAGAACACTGGAGTGGGTTGCCATTTCCTTCTCCAATGCATGAAAGTGGAAAGTGAAAGTGAAGTCGGTCAATTGTGTCCGACTGTTAGCGACCCCATGGACTGCAGCCCACCACGCTCCTCCATCCATGGGATTTTCCAGACAAGAGTACTGGAGTGGGGTGCCATTGCTTTCTCTGTTTCTTGTTGCAGTCCCACATAAGTTTAACATTTATATGTTTTACTGCCTGTTTTTCTCCTTCCCAAGACCCCTTCACATGCTGTTTCTAACACCATAGTTTCCCTTGGTGATGCCTCCCTGTCCCACCATCAGTTCTTGTGGTTTAAAGAGGGCTGATTCCACTGCTTCTGTGATACTAGGCACCCAGCAGGACCAGTGCCTCTTGGCAGGACTGATGGGTGTAGGCCCCATCTAGAGATGACACTCAATTCAGAAAGAAAGAGAGAGAGAGAGAGAGACATTACTTAGTCAACAAAGGTCCACCTAGTTAAAGCTATGGTTTTTCCACTAGTCATGTTTGGATGTGAGAATTGGACTATAAAGAAAGCTGAGCACCAAAGAATTGATGCTTTTGAACTGTGGTGTTGGAGAAGACTCTTGAGAGTCCCTTAGACTGCAGGGAGATCCAACTAGTCCATCCTAAAGGAAATCAGTCCTGGGTGTTCACTGGAAGGACTGATGTTGAAGCTGAAACTCCAATACTTTGGCCACCTGATGCGAAAAGTTGACTCATTTGAAAAGACCCCGACCCCACTGTCTTAATGACTGTGGATTTGTAGTATAGCCTAAAGTCAGGTAGGTTGATTTCTCCAGTTCCATTCTTCTTTCTCAAGATTGCTTTGGCTATACGAGGTTTTTTGTATTTCCATACAAATTGTAAAATTATTTGTTCTAATTCTCTGAAAAAGACCTCTGGTAGCTTGATAGGAATTGCATTGAATCTATAGATTGCTTTGGGTAGTACATTCATTTTCACTATATTGATTCTTCCAATCCACGAACACGGTATATTTCTCCATCTATTTGTGTCCTCTTTGATTTCTTTCATCAGTGTTTTATAGTTTTCTACATACAAGGTTTTGGTTTCTAGGAAACTATAAGCAAGGTGAAAAGACAGTCTTCAGAATGGGAGAAAATAATAGCCAATGAAGCAACGGACAAACGATTAATCTCAAAAATATACAAGCAACTCCTGCAGCTCCATTCTAGAAAAATAAATAACCCAATCAAAAAGTGGGCCAAAGAACTTAACAGACATTTCTCCAAAGAAGACATAAAAATGGCTAACAAACACATGAAAAGATGCTCAACATCACTCATTGTCAGAGAAATGCAAATCAAAACCACAATGAGGTACCACTTTACACCAGTCAGAATGGCTGCAATCCAAAAATCTACAAGCAATAAATGCTGGAGAGGATGTGGAGAAAAGGGAACCCTCTTACACTGTTGGTGGGAATGCAAACTAGTACAGCCACTATGGAGAACAGTGTGGAGATTCCTTAAAAAACTGGAAATAGACCTGCCGTATGACCCAGCAATCCCACTGCTGGGCATACACAACGAGGAAACCAGAATTGAAAGAGACACGTGTACCCCAATGTTCATCGCCACATTGTTTACAATAGCCAGGACATGGAAGCAAGCTAGATGTCCACCAACTGACGAATGGATAAGAAAGCTGTGGTACATATACACAATGGAATATTACTCAGCATTAAAAAAAATTCATTTGAATCAGTTCTACTCAGGTGGACGGAACTGAAGCCTATTATCCAGAGTGAAGTAAGCTAGAAGGAAAAACAACAATACAGTATACTAATGCATATATATGGAATTTAGTAAGATGGTAACGAGAACCCTGTATGCGAGACAGCAAAAGGAACGCAGATGTATAGAACAGACTCGTGGACTCTGTGGAAGAGGGCAAGGGTGGGATGATATGGGAGAATGGCATTGAAACATGTTAATTATCATATGTGAAATCAATCGCCAGCCCAGGTTTGATGCTAGGGGCTGGTGCTCCGAGATGACCCAGGGGGAGGGAATCGGGAGGGAGGAGGGAGGGGGGTTCTGGAGGGGGAGCATATGTAAACCCATGGCAGTTTCATGTCATTGTATGGCAAAACCAACACAATAAAAAAAAGTAAATAAATAAAAAATAAAATAAAATAAAAAGATTATCCATAAAAAAAAAGAAAAGACCCTGATGCTGGGAAAGATTGGGGTCAGGAGAAAAAGGGGACGACAGAGGATGAGATAGTTGGATGGCATCACCGACTCAACGGACATGGGTTTGAACAGGCTCCAGGTGTTGGTGATGGACAGGCAGGCCTGGCGTGCTGCAGTTCATGGGGTCGCAAAGAGTCGCACATGACTGAGTGACTGAACAACAACAGTGGGAAGAGGCCTACTTTCCACTTGGGCTTCTAAGAGAGAACGATTTGGGCTGAGGGCTTGACAGACTCTCCCACTGACAGGAAAGAAGCTGCCTGCGGATGGACCTGACAGACAGGAGGGCAAAGCCATCAGACTTTGAAGGTTTAAAACCTACAGGAAGTCAGCCTTGACCCCTGATTCTCAACTCCTGAAACCTCTTTGAGGAAGTCATCCAGGGCATAAGACTGTAGCTTGGCCTATGAGCTGGACCTGGACAATGGGAAGATTCCCCCCCACCACCCCAAATGAACATTCTGTCCCCGGTCCCCACAGTGGGGCTGTTCTGATGGGTGCAGCCATGAGGGAGCTCTCTGAGACTGAGACCATGCAGATGGAGCATGCAACTGAACACAGCTAAGCCCTCTCTATAAACTTGTAAGATTCTGGCAGGTGAGTGAGGACATGTAATTGTCTTTTGTCCCACCCAAGACAACTTCCTTATATATAAGTTCCTCTATGTATTAAATCTGACATCTACCAACCTGGAGTTATCTGCCTCTTTCTTCACAATCTTCATGTCTTTTGTGTAAGAGGCCAGTTTGCAAACCAACAGAGTCACTGAATCCCTCTTGAGCTTAAGCCAGATTTAGTTGGTTTATATTATAAAGAATAATTACCTTGATAAAATTTGCAATACAAGCTTAGTGGCAGTGCCTTTTAAAAGAAAATGATTGATTTTATGATGCTGTAATTACTTGTTAAATAATAATTGTCTTGTGCAATATAACTGGCGTTTGTTAATGTTTTGTGATGTAAACCCCTTATGCTTACTTAATATTTATAGCAACAATGGATACAATCAGCACATTGTACAGAGGAGTAAATATAATGACTTCTGACATAAAATTATTTACTTACATCTAAGGTGAAAACAATTTTAGTTTGCTGGACTCCAGAGCCTGTATTTTTCCATCAGGCATTCTGAGAACAAAATATGCTATTTCATTGTATGTATGTGTATAACTGAGTTACTTTGCTGTACAGCAGAGATTGCCCCAACACTGTAAATCAACTATACTTCAACTTTAAAATGTATGCTATAACATATCTTATGTGTAAATTAAATGTGAGCAATTGCAACCAACAACTCTCCCACTGTGCAAGTGCAAACACAAATACTCCTCCCCCACCCCACTACAGTCAGTTATTCATACCTATTTTTTTCCTAGTTTCCTGTTTAGCAGCATTTTTGTTTCCTAAGTATCCATGCCAAAAAGGTCTCAGGCTGTTTTAAAGGTGGAAGCTTCAGGTTGTCCCCAGGTAAATGATTGTGAGGAATAGTGCAATTAAAGTAATAGCAGGTCAGTAATGCCCGTCTAGTCCATTCAGGCTGCTATATAACAAAATACTACAGACAGGGGAGCTGACAAACAATAGAAATTTGTTTCTCAAGGTTCCAGAGGCTGGAAGTCCAAGATCAAGGTGCCAGCGCAGTCATGGTCTCCTGAGGAGCATCCTCCTAGTCCACAGCTGGCAAGTTGTCACGGTGTCCTCAGACGGTGGCAGGAGCTCTCTGGACTTTCCTTTCTAAGACACTCATCTCACTCATGGAACTGTGTCCTGTGATTTATGTAACCTCCAAAGCTGTATCTATTAATGCCATCTCCTCTTGGGTTTAAGAGTTCAACCTATGAACTTGAGGGGGGACCCAAATATGCAGACCATCGCAATGGCTCTCATTAAAACTCAGACAAAAACAGTGTCAAGTGGCAAACACAAGTGGCTGATTACCTTTCCAGGGAATGAGAAATTCCTGCATGAATTTCTCCTCCTCCTGGTGAGGAGTCATTTTGTAAACATTATTTTATTGGAAGTGTTAGAGGATCTGTAACTGAAGCAACCCAAGTTTTAAGTACACTGGAGTTGGGAGCGCCTGTTAAGAAAGATGACGTACACTGGTTTGATCCGAGTGGACCTTGAATTCCCCATATGTTTTCTTGGGCTTTCTTTATGCCTTTTATCCTTTTCCTTATCCTCAAAGACATAATATTGCCTGAATGATGCAAATTAATAAAGTAGAAACTGAGCATGCTCCATGTCTAGGAACTCTGGAGTTATAGTTGGGAGGTTTGTATGCAGCTCCCATATTGTATTAGTATTCTAGTTGAAGGAGAAAATAAAAGCACCTTTTTCCCTGAATGTGCAGAAGATGTAACATTTCTTAGTATTTGGCTCCTGGGCTTTCTTAGAAGCATAATATCTGAGATCAGTACACTCAGAAGAAAATAATTGAATTTGGACCTAATTAGGAAAGTTCACAGCTCAGGAAAGATTGGTGAGGAAGCGGTGACAGGAAGCCGACTTGAGTCAGGAATGCTTTCAGAAAGCACAAGCAGAAACCAAAGCTTTATTCTGGACAGTTACTGTTAAGGAGGTTGTTAGAAAAAACACAGCTGCTTTTTTTGCAGGTAAACAGCCCCAAGTTGGCGACCATGATAGTCTTCCTTTTCTTGGGTAAGTGAATTATTCTTCTGGTTTATCTGAATTCGTAACATCAATTCTTCCTGAATCAAATGGTGTCTCCAGTCACTTAACTAAGCTAACAAAGGTTTATAATATTAAGTGTTAATTACAAATTTGTACTCTAACATAGCTTATTCCTTTTCAAAAATGTATGTCTACTTTTACTCATTTATAACTCTATAGAAAATGCACAATGTGAGAATTGCATTTTACCACTCAAATTTTTTTCTTTTATATATATATGTATGTACTAATCCAATTACTTCAGGTAATTGATTAAGGTTTATAAAATTTATATATATGTTAAAGCCTGTTACAAATGAAACCTTCTGGTATTTATTTACAAGTTATAAGATGACAAATTTCATGTTATTATCCATTTTTCTTTTAATTTAAATTGAAACAAGATCCATTCAGTTTCCCTGATTTTAGATGTTAATATTTAATTAATAGGAGACAGTTCATGGAATAACACAATACAATCTCAAATGCTTCACATTTCAGTTAATTTTTATAACCCAGAGATGAAGTGTGAGCTTATCTCTGTAAAAATAATGTGTACTTAAAATCTATGTAGAGCTACTTGGTATACATGTGATTGGAGAAGCTATTATATATTCATCAGCATGCAGGAGAATCTACAAATTGAATTCAGAAAAAGGGATAGTTATAATTGTAGATGAATATTATTACTTCACTAATTAAAACAAAGCCAGTATATTTTCTGGTTACTCTCTGCCAACAGATATTGATGACTAAAGGCATACTTGTGGGCAAGAAAACAAAGAAGATTATTTCAAATTGTGTTGAACATAAAAAAGAGCCTAAATAGATTTAGTCAAAATTAAGGCAAGAAGGAAAGGACTCTTTTATATATTTATGTATTTTCAAGTTTGGAGGATTAAATAATAGTTATTCAAAATTTTGCTCCTTGTACTGATTTCTAACAATGTTTCCTATTTCTATTGTTTATAATAAGGAAAAATCTAGGAGACTTTAAGTTTTGAAGCTCAAACAGGAATATAATGAGATACACAAAATATATTACAATCTCATTGTGCCCCCCCATTGAAAAGACAGTGATAGCTTCCTGGTTTCAACTTTCACTTCTAAATTAACCTTGTCAGTAGATTGCAAGAAGGAGGGAAATCCTATCCAACACTTAGGGTCAAAATTATGCTATTTGATACGTTTAACCAATATTTCCCATAATGCATTCTTTGGAATATTTATTCAACCTCATTTAAATAAATCTTGTGATGCCAGCAAGTTCTGCAGCTAAACAAATGTAAGACATAGTGAAGTTTTAAAACGAAGCATTAAATATCCTAATGAGTCTTATACATCTTCAAGAGGGTGAAGGAATGTGCACTATTCTCCACCTTATTTTTAAATAGAACCTGTTTTTCACTTGGCATTTCAAGAGGATCCTTGAAAACTCCTGTCTTAAATATATAGCCACAAATCCTAGTCAGGAATGGATAAGATGTTGGAAAGTTATCATTAATTTGATTCTTCTGGGCCAAATCCTTGAAGTGGTTTTCCTACTTGGTTCAGTATTTCCTCTGAGTGGAAGATGTGAAAAATTATGTAAAACAATCAAATTGTTATTCAACCTAGAGTTTTAAATATGAAATAAAATAAAACACACTTGGGAAAGAGAATATGTAGAATTCATTAATGACATACCAGTGAAATTTTGATAATCTGTTCAGGAGATCATCACCCATAAATTTCTTGAGAGATGTAGTCATAAGATATAATGATCCATGGCAAATAAAGCTGTAGCTTCTTATATATTGAGTTTCTGACATAAAATCCTTACTTCAGTATCTTTGGAAAGCTGGAAAGAAGCTAGTAACATTGGCACAGAATGGAAGTGGCTCTTTTTCTCTTTCTTCAGGCTTTCTTTTTTTATTTTTTTTAACTAATTTATTTTAATTGGAGGCTAATTACTTTACTATATTGTAGTGGTTTTTGCCATACATTGACATGAATCAGCCATGGGTGTACATATATTCCCCATCTTCAGGCTTTCTAACCTAGAACAGAAACTTGACTAGGTGAGGCTAACCATGAACACTTGAAAACAGAAAGCAGTATGTCAATTTCCACTCCAGCTCTCAACAAGAAAATTGTGACCAAGCCACACTCATGAGCCTAATCTCCAAACGCAGTGACTCAGTCAGCAGTACCAAACAGTTGATACTTTTTGATACGTATTACATATGATCCAAATAGTTGCCATGGATTCTCCTTAGAAGATGTTTGGAAAAAGGTAAGATTAAAAAAAAAAAAAGATGTTATGACTTTACTTGTAACTCTAGGTTGTGACAGGTCATTCATAATTACCATCATCTTTTAAAAAATTCTTGACTCTGATTAAGACATAGCTTTTAGGTCTCTTGATTACAGCTAATACACTGTCTTTAAAACTCAATTGTAATTTCCATATTTTTCTATGGATTGAGTAAGCAAGTGTCAGTTTGAATGCTTGCAGAATCAGTTTGAATAACTGGTACAATACATTAAATAAACATTGCTGCTTTCTTGGTACTTTAAAAAACTTGCTGAAACCTTTTCTCCTCTACCCAAAATAACTTGTGAATATCTGGAAGGTGTTATTTGTATTGAATAACTGAAGTGAAGTCGCTCAGTCATGTCCAACTATTTGCAACCCAATGGGCTGTAGCCTACCACACTCCTCCATCCATGGGGTTTTCCAGGCAAGAGTACTAGAGTGGGTTGCCATTGAATGCTATCAGTTATTTACATATAACTCATCCATAAGCAGCTATTTAAGTTGGTTAAATCAGCATGCATTTATTGAATATATGTAATGCATCATTGCATTGATGATGGGCATACCATTATGAATTATTCCTAATGCCTGCTGAGTAAAATCCCAGAACCCAGCGATATAGACAAACATGTAAATACACACTTTCATTACAGAGCAGTAAATTCTATAGTTGGAAAGGTCCCAAGATTGTAGTGAAACAGGCAAGGGATGTTAAATTCAATTTCAATGCAGGAAAGGGGTATTGAATTTAGGAATAGTTTCCATAAAATTGGTAGTTATTGTGTTGAGTCCTAACCAAAAAGGCTTAGTCCAGGATAGAAAGAAAAGCAGCATCTGGTAGTAACCACACAGTAAATGCTCAGACGTACAAGGTGGCATGGAGCATTTGAGAAACTGCAAACGCTCGAGGACACCTAGATTGCACGTGGTGAGGGATATGAGAGTTATGCTATGAGGAACCACTCAAAGGATGAAGCAGAGAAATGACTGGACTGGAATAGTGCATAGGCAGAGTAAGGGGAGTAAAGAATTCACCTGAGTAAGATGAAGGCAGACTGACTATCTGCTGAGTTGGTAAATTCACAAGATGAGAATCAATGATCTATGCAAGAGTGGTTGTGGGAGAGTGAAATTGAGGCAAGAAAAGGAACCTATCGTTAACTCAAGCTTCCTAGTATTGTGCCATTGTGGATGGTGGAATTGCTGATGAAACAGTCCAACAGAGGAGGAGAACCGTATCGATGATAGTGTTATATGGAGGTGTGTCTGGAGCATTTAGGTGGGGAAAACAGCATCTGTAACTAAAATACTGGAGAATAACAAGATTGCATTAGATATCCGAGAATCATCAATCTCGAGATTTCAGTTAAAACCATAAGTCCATGTAGTTGTCCACAAAGAGTATGTAAAACGAGAAAGGTCTGAGGACAGAACCTAAGCTACAAATACACTCTAACAGGAAAGTAAGAGGATCCTGGGAAGAATGCCATGAGCAGAAAATATCAAATGAAGAAGCATCAAGAGAATTAGAAGGGAGGGTTGCCAAAAGAAAAAAGTTTCAAGAACAAAGTGACAACAAAATTCCCAAAGATAAAAGCAGGCAAAATGAAGTCTTTATCCCCCCCCCTTACATTATTGTGTTGGTTTTGCCATACATTGACATGAATCCGCCATGGGTATACATATGTTCCCCTTCCAGACCTCTCCTCCCACCTCCCTCCCAATTCCATCCCTCTGGGTCATCCCAGTGCACCAGCCCTGAGCACCCTATATCATGCATCAAACCTGGGCTGATGAAGTCTTTAAACTATTAAGTTCACGTTATGGAGATTATTTGGGGGCATTTTTCAGAACAGTGTCAATGGAGCAATGGTCATAACAATAAATTATAAATTGAGAAATCAACAGGCAGAAATAAAAAAAGACGGCAAATACATATGTTTTGTTTAAGAATCTTACATAAAAGAAACAAATCTATAGCTGGAGGGGAGGTTAAAATCCATTCTAGTTTTTTAATGACTTAATCACATTTCCATTTTTATAATTCTGGTCTTGAACATTAATAACTTAGGTCTGAAGTAAATAACTACCATGTTGTCATATTGCTGTTTCTCTTGTTCTCTTATTGTTGTTATTCAAGCTGTGGGGCTATACTTGAACAAGTCCACTTCCCAAACCACAGATTGCATGTCTTTAAGAGAGCTCTGCCTAAGTGATGCGGATGGCTGTGAACATGCCTGGAGAATAATGGAAGATGCCTGCAATGGGTCAGGTAAAACAAGTCATTTAAAATGCACTCAAATACCTTCTATTTACTGAGATAAAAAATAGGAATTGGTCTTTTTTTTTTCACTATCCTAGAAACTAAGTTTTTCCCTAAATAACTTACTTAAACTTGGTATTCAAGTGATTCACATTCAGTTACTTATTAGTGAATTTAGACACCCAAGAGTATTCTTTGAAACAATTATTCATTTTTGGCTGTGCTTGGTCTTTATTGCTGTACACAGGTATTTTCTTGCTGTAGAGCATGGGCTCTAGGCAAATGGGCTTCAGTGGTTGTGGCACACAGACTTGGCTGCTCATGGCCTGTGGAACCTTCTCAGACTGGACACTGAATCTGTGTCCCCAGCATCTTAACCACTGGACCACTGCTACTCAAGAACCTTAATGAGCTGACACTGCAGGCAACTTCATGCAAGGTTTCAGATTATCCTTTTACTTATTTTACAATGTGTAATGTTACAGTTAGACACATGCCTCTCAAAAACATGGCAACACTTTTTCAAATACAATATTTTTTTATATGTTACCATGTCAGTGATAACATAGAAAGATGATGTTTGTGAAAATCAAACACATTATTTGCATGTATGTAACATGCATATGATATTCTTTCAACATATATACTATCTTCCATTTCAAGTGCGTCAAGGCCAAGTTAAAATATATTTTTATTTTTAACTTGTCCTACATTCCAAACATGTGAAGGGAGGCCCAAGGGGTTAGAGAATATGAAGATTAAGAAGTCATTGTCATTTGTTTAAAGGAAAAAAAAATCCTAGTTATATCAAGTAACTGAATATATGTTGAATGAGAGCATTATTGTAAGACTCCATTTACTAAAAGTAGATAAAATAATTATGTAGGGGATAATATCTTAATACTATCAGGACAGAACATTTCAAAAAATGCTTTTTCTAACATGACAAGTTTTATCAAGTGTGATAATACCATAAAAACCCAATAAATTTTTGGCATATTCAATAAGAGAAATCCAAAGTGAAAAATAAAAACTGTATTATTTCATGGCTCACTTCATTTCTCCAGCCACTCCATGGAAGAGTAAATTCTGTCCTGCTTGGGACCCTTGTCTCTCCACCTGTGTTCCTTCTACCTTTCAAAGATGTAAGGTGAAGTGTGTTGGATTAAGAGGCAAAAATCTACAGTTCTGACAGTGTAAAAATTTACAGTCTCCACTACCAGAGCTCCTGTCCAGCCACAAGATCTCAAGGAATTACAAAGGATATAGACAAGGAGTGAGATTTCTTCTCTTCCCTGCCCTTGAACAGGATGCATGCAATGTTTAAATGCTGAAGAAAGTCATAGGTCTCTATTCAACATTCTCATTCAGTCAGTTCAGTCTCTCAGTCATGTCCAACCCTTTGTGACCCCATGCAGCATGCCAGGCCTCCCTGTCCATCACCAACTCCCAGAGCCTGCTCAAACTCATGTCCATTGAGTCAGTGATGCCATCCCACGAGCTCATCCTCTGTTGTCCTCTTCTCCTCCCGCCTTCAATCTTTCCCAGCATCAGGGTTTTTTCCAATGAGTCCGTTCTTCGCATCAGGTGGCCAAAGTATTGGAGTTTCAGCTTCAACATCAGTCCTTCCAATAAACACCCAGGTCTGATCTCCTTTAGGATGGACTGGTTGGATCTCCTTGCAGTCCAAGGGACTCTCAAGAGTCTTCTCCCACACCCCAGTTTAAAAGCAACATTCTCGTTACAGTTCAGGAAAAGAATTTCAAAGGCAAATTTTCTCAAATAGCATAATAATTTTAAGATGAGAACAAAGGACAGTGAAAAAAGAGATCCATTATTTGTTTTGATAATGAAGCTTCTTGATATATTTTATAAGGTTACTTAAACTGTTGCATTCAGTGTATCATAAATTATAACACATTTATTGAATTTAGTATACAAATAGCAAGTGATTTATAGTGAATGGTAAGACTTGCATAATTATACCATATATGAAGCTGAAATAGAAATATGCTCAAATACACAAATCAAATGTACTCAAGGAGTTTTATTCAGGAAAAATTAATAAAAGAAAATAGCTGGTAGATGAATAAGGCTTTCTGAATTAAAGCAGAGTATGAAATGTTGGTAATTACAAAATATGCAATAATACTTACTGAGTGCTTTCTAAGTGTCAGGACCATGTCTTTTTCTATGATAAATTTAGAGCCACTTGGATGTCTCTTACTATAATCTTGGAATGGCATATAAAATAAAATAGCAGATTAAGATCAAATAGCTAATAAAATTGCTAAACAGACAAAAATAGCTAAAATTACACAGTATTCTGGTTGCCTCATTTTAAAGGCAGCCTTGATTATTATTAAAGAGCACAAATTGGCATCGTAAGTGGGGATAAAGTTCTTTTAAAATACAGAAAGTTGTAGTCTATTTTATTATTCAGCATTAAAAAAAAATTCATTTGAATCAGTTCTACTCAGATGGACGAAACTGGAGCCCATTATCCAGAGTGAAGTAAGCCAGAAGCAAAAACAACAATACAGTATATTAACGCATATATATGGAATTTAGAAAGATGGTAACGAGAACCCAGCATGCGAGACAGCAAAAGGAACGCAGATGTATAGAATAGACTTGTGGCCTATGTGGATGAGGGAAAGGGTGGAATGATATGGGAGAATGGCATTGAAACATGTTAATTATCATATGTGAAATCAATCGCCAGCCCAGGATTGATGCTAGGGGCTGGTGCAACGAGATTTCCTGGGGGGAGAGAGGAGGGAGGGGGGTTCTGGAGGTGGAGCATATGTAAACCCATGGTGATATCATGTCATTGCTTGGCAAAACTAATAAAAAATAAGTAGAAAGAAAATACTTGGGGTGAAAACAGTGGAAATCAAATTTTTTTTTGTTTGAAAAGTCAATTATATGAACAAGCTGTAGTAACCCCATATAATTTCACTCTAATAATGAATTATTAAAATCAAGATATTAAAAGCTTTGGGTAGCACGTGATAACCAAAGGTTTAACATAGTTTGGGTAGGAAGACTCAAAACTTATTCAGATTAATATCTAGAATGCTATATGTTTGACTGTGAAATCCAGGCAACACCTGCCAGATGAAGGATTCATCCAGCTGTGACCTAAGTATCCAGTCCTTAGTGGAAAGCAATTTACAATTTAAAGATTGTCTCTGCTCTGATGACCTTAACTGCACTATCAACAAATTACTTGGGAAAAAATGCATCAACAAATCAGGTAATACATTGTTATATGAAATGCTTACAGTCATGCAAAAGAAAGCACAATGTCAAAAAGAACCACAGCTATGTCATTTGATGAATTCTTTTGTTTTTCTATCTGGTGATTTGATTAGTTCTTCATGTAATTTAAGGTTCTGTGAAGTGTAGGTCTCAGTAAGTATACGACATATTTCTACAGTCACTAACCACAGTCTCACGCTTCACTCAATAATAATTCATTAGAATGATAGACTCACTCATTCAGTACCTTTATTTGTGAGGCTCACTATGGCTTTGTACAAGACTTAAATGATAAAAGATAAATAAGGTACCATTTTTCTTGGTAAAGGAAACAAGACCTCTTGAGAAAGACCGAAGTGTAAACATTTACCTAGCATTGTGCTTGCCTTTGCATAGGCACATTTACTTATTTAATATGCATTTACTTACTGCATGATCAAAGTGTCGGCCGGATGGTGAAGTAAAGTGAAGTCGCTCAGTCATGTCTGACTCTTTGCCTACCACACTCCTCCGTCCATTGGATTTTCCAGGCAAGAATACTGGAGTGGGTTGCCACGTCCTTCTGCAGGGGATCTTCCCGACCCAGGGATCAAACCTAGGTCTCCCGCATTGTAGGCAGATGCTTTACCACGTGAGCCACCAGGGAAGTCCTGGTGTCATATGGTGAAATATGTCATATGGTGAAGTAGTGGTATTCAAGATAGTCGGCTCATGTCTTGAGAGTATGTGCAGATTTCTCAAAGGATGCGTGGGATCCAGTAATCCAAAAGTCATCAGCTTCTAAATCCTCAATGTCTCTATGTACACTCCCCCAGAAGTGGTTAGAAATGCACTTGTTATCATAGAATTCTCACCTTTTCTTTTTCAGAATCACCCTTCCCCCACTTTATAAGAGAGTTTTCTCTCCCATCTATCTTAAATGGTCATGTAACCCAATCTCTCCAATTATTCATAGTAAACTTACTAGACAGTTTCCTATTCCATCATTTTGCCTTTTCCAAAATTTCATATAAATGAAATTATGTAGCAAGTAGGCTTTTGAGCCAGTTTTCTTTTATTTAAAATTATACATTTTTGATTCACCAAAAAATTGTTCTCTTTTTTGAGTAGCATTCCATTGCATGGTTATTCCTTGAATTGGTTATTCAATCACCACTGAAAGTCACTGGCATTATTTCAAGATCTGTAGAGATTATAAATGTGCTGCAAATACTCACACATAGTATTTGTACAAATATGTTATTTTTCCTCAGTAAAAAATAATTGGGTCATATAGTAAAGTGTATGTTTAACTTTATAAGAAGCTTTCATACTATATTTCAAATTTGAAGTAACTATAAATGTATGAAAGTTCTGGTTGCTCCACATTGAGGGTAGGACTGAATTTCTGTTTGCTTTTTTTTTTTGGCATTTCAAAACATGCTTAATGGTATCACACTGGGATTTTAATTTACACTTAAATCATAATAATGTTGACCATATTTTCATATGCTTATGTGCCAAATAAATATATTATTTGGTAAAGTCTCTCTTCAAAATTATGTGGCTTAGGTTTTCTATTTAGGTGTATGATGCATTTTGAGTCAATTTTCATAAGTGATGCAAGTTAACACTCAGATATGCTCTGTTGCCATATGGATATCTAATTGCTCCATCACAGTTGTTGAAGATACTTTCAGTTTCCTCAGAAGATCCCTGGGCTGTATATTAGTGGCTGTACTCCCAGTTTTTCCAGTCTGTCCCAATGATGTATGCATCTCTCTACTTTTGCCAATGCTCCACAGTCTAATTTATTGCAGTTTCGTGAGATGTCTTGAAAGCAAGTTGTGTAATTCCTATCATTTTTTTCTTTTAAATAATTGAGTTTGAAAGTTACTTGTTGGATTTATGTTGAATTTTTATTTTTGTTTGCATTTTACTCTTTATTGTAGTTTCTGTCTCTCTAACTTGTCCTTAATATTCCCAAATTGTCCTTTAAACATCTTAAAGGAGTTAAGATGATGTCATTTTCTTGTTCAGGTACTAGAAATTCATGTCCTTTTCTCTCTTTTTGTCTCTGTCTCTCTGTATTTCCCTCTCTCTCTCTTCTCTCTCAATTTCTCTCTCAGTTTTGTTCTACAAGATTTTGTTGTTGTTGCATTTGATTTGACTTGAAATTATTGATTTGACTCATCATACTTGGTTTCTTAAGATGAAATATTATATCACTGATCTGAGATTTCTTTTCTTATTTAAATATCTCTTTACACAAATTTCCTTCCAAGTGGTGTTTTAGTTATATCCACTAATTTTAAATTAAATACAAATATGTTTTCATTTTTATTCAATTCAAAATGGTTTCTTATTTTATTGCTGACTTCATTTTTGATTCAAGGTTTATTCATAATACCATTGCTTAGTTTCCAAGTATTTGAGTATTCCTTAGATATCTTTGTCATTCATCTCTGATTCCAAGAGCATTATAGAACATATTTTGTATGATCTCAATTCATAATTAAAATGATAATTGCTAAATGTCACCTATACAATGTGATATGCATGAGATGATGCTTACTTGAGGTTATAGAGAAGAAATAATGATTCCCCAGTGGCTCAGATGGTAAAGCGTCTGCCTGCAATGCAGGAGACCTGGGTTGGGTCCCTGGGTCAGGAAGACCCCCTGGAGAAGGAAATGGCAACCAACTCCAGTACTCTTGCCTGGAAAATCCCATGGATGGAGAAGCCTGGTAGGCTACAGTCCATGGAGTTGCAAACAGTCAAACACGACTGAGCCATTTCATTTGATTTTTTTTTTTTTTTTGAATGGTGTCTCAGAAGCCTTCAAAGAAGAAATGACAGACTTTGGCCTTTTAGGGTTAATTGGACTCCTTGGGCAGATGAAATAAAATGATATTCCAGACAGAGGAAATAGAATGAAGCAGGAGATATTGGGAAGAAACACATTCCTGATTATGTTGGTATTCTAGAACAGAAGAGTCAGGAGATGATACTGGAAAGAAATCAGACTTTTGAGGAACTACTAATGTATTTTGAACAAAAGAATCTGGAATCAGTATTTTGCAGGACTCCGTTGGGGGTGGTTTAGAGAATGGAATGGAGGCAGGCTAAGATGCAGACCTAGGATAAGAGCCAACAAAATGATTTGGGAGAGATATGGCATGTGCCTAGACTACTGCACTGGTGCTGAGGACTGCAAGGAGAAGAGATATTAAGAAATACTTAAGAATCATAATCAATGGGGATTGTTTACCATTGGATATGAGGCGTGTGGACTGTTACTAAATGTGTGATACAAGTTGCTGGCTTGGAACAAGGGTATCACGCTATATGGAGACAGGGCTGAAAGACAACAGTGGTGAATTATATTTGGAGAGTTTTCATGGGGCTGGCACACTTTGGCACATTTGTGTTAGGAATGTTAGTATTTTGCTTTACATTTCACATGATGAATATCTAATTTAGAAAAAGCAATGATAGGGCATTTGGCTGGCATTTAGAAACATGCATCTTGCATTGAGTATATGCAAGACCTGTGAGTCAGTGGTTTGTAAGAAGCAGATACAAGCATGCAGGAGGAGAAGACTGGCCAGGAAAAGATGCAAAGTGAGAAAGAAGTATTTTTATAATACTTTCATGACCTAGTTGGAGAAATCATAAGGAAGATTTTAAAGACAGAAAAAAGAAAAACCACAGAAGAATTTCCAAGCCAATGACAGAGAAAGACATAGAGAAAATAATCAACAGTAAATGCAGAGAAGTAAATAAGACAGAGACTAAAATGACACTAGTTAGCAAATGAATACGCCTTTTCTAGTTTCATATTGAAGTAGGCTGAAACAAAAGCATATAGAAATACTAAAATTACTTGTTGACTTCTGTTTCAAGATGGTAGGACTAGTTCATTTATATCTCAATAACCATTTCTATCAGGCCAAGATGCAACAAAATATAGATACCAAAATATAGGTACATACAAATTTAGAGCACTTAAGTTGAAATCAGTCCCCATTTTTAAGCCATTTTTTCCACAATAGATATTTATTAAATGCTGCTCTGTGGTAATATTGACAAGGCAGGGATACAGAAACCCTGCACAGAAGACCTGAACGATCTTACACTTCATGATGGACCTGCTCTGACTGTGGTCTTTATACAGAGCATTAGCTGCTTGCTTATAATTTAGCTTAGATTGAAAAAGGAAGTGGCAATTGAAACCTTGTGCCATGCCAACTGCAGCATCTTCCACCAACTCTTTCATCATCACTCTATAAGGATATGATCTTTCTCTCTCTCCCCCTCATTTGCATCCCAAAATATTTTTCAACACATAACAGACATGTACTTTGTTCTTTATTATAGATTGTAAGTTTATTGAGCAAATCAGTTTTGACATTTTTCTTTTTTTTCTTAATATGACAAATATTCAACACAGTGCCTGACATCTAGTAACTGATCAATAAATATATGATTAATTTGCAAACATATTTTGAGCATCTAAATCATGTATTCATTCATAGAATACTAATTATTCAGTTAATAGGTGTAGATATTAAGCACTGGAGGAGGGATATAAAGATTGGTTAAGAGAGTCCCTGCTCTTTGTTAGCTAAAAACATAGCAAAGGAAAAGTGACATGTAGCCTGATTATTTCATTTAGCCTAGATTAATTATTTCAAAATATATAATTACCAATATAATAGAACAAATTATGTGCAGATGGCATTAGTTCATATACATCCCATCCATGCACATTTGCATATGCTGTCCAAAAGGGGTAGGAGAGATGCTTTGTGTTGCAGCAGAGAAGTCTCATTTAAATAATTATAACAATTCACGTGAGTTGTTATTTGATAAATGTGTAAAACTCTATTGCAGTTTGTGTTTCAAAATACATGCAGTAAAGAGGCTGTACTCTGGACAGCATTTCTGAGAATGCCCAGGTAGTTTTTAAGTAAGCATTTGCATATTATGAAGTTGATTATATTAACTTGCATGCATGTGTGCGTGCTGAGTTGTTTCAGTCGTGTCCAACTCTGTGTGACCCCATGTACTGTAGGGGCAAGAAAGTGTTCATTGTGGAGGTCCACATGAAGGACCTTAGAGGGAGATGAGACATTTTAGAAGTAGACGGTATAATACTGAAACCTTAGGTGAAGTAAGGATTCTTACACTGAGGTGGTTTTTATTTTCTTCCTATAAAGTTTATACAATTATGGATTTATTGGAATTCTCTAGTAGAACATACATTCTCTATGAGGGATATAACTTCCAAGGGGTAGAAATTGGTTCTTGGGGGTAGGCAGAAAACCTCTCATATGTCTAAAGCACAGATATACATACTACCCCTGAATAGATACACAATAAATCTGTGAAATTAAAAATTCATGAGTGGGCAAGAGAATTAGGGAAAAAACTATCTAAAACAAAGGCTTCTTAAAGGGGAAATAATTAAAACTGTGGAGAAACACTTTAGTATAGGTATAATTCTAGGAGAAAATAGAAATACACAATGTTTATGCAAAGAGAAATAATGGATGGTAAAGACGGTAAAGAATAATATGGGAGACCAGGTTCAATCCCTGGGTTGAGATCCCTTGGAGAAGGAAATGGCAACGCACTCTAGTATTCTTGCTTGGAAAACCCAATGGACAGAGGAGCCTGAAGGGCTACAGTCCATGGGGTCACATAAAGTCAGACATGGCAGAGATGAACATTTTAGCTTTTCCTAAGCATTGTAAGTTACAATGATTTCTACCAATCATCATCAAATGTAATGAAAAGACAGAAGGAAATCATGAAGATGAAATAGCAAAAGAAATTGAGCATTACCATTATGCTTTGTTACATAAACTATAAAAAAGCAATACTTTTATTTTAATTTGTTTTTAAAAATAAAAGTCATTTGTAATAGTTCTCTTGAAATAATGTCTTCATTATTTTGTGTTTGAAAGACAAGTAGAATATTTATAAAATATGTCTATGCACTTTTTAGGAAACATTACGAGGGTTTGAAATGAGCTCATTTAAATTTGAACTATATGAGCTTTATTTAATTTTAGTCATTTTTAAAAATATAGAAGAATCGGCACCGTCCTCAAATTTGGCTTCACAATCAAACATCACAGATTGGCTCCCTGAGAAAGAGACATCATTAACAATGGAAAAAAAGAGCGACTGCATCGTGGCAGCACGCATCTGCCAGGAGTCTGAACACTGTGCTCTTTTGTATAAGAGTTTCAAGAAAACCTGCAGGAGGGAATCAGAACAGTGCAAGACCCTTGATGGAAGCTACCTCTGTGCAGCATTGAGAGAAAGTCTGCAAGAAACAATCTTGTGGAATTGTCAATGCAGTGACCCTTCAAAAGCAGAGTGCACTGAAATTCGGAAAAGCTTGTCTGAGGACATTTGCATAAAGGATGCTCAAATAAATCCAGTTCCATCCTTCATTGAAGATAATAAAAATGAACTCAACCTGGGCATTGTTTCAGGTCAGTATTTAAGGGAAGAATTTTATGATCTTAAGTATAATCACAAGTACCAGTTGACTAAAGAATAACTTCTGATTCTAGCTCTGTCATTTCTGCCTGTGTTTCTCCCAGAAAGTGAAAAAATTTAAAATATATATATATTACTATGACTATGTCTAAAAGGGATTATGAAAAAAGATAGAAATGCCAAAATGTTTTAAAATAATGTGAGTTTTATTCATCCATTCATTGAACAAGTACATATAGGACAGTGAAAATGTGCTAAGTCCTAAGTCTGGTTGATTAAAAAAATAATGCAATAATAATAACACTGCCCTTCATTTTAAAAAACTTTTTGTTTTTAAGGGATTTTAAAACTTAAAGAAATAGATAACATAGTAAGGGATGATTTAATTTATTTATTTAAAAGATATTTCTTGAGTGCCAACCATGTCCTCGACTGTGTTCTAAGACCTGGGGGAAAAACAGTTAACAAAGCAAACAAAAACCACACACACACACAAATCATTGTTCTCTAGGACCTTATATTCTTAACTGAGGTAGTGGCTTGGTTAGTTTCCTTGGAAACAGACTCTGTGGCAGAGGTTTGCACATGAAATAGTGTTAGGCTGGGGGCTCAGGAACAAAATCTGGGATGAAGTGGAAAAAGCAGGATTAGGGGGTGGGACAAACTGAAAAGCAAGGCAATAACCACAGCAAATTTAGCTGACTCCACCAGAAGTTTAGCCTTGGAATGGCCCTTTAGAGATGCTGCCTCTTTGAGCCTGTCAAATGGACTAGTCCTTATATAGAAGCTGTCCCCCAGAAAAGTCTGTCCCCCTGGGTGTGGCAACTTCCTTTAGATGAGGCACTGCTGGGCAAAGAAATAGCAGTTGGGGAAGTGAGTACCAAGATCCCCAAAGCAGGGATCTTAGTAGTAGGCTGTTCAGTTCAGTTCAGTTCAGTCACTCAGTCATGTCCGACCCTTTGCGACCCCATGAACTGCAGCACACCAGGCCTCCCCGTCCATCACCAACTCCTGGAGTCCACCCAAACTCATGTCCATTGAGTCAGTGATGCCATCCAACCATCTCGTCCTCTGTTGTCCCCTTCTCCTCCTGCCCTCAATCTTTCTCAGCATCAGGGTCTTTTCTTTTCTTTTTTTTTAAATTTTCTTTACTTTATTGTGTTGGTTTTGCCATACAATGACATGAAACCGCCATGGGTTTACATATGCAGGGTTTTTTCAAATGAGTCAGCTCTTCCCATCAGGAGGCCAAAGTACTGGAGTTTCAGCTTCAACATCAGTCCTTCCAATGAACACTCAGGACTGATCTCTTTTAGGATGAACTGGTTGGATCTCCTTGCAGTCCAAGGGACTCTCAACAGTCTTCTCCAACACCACAGTTCAAAAGCATCAGTAAAAGCATATTAACAAGATTAAAGATTTGGAAAGTATATTTTAAATGATATGACAGAGTGCTACCAAAGGGGAAATATGGTAGGATGGGGCCATAAATAAGAGCTTGGGATTAACATACACACACTACTATATATAAGTAACCAACATGGACCTACTGTGTAGCACAGGGAACTCTATCCAAAATTTTGCAATAATCTATGTGGAAGAAGAACCTGGAAAAGAATGACTATGTGTATCTGTATAATTGAATCACTTTGCTGTACACCTGAAACTAATACAACATTGTAAATTAACTATACTCCAATAAAATATTAAAAATAAATTAAATTAAGAAAATAAAAATAAACAGTATGAATGCTAAGGAGGAAAATAACACAGGTAGGGGGAAAAGGAAGTCTGAGTGGGTGGTTTGTAATTTTAGTTGGATGGCCAGGAAGTCGTTCTGAAGAAATTAATGTTTGAGTAAAGATAGAAAGAGGCAAGGGATGAGTCAAGTGGGTATTTGGGGAAAGAGCACTTCAGGCAGCAGAAATAGCTCAAGGTGAGCTGGGCATGGTCTTGAGGAAGAGCAAAGATGCCATTAGGGGGATAGATGAGAGAGCAGGGGATGAGATGCAGGAGATGAGACCAGAAATAAAATAGGGGCAGGACTGTGAAGGGCTTTGTAGGTCATTTAAAAATCTTTGGCTCTTACTCTAAGTGATGTAGGAAATCATTGAGGGATTTGAGCCAGAGTAGTGTCATGGTCGTATGTGTATCTTTAAGAGGAAAACTCTGGATTTTGTGTTGACAACTGACTGAAGAGAAGCAAAAGCCCAAGTAGGAAGATCGATTAGGAAGTTTATATAATGATGCAGCAGAAAGATGATGGGTGATGGAACAGTGTGGACAGCTGTCAGATTCTTGGTGTGCTTGATATGAGTGGATCACTTGGGGCTGCAACAAAGAGAATCAATATTTATTCCAAGGTTTTTGTCCTGAGTAATTAGAAGGATGTGATTGCCATTATTTTCATTGACTAACATGAGAACAACTATATGTAGAAGAGGCTTTGGGAGTGAGACAGAGAAGAGGTCAGGAGTCAGTCTGGGATGTGGTAAGTATGAAACGTTTATTAGACACCCAAGTGGAGATATCAAGCAGATAGTTCACAGTATAGAATTGAAGCCTAAATGCTTTGCATGACACATAGAAATGAGATCTGTGCAGTAGGTATAAATCAGGTGGTCATTCACTGATGGATGGCAAATGGGATCATGGCAGTAGATGAGGTCAACATAGAAATGCATGGTGTCTTGGACTAGAGAAGTAGAAGCATGAGAAGATAGCAGAGTCCGCATATATTTCAATATTAGTGGATCAAGAAGAGAGAGCACTGTGTTTTTATTTATTTATTTTAATTTTCTTTACTTTATTGTGTTGGTTTTGCCATACATTGACATGAATCTGCCATGGGTATACATATGTTCCCCTTCCAGAACCCCCCTCTCACCTCCCTCCCGATTCCCTCTCTCTGGGTCATCCTGGTGCACCAGCCCTGAGCATCAAACCTGGGCTGGCGACTGATTTCACATATGATAATTAAAATGTTTCAATGTCGTTCTCCCATATCATCCCACCCTTGCTCTCTTCCATAGAGTCCAGAAGATTGTTCTATACATCTGCGTTCCTTTTGCTGTCTCGCATACAGGGTTCTCATTACCATCTTTCTAAATTCCATATATATGTATTAGTATACTGTATTGTTGTTTTTCCTTCTGGCTTACTTCACTCTGGATAATAGGCTCCAGTTCCGTCCACCTGAGTAGAACTGATTCAAATGAATTCTTTTTAATGGCTGGGTAATATTCCATTGTGTATATGTATCACAGCTTTCTTATCCATTCGTCTGTTGGTGGACATCTAGCTTGCTTCCATGTCCTGGCTATTGTAAACAATGCGGCGATGAACACTGGGGTACACGTGTCTCTTTCAATTCTGGTTTCCTTGGTGTGTATGCCCAGCAGTGGGATTACTGGGTCATATGGCAGGTCTATTTCCAGTTTTTTAAGGAATCTCCACACTGTTCTCCATAGTGGCTGTACTAGTTTGCATTCCCACCAACAGTGTAAGAGGGTTCCCTTTTCTCCACATCCTCTCCAGCATTTATTGCTTGTAGACTTTTGGATGGCAGCCATTCTGACTGGTGTAAAGTGGTACCTCATTGTGGTTTTGATTTGCATTTCTCTGATAATGAGTGATGTTGAGCATCTTTTCATGTGTTTAGTTAGCCATTTTTATGTCTTCTTTGGAGAAATGTCTGTTAAGTTCTTTGGCCCACTTTTTGATTGGGTCCTTTATTTTTCTGGAATTGAGCTGCAGGAGTTGCTTGTATATTTTTGAGATTAATCGTTTGTCCATTGCTTCATTTGCTATTATTTTCTCCCATTCTGAAGGCTGCCTTTTCACCTTGCTTATAGTTTCCTTTGTTGTGCAGAAGCTTTTAATTTTAATTAGGTCCCATTTGTTTATTTGTGCTTTTATTTCTGTTATTCTGGGAGGTGGGTCATAGAGGATCCTGCTTTGGTTTATGTCGTAGAGTGTTTTGCCTATGTTTTCCTCTAGGAGTCAAGAATATACAATGGAGAAAAGACAACCTCTCTAACAACTGGTGCTGGGAAAACTGGACAGCCACTTGTAAAAGAATGAAACTAGAACACTTTCTAACACCATACACAAAAATAAACTCAAAATGGATCAAAGATCTAAACATAAGACCAGCACTGTGTTTTTAAATTATGGTATAGTTGCTTTAAAATGGTGTGTAAGTTTCTGTTGTACAATGAAATGAATCAGCTCTGTGTGTGTGTGTATCTCCCTTCCGTCTTGGACCTCTCTCACATGTATCAACCCCACCCCATCCATCTAGGTCAACATGGAACACCAAGCTGAGCTCCCCAAGCTATGCAGCAGCTTCCCACCAGCCCTCTGTTATGTTAGTGCACACACATCAATCCCACTTCTCTGTTTATCCCTCCTTGCCCCATGTCCTCATGACTGTTCTCCATGTCTGTGTCTCTATTGCTACTTTGTCAATGGGTTCATCTGTACCATTTTTCTAGAGTCCACATATACGCATTAATACACAATATTTCTTTTTCTCTTTCCATCATACTTCACTCTACACTACAGACTCTAGTCCATCCACATTTCTACAGATGCCCCACTTTTGATCTTTTTAACGGCTGAGTAATATTCCATTGTATATATGCACAATCACAATGAAGAACAATATGGAGGTTCCTTAAAAAACTAAAAATAGAACTACCATATGACAAACAATCCCACTTCTGGGCATATACCCTGAGAAAACCATAATTCAAGAAGATACATGTACCCCAGTGTTCATTGCAGTACAATTTACAATAGCCAAGACATGTAAGAAATGTAAATGTCCATCAACAGATAAATGGATAAAGATGTGGTATATATATACACTGCATTATTTGATATATATGATCATACAACACAGATGAAGTTCTGGTAGGCCCGTGCTTCTCTGTGTTCCCATGACATACTGCTCTTTAGCTTCTTTTCAGCAATTAAGCTACAGTTTAAAATATTCTCCAGAAAAAATGTGAATATACCTATGTATGCACTATATGAAATTAGAATTTAATGTGCAAACAATTTATTACAGTGCATTACTTGTATTACATAAAATAATATGGATCCAAGGTAGAGTTTGTTTTCCCATGATAAAATAATTGTTTTTGTAAGAATTGCTAGAATTTTGAGTGGATTCATCCACTTGGGCTGCCCTAGTAAAATACCAGAGGTTGGGTAGCTTGAACAACAGAAATTTATTTCCTCATCATTCTGGAGCCTGGAAGTTCCAGATCAAAGTCCAGGAGGGTCAGTTTCTGGTGAGAGCTCTCCTTTTGGCTTGCAGATTTCTTGGCTTCTTGCCAGGTTCTTATGGGACATTCCCATGGGGTGTACACATGGCCAGGGAAGAGTGAGGAAATTCACTAATGTCTCTTTTTATGAGAACACTAATCCTACCAGATCAGGGCTCCACATTTAGGACATCATTTCATCTTAATTACTTCCCTAGAGACACCATCTCCCAATACAGTTATATCAGGAGTTAGGGCTTCAACTTATGAATCTCGGAACCAAACAAAATTTAGTTCATAACAATAAGTGAATTCAGTGTTTATTTATATTTTAATGATAGTTTCTTGAATATGTTTTAAACAATGGCACAGTCATACCAAACAGTGCCAAAGCACAGCTATTAACCTATCATAGAAGGTCTAGCTAGCCTAGACTTCTGTATCTGTTACAAAAGCTATAGGATTCTCTGACATTTGCTTATTGGGATTTCATTCAACATGGAACAGAAGAAAGAACCTCTCAGAAACATAGGAAGGTAGGTTCCTGAAGAGACAGTGATTCTTTAGCTGAGATGTAACCAGTAGAAATATGAAAACCATGTACAATAAGAACAGATGAAACAATGCAAAGAGTCTGAAAAGCCTGACACCCTTGGCAGTAAGAAGAATTGTTTTATGCTTGTACCATCATATATGTGCATACATGGGCAGGCAGGGAGTTTGGACAGACAGTTCAAGTCAGGACAAGCTGAATCATGAAGAGCCACATGGCATAACAGAAGTCCATCTCCTAATCAATAACCTGTAATGTAAGCCAATATCTTAGTCAACAGCCAGTGGCAAAAAAAATGGATTTTCATTTTAAATAAAAATCTGATCATAGTCTTCCCCTATCACTTTATGCATATATCCATTACGTCTCCTTCTATTCTATCTTAATTTTGTTTTTATGTCTCCATTTCCTATATAAGTCTTGACAACAGGGACTGAAAATTTGTCTTCAGTATGGCACCTGGTCCACAGTGGGAACTTGACCAATGCTTCTTGAATGAAAGATCTTTAGAATTAGATGGTCATCAACCGTTCCAATTCTATAATTATAATTCCTAAAAACCCTGGGAAGCTCAGATAGTCAGAGGTGGAAATAGTCTTTAAATTGCCTTTCAATCTAATTAAGACCTTACTGGGAAGAGTTTTTGTTTTTTTTTTGGTTCAGACAATATTTCTTCTGTTCTTTCTCCCCAGACAGAGTCTTTGTTTACTTCTCTGCACATGGCCTAGTCATTAGCATTTGTTTAAATCTTCGAGTAACTGAATACTCAGAGCAGAGCTGTTTAACTGACTTGAATGATGTTACACTGGTTTATTTTTCTTCATCTGTAGCTCACTAATTCTGTGTACCAAGGTTAAATAAGGGTTACATGAGCTTATATGTATTTTTACTGGAGTACTCATTGATAAATGTTGTCTACATTCTTCTATTAAATTTAGAAAATTCTTCACTAATAAAATAGTCTCTTTCTTTTCCTTCTAGATAACATAAAAGAGGAAAATAAATACAAGTGGAATCTAACCACTCTTTCCTATCATGGTAATGTTTATAAATAGTCATATTGATTTGCACTGTGAATACAGGACAATATAACTTGAAAGGTAGTTACTAGCGGCTTCTTCTAGATATGTCATTGCAAAATGAATCATGTGATTTTTGTTGTTCTAATACTAGAAAATGCAACAAATCATTGCATTTCTTCCACTAATATTTCAAAGCATCTAATTTGCTCATCTATCATTTACTTACAGTTATGTGGAGAAATACTTACAATTAAAAACAAGGACTAGACCCAAAATGTGAACATTTTTACATGATGGAATAGCTATATGGAAACTTTAGTCAAGATTTCTCCTTTAAATAAAAAGTGCAATAGAACAAGGATCATTTTGACTTGAGCCACCAAACACACCATCAGCTAGATTCAAATGCAGTTTCTAAAGATGTATTGTGTACAGTTGAGAAACTTGGGCTCAAGGATTTTTTCCTGCAGTTCAGTTTCGGTCCTATACGCTCCCTAGTACTTCTGGATCCTAATACATGTTCAGTGTAGATGAAAGATGGTTCAAGTAGCCCGCTGCTCAGGACCAGTAAGTTTATACCTACTCTGAAAAAAATGTAAACAAAATATACAGGAATATTTGCCAGAAGATATATATGGGCACGTTGTTGTATTTTGCTCATGGGTTTCTCATAGTGTTACGCAGATTCTGTCTGTACAGCTCTGTTTACTTTGCCACGACCTGGACATACCCTTACTTCTAGGAGGCAGAGGGCTCCAGTCCTGCCTGGAAGTGGCAGAGGTCTGTGTCGGAGATGCACTCTGCAATGCCCACTTGGCCCTTTACTTGAAAGCTTGCTCGGCGAATGGAAATCTGTGTGATGTGAAACACTGCCAAGCAGCCATCCGCTTCTTCTATCAAAATACGCCGCTTAACGTTGCCCAGATGTTGGCTTTTTGCGACTGCGCTCCCACTGATGAGCCTTGTCAACAGTCCAGAGAAGCACTCCACAGCAAGCCATGTGCAGTGAGCAGAGTTCCAGCCCCCACCTGCCTCGATGTAATTCGCAGCTGCCAAGATGATGAATTATGCAGGTGAGTAGAAACATGCTTACCCTTCTTTCTGATTTGGCACCTTATTTGTTACACTTCAGTCCCAACACTTGATCTCATTCCATTAGCTGGAGTTCCCACCATCATCCAACATGACGTAAATAAAGCCAGACAATTCATAGTTTTGCATCTCTGGGACATGTGTAGTATTCTTTTGGAGACTCAAATGCATAATATGTTTTGGAAGTTAAAAAAAATCGTTATGTCAGGATTGGGTAATCATGAAATAGCATTATTAATAAAATTACAGATTCAAGTGAGACTCATGAATTGCTTAATAGACCTGGCTTATGTGTCAGTTTTATTATTGGCTTTGGGGGGTATGATTACATAAGGCTGATAACCTCTCAGGATTCTGATGAGGTGACTCTTCAAACTTCACAATAAATCTCTTGTGTTTTGGGATGGAGATGAGGAAGGAGCTAGTGTTCGGATTCCCTCGCACACAAGTGTCCTGGTGTCAGGAATGCACCCCTCCCCTCTTCCCAACCTCTCACCCTGGATTCTCAGGGCAGTAATGTTAGCCATTTACTTGTTTATTCAAAAAGCAATTACCAGTCATCGAGTACTATTTTATGCATCTGGTTGCAAGATACAAAAATGCCTGCCCTGTGGAATGTATTCAGTAGGTGTAGATAGAAAATAAATAGGGGAAATGTGTATTATTCACTCAGTTGTAAATGGGCTTCCCTGGTGGCTAAGATGGTAAAGAATGCAGGAGATGCAGGTCTGGTTTCAATCCCTGGGTCAGGGAGATGCTCTGGAGAAGGGAATGGCTACTCACTTCAGTATTCTTGCCTGGAGAATTCCATGGACAGAGGAGCCTGGTGGGCAATTCATGGGGTCACATAGAGTTGGACACGACTGAATGACAAACATTTTTGTATTGTATGATGATGAGTGTTCTGGAGACTCACAAGTGCACACGCATGCATGGGCAATAAGAGGGAACGTGAATGGCAGAAGGAATAACAGGATTGCAGTGTCAGGGGGATGGCCCCAGGAGAGGCGTTTTATGAGAGTTGAAGAAGTGAGAAAATGAGCTTCTCTCAGTGAGTTTCAGAAATAAGAGATAGCAAACAAAAGGATGAGCCAGTGCGGGGGAAGAAATGTATGTGGCAGGCTTTCATGCAAGGAGGAGAGAGTGTACAAGGCGGGGAGGAATAGGAGATAGGATTTACTCTGAGAAAGCAGAGCGATGCTGAGGGATTTTGAGCAGAGGTGTGAATGATCTGCTCAACTTATTAAAATTTCCACTCCGGCTCATGGTGGAATCTAGACTTTACCTTTGCAGGTAACTTCTCCTGGGAATCATAAATCGAATCCAACACCCTGACTTTCTCTTTTCTTCACTGCGGTCTTCAATAAACACATTTCCTTAAAAATTCAAGGCAAATTGATCTTAAGTGTGGTAAGAAAGCCACAGTGAAGTGGGCCTCTTTGGAAATGAGTAAGAAGATGGAGGAAAGAATAGAATCAAAACTATATGTAACATTGGTGTTACCACGTTAAAGGAGCTTTCTTTAAAAAGCAGCATTCAGTTATATAATTATGGGATGAATCTTCTGCTTCCTAGGATAATCATCCAAGGTAATTTATACTAGTTTGCTTGCCCGGTACTTCCTATCAGAGACAGTATTGTTTAACTGTATTTAAATGAATAAAACTCCATATATAGTGAATTCATTTAAAGATCAAAATAAACATTTAATGTGGAGGGGGGGCTCAGTGTAATAGCTCAAGGAGAGATTTGTCACTTTTGTAACCTGCTTGAACCACTGGAAAATGAGATTTAATGGCATCATTTCCTAACGGGCTGGTTCTTGGTAAAGTGCTTTCCATCAACTTTAACTCTCCTCACACCTTCACTGTCAGTCATTCCAGCTTGCATAGTAGCTCCAGGTCTTGCAATATTTGTCAAAAAAGACAACTACTTCCTTATAATGCACATTCTATAAGATAAAGGGTGAAGATCTCAGCAGAATGCTTGAGCTTTTTTTCCCTTCAACTTACCATAGAGAATGCCAAAATTCTTTAGAAAGTTTTGTTCGAGGATCTTGTCCTGTAAATGTTTATCAGTTAGTTTAAGTTTACTAATTCTTTCTCTTGAGATAATACTAAAATTAATAGCAAAAAATAGTTTTATAATGCAATTTATATTTTTCAACTCATTTATAGCTTGAAAATTCTTATTAAGTGAACTATTGTATTTCATTAATTCAAAGATGCAGACTTTTTGCACCTTTTAATTCCCCTAATACGTTTGGAATTAGTCTTGCACTCAATGACAAAAAATAAATAAAAAATTAAAATGCATTTAATGAAAACAATAACTTAATTGCCAAAAAGTGATTTTAGGGATAATAAAATAATGGTATCACCTACAATCAAGGAAATATGGTTAATATATTTGCTTACACTAATATTCTCATAGAATATTACTATCATACATCTATCTACACTAACAGCAAAACCAAATAACATTTTAACCAGCCAGGGAACACTTTTTTTTAAGTAATCCATGTAAAAATGCCAGATGTCTCCATGATGGGTACCTAGCTTTACCTGATTCCAGTGCCAAGGCACTGGGTATTCTACCTTATTATCTTTGAGTAATGTGTACTCAATTTTCTCAGCATGACATAACTGAGCTTTCCTATAAAATAAAATATTTCAATGCAAGTGATGGAGCCTGCTGCTATCGACCTTTGAGAAGCCCTGTGATGGATTCTGAAACATACGCTCTTGCATGAGCCTCACCTTGTCACCAACACTTTCTCAGATTAACTGGTACAGAGTTGATACTTTGGAATCCTGGGTTTCATGACCTCTCCCAAGTGTGCAGTGCAGGGTCTAGAACATGCTATGCCTGCAAGAGATGGATACATGGACACCCATGGCTGATTCATGTCAATGTATGGCAAAAACCACTACAATATTGTAAAGTAATTAGCCTCCAATTAAAACAAATAAATTGATTTTAAAAATGTCACCTCATTTCCCTCCATTTTTAAGAATCTTGCGCTTAATGTTTATAATGTTTTAATATACAGATACATGTTTCTTCTTATGTAATTTCTACCCTTTATATATTAATTTAGGGATTAAGGACTGTGTGTCTTCTATTTCTTTTCACCATCTGCAAATAGGCTCTTAATGAATACTTTAATAGAGGAGATGGAAATATTATACAGTATTAGTTGTCAAGATGAAAAGACAAATTCTGTCATTTGCTCAAGCAGATTTTGCCTTAGGGAGATTTCCAGTATTTTTATTAAATTATCGTTAATGTAATTCAGATGGAAAAAAATTTTCCAATGAAAAACAACTTCTTCAGTGAGAGTGTTAAGACTTTATCACATATCTTTCCTGCAGAAGTGCTTATAACTGGAGCAAAGCAGAACAGTTAGATTTTTGAAATACAGTTTCTGTCTCTGTATAAGACTCCTCAATTTGTGACAGGTCTTAAAACTCTTCTGTCTATTTGAAAAGGCTGAGAAGTTGATATAAAGGCTATTTTTTTCAATTAATTTTGCTCAGTACAGATATATACACTGGAAAGTGAGATTATATTTTGACAATTATAAGTGTTTAGGGATTTACAGGAAATTATGTTTTTTCATATGTATAAGCTCCAGAAAGTAGTGAAAAAAATGTTTGCCTAGAAGAAATGTTACCTACTTTTTAGAAACAAAACTTCACCATAAACATGTTTAAGTGCCAGAGAATATTCGCAAAGTTTGACTATATATTAGGTTACAAAAGCAAATGTAATAATTCCATATGCAAAAATCACAAACCACATTCTCTTATGGTTTATGATGCAACCAGAAATTTATAGCAAAACTAAAACAAAGTGATCAACCCTATTTTAAAAATTACTCCCTTACATAGTTAATGTTTCAAATAAAAAACCCGGAGGGAACTAAGATGGTGGAGGAATAGGATGGGGAGTCCACTCTCTCCCCAGTAAATGCACCAAAAGAACATTTAAAAACCGAGCAAACTCCATAAAACAACATCTGAATGCTGGCAGAGGACATCAGGCATCTGGAAAGGCAGCCCATTTCCGACGAAAGAAGGTAGGTCAAATAAAAAACCAGAATAAGATAATGAAGAATATCAAGAAAATAAGGATAATGAAACAGTTACACATCAAAGCATTTCAAACATAAATGAAATTCCTATAATATAAAATTTTGACATATTTATTTTTTAAATGATTTCGATAATGAGTATACCAAAGAGTTTTTATTATCCTTCAGTTAGTCAGTTTTTCAAAATTTCAAAACTTTTTTGAATGAAATAACTTTTATGAAGACATAAATCATGTAACTTAAACTTTGTAAAACATACATTTAAGAAAGAATAAATGGCACCTGTCAACCTCATAAATGACAATCAGTATAGCCAGTGCTTACATTTAGACTACATTTTTTTTATTGTTTTTGCCATACAATGTCATGATATAACCATGGGTTTACATATGCTCCCCCTCCAGAACCCCCTCCCTCCTCCCTCCCCCCCAGGTCATCTCGGTGCACCAGCCCCGAGCATCAATCCTGGGCTGGCGATTGATTAGACATATGATAATTAACTTGTTTCAATGCCCTTCTCCCATATCATCCCACCCTTACCCTCATGCACAGAGTCCACGAGTCTATTCTATACATCTGCATTTCTTTTGCTGTCTCGCATGTTGGATTCTTGTTACTGTCTTTCTAAATTCCATATATATGCGTTAATATATTGTATTGTTGTTTTTGCTTCTGGCTTACTTCACTCTGGATAATGGGCTCCAGTTTCTTCCATCTGAGTAGAATTGCTTCAAATGAATTTTTTTTTAATGCTGAATAATATTCCATTGTGTATATGTACCACAGCTTTCTTATCCATTCGTCAGTTGATAGACTACATTTTATATATAATTCTTAATTGCATTAAAGGAACATACTTGTTCTTCTGGACTTAGAGTTATATGCTCAAATATTTGCAATATTTTATTAAATATAAATGTAAACATATATTGATTTTTACCATTGTATTTAAAAGCTGATTCCTTTAAGATGACTGAAAATGCAAGATTATTGAAAATGATGCAATTTATGGATTTAAGCAGAGTAGCATCATGAAAGCAAGTAAAGTCAGGACAAATGACATATACTCAGAGGCTTTGCATGCATATTTTATAGTGATCTATTCAAGAAAAGGAAACAATAATTATAGGTGATAAATATTAAAGAGAAAGATTAATATCCTTGGTTCCATTAAGTAGATATCTTCTTACTGTGAAAGTTTCAAATATGAAATTATTGTACATTATCCAGACTTCTATTCAAGGTTAATACAACAAGAATGAAATATGTAGTCAGAAAAGTTATGAATGGATGTGGTTCTAGCAGATTATCTCAGCCATCAAATAAACTCATGTTTTGCTTTAAATTAGCTCATGCTGCCAGAGAACCCCAGAGCATTAACGTTGATTCTAATTAGTCTGCTTAGAAACACTGAGAAAGAGCGCTGTCCCTCCCACCCTTTGGGAGGACTCTCATGAAAAGTCAGGAGTCGCTTCTGAGATCACTTGGTGGGAGGTAATGGTAGAATAGTCTTAAAACCACATTCTGCTTCAAACATTATTGCTAATAAATCTCCCAAGTAGTTCGTACTGCAAATCATCACCCACTGAAATAAAATTAGTAAGGAAGGAAGAGTCATCCAGGGAATCCTAAGCTTAGCCTCTGTCTTTCATCACGAAAGGAAAATAATTCACAAGATTTCCCTAATTTTTCTTGCACACTCTCTATTGGGATGTTTGAATGCACAAATTTAGTTTCCAGCTATATTTAGAATCACCCAGAAGGCATTTTGTTTTATGTCAGGTGGCTCAGAGGGTAAAGCATCTGCCTGCAAGCCAGAGACCCGGGTGATCCCTGGGTTGGGAAGACCTCCTGGAGAAGGCCTCCTGGAGAAGGCAATGGCAGCCCACTCCAGTACTCTTGCCTGGAAAATCCCATGCATGGAGGAGCCTGGTGGGCTGTGGTCCATGAGGTCGCCAAGAGTGGGACATGACTCAGCCACTGCACTTTCTTTCTTTCTTTGTCAGGCGAGATATCACTACCTGTTGGTATGAATTAATGATATTCAGAGACTCATTCCACTCCCTGACTCTTTCTAGGAGGCGCTATAGAACATTCCAGGCAAGGTGCTGGCCGCATGTGATGAGAAAGTGTCATGAGGATGAGACATGCATTGGTAGCTTAAGCAAGCAAGACCTCACTTGCTCTGGAAGAGATGACTGCAAAGCAGCTTACATTGGTACCCTTGGGACGGCCCTTCAAGTGCAGTGCACCTGTAGGGCCATTTCCCAAAGTGAAGAATCCCTGTGCAAGATTTTCCAGCATATGCTTCACAGAAAATCATGTTTCAGTAAGTTATATATGTATATATATGTACCATATATTGATTTTCTGTATACACCACGAAGTAGTAATCTAACGTGGAAAACTTGTTCACAAAGACAGCTCTGTTGCTTGCTATTCAGCTTTTCAATCTGTTTTCTGATTATGCTTTGTGCATTTGCTATTTTAACTCATTTATCTGCAAGTGGTGAGTGTTTTTAATTTATGTGACTGTTCACGCCTAGGTATCATTCATTGGTTTCAATAACAGCAGCCTAAAACGCTTATCCTACCAGATAACTGAGTGTATCAGGTATCTATTACAAGTAGCAAACAGACCCAAAACTTAAAATAATGATTCGATCACAATTCTTCTCACTGGGCTTTGCTCACTTGTGTGGTTCTTCTGTTGGTATTGCTTGGATGGCTGCAGTCATCCAGTGGTGAGACCAAGGCTGATCTGCGCAGGCTGTGGTTAGCAAGCGCAGTTGGCTGGGTTCTCCTTCATGTGACCTCTGCAGCAGTAAACCCTGTATCTTTCATGATCATAGGAGCATCCCTAGCAGTTAATCCCCAGTAAACAAGTACTTACCAAGTGTCTCCTTCTGCTATATTTTCTAATGCCCCACTGGACAAAGCAAGTCACATGAATGAGTTCACAGTTATTGTGAGAAGGGTGTGTATGAGTATGTTTATATTCAAAGTTGGATTCTCCAGGGATAGTTAGCAATCTATCATATGGCTGTCCCAATCTAAGTACGACATATTTACCCTTGGATTTAGTTACCTCTCCTTGGTCTTCAATATGTCTGCTAATCTACCTGTAATGAGGGGATGGGAAACACATTTTCTAAAGTTATTATTTACTCCATTCAGATTTAGGAATTTCAATAATTTGTCTAGGGTCTTAAAGGTAACAAGCGGTTGAGAGGAATTTGGCTATGAGTCTCCTAGGAAGAAATCTAATGATGTGATCACACACTAATTCAGGACCTCTCCATCATCCACCTTCAGGCTTAACTCATGCAACTATACTCAAATCCCAAAACATCCTCAGCCCCTAGATCACTATTTGTAACCTCCAAACCCACAAGTACTAAAACTTCAGGAGGGAATAATAGATATTTACCATTGCAAAAAGACCATATACAATTACACTATCATGATATTTATCCAAATTTGTATAGATACAGATCTGAATACATCTTTATATATGTCTATATCTAACTACAAACAGATATAGATATTTTATTCTTTTCTACCTTTCTTTAAAGATACTACAGAGATACACATTAGCCAATATAATCAAAATGGTGATCTGCTATGTATTAGGTAATAGACATACAACTCAGAGTGTAAGGTTTTGATTCCAGCAAAGCTCTCTGTGGGATTCCTACAATTTCTATAATTAGCACTACAGATATATTTCAGTTGAAATCATGATGCAAAGAGGAAAATTACCCCACGATGTATGTTGAGTCATATTTTCTAAATAATCTTTTTCTCTGATTAATATTAGGTAGCTAATTCTGTTGGAACTAAAGATATTTATAATGAATGGATCCTAATATTACAAAAGGAAATACCAAATAAAATAACCTAAACCAAGAGCAACATATACAATTGCACTATCATGATTATTTATAAGTGGTTTCTCCATATTAAATGATACAAGGGGGAAAAAAATGTAGAACCTACAAGTTAGTGATAAACCAGTTCCTTGGGCATAAATTTCAAATGCTAGTTCAAGCAACCTAATTCTGCTTCCAAGCCTGGTTTTCCCATGTGTTTTTAATTAGTATTATGTTTTGCTTTCATTGTGTTTGGCTACCCACACAAAGCTATATATACATACATTGAATATATTCATGAAGAGACAGTGGAAATGGGCACAGAAATCCATAAACATTGACAAACTCTATAATGTTTTACAAAAATGAGAATTCAAAATGATTTCACTTTTCTTCACTCACTTCAGAAGACTAAACAAGATGAGGTTTTCTCCTCAAGCATTACTTAATGTCAGAATTTTAAGTGACAGGTTTATGGAAGTAAAGGAACCCTAAAGGCCTTCTGGCGATGTGTCATAGTTCTGGGTACTTGAACTACAGAAAAAGTTTCAGACAAAAACACATATGAAATCCTTGGCCTGGTTAGTCCTAACAAGCCTCCATCCTCTGCCCCATATACCTGGAAAGTGGTAGCACATGGAGATTTTTTAATGAACTCTTTCTAATCACTGCCTCTGAGTTTTGACATCAGCCCAGAAGGCTAATGCATTATCAAAATATACTTGCGAGTAACACATCATTGTTAATCAACTATATTCCATTATAAAATTAAATAAATAAAAAAAATAAATATTAGTTCAGACATTTTATCAATCTTTAAAAGAAAAACTGCTCTCATTACAGCTGGTTTCCAAAAACCCTTGGGTTCTGTTCTCTTTATCCGAAAGGGGCAGAATGAATAGAACAGAGCGGACAGTTGGAAAAAATTTTCCATTTGTTAAATTTGTTTGGCTTCAAATCGTTTTTCAAATTCACTTGACCTCAGACCACAGTGAGCAGTGCCTTTTACATTAGGTTTTTATGTGCAGTGTCTTCTGTTTTTTTTCAAAATTATTATTCTATTCCATTATTTGTTTCAATGCTGATTACCTACTAAATTGACTTCATGACTCACTAATGTGTTGCTCTCAAGAGTTTGTAAAGCATTTGCTTGAAACAAATTAATGCGGAAGTCACCTATTATCTATGTATCCAAGTCAGAACCTTATCATTATTACAAATAATGAGACAGTTGCTAGAATGAGTGCTTATTTGGGGTCACATTTCTCGCCTAACTTTAATTATTCCATGAAGTATACACTATTACTTCTGCAGTTTCACTTGGGAGATGAAGGAAGCTGAGGGGTAAGATGGGTGCGGGACTTCCATCACAGGTTGCGCTGGACACAGGGCACTAGTGTTGGCTGGTTGACTACATCCCATGGTGCTGTCCTGCAGGTAACACCGTGAGGACAATTAGAGCTAGTGTCCATTCAGGCTGCTCTATTGCCCTCTGAGGCAGAAGCTCTACTTTCTGGTCTCAAATCTGAGCTTTGAGAACTCGCTGAAGAGTGCACCTCCGTGCCTGCCTGCCTGCAGGACCACATTTGGGCAATAAGCGTCCTGTCGACACTGGTTACAACACCACCAACTTGGACTTACCTGCAAACTTCTGCATCTACAGACTCACTCCATTCTGGCATCTTGCAGCCCAGAACAAATTGTGGCACTTAGAGCTGAGAGAGGGAAGAGAAGAAATGGAAGAAAGAGAAATTAGTTAAGACAGAGAGGACCGCAGAAATGAAAAGAATTAAGAGATCACTGATGTTTCTTCGTGTTACCAGAAAAATTATGTCTGCAGCTCAGGTCAGTTCAGTCACTCAGTCGTGTCCGACCATTTGCAACCCCATGGATTGCATACATGCCAGGCTTCCCTGTCCCAAAAGTATGTGAAGTAGTGAATGTAAGTAGTACCAGCCTGATAGGTGAAAGATAGCTTCAGCCTACCACAAGAGCTTATGATCTGTAAAATTTTCTTTATGTGTATTCAGTTCAGTCGCTCTTTCATGTCCAACTCTTTGTAACCCCACGGATTGCAGCAACCAGACTTCCCTGTCCATCAGCAACTTGCAAAGCCTACTCAAACTCATGTCCATTGAGTCAGTGATGCCACTTTCAGACCAAGAGACTCTCAAGAGTCTTCTTCAATACCACAGCTCAGAAGCATCAATTCTTTGGTGCTCAGCTTTCTTTATAGTCCAGCTCTCACATCCATATATGACTACTGGAAAAGCCATAGATTTGACTAGATGGACTTTTCTTGGCAAAGTAATGTCTCCCCTTTTTAATATGCAGTCGTGTTTGGTCACGGAGAAGGCAATGGCAGCCTTCTAGGAGAACTCCAGAACTCTTGCCTGGAAAATTCCATGGATGGAGGAGCCTAGTAGGCTGCAGTCCATGGGGTCGCTGAGAGTCGGACAAGACTGAGCGGCTTCACTTTCACTTTTCACTTTCATGCATTGGAGAAAGACATGGCAACCCACTCCAGTGTTCTTGCCTGGAGAATCCCAAGGATGGGAGAGTCTGGTGGGCTGCCATCTATGGGATCACACAGAGTCGGACACGACTGAAGTGACTTAGCAGAAGCAGCAGCTTGTTTGGTCATAGCTTTTCTTCCAAGGAGCAAGCATCTTTTAATTTCAGGGCTGCAGTCACCATCTGCAGTGATTTTGGAGCAGAAAAAAAACTCTGTCACTGTTTCCATTGTTTCCCCATCTATTTGCCATGAAGTGATGGGATCAGATGCTGTGATCTTTGTTTTTTTGAATGTTGAGTTTTAAGCCAGCTTTTTCATTTACCTCTTTCACTTTCTTCAAGAGGTTCTTTGGTTTTTCTTCACTTTCTGCCATAAGGATGGTGTCATCTGCATACCTGAGGTTATTGCTATTTCTCCCAGCAATCTTGATTCCAGCTTGTGCTTCATCCAGCCTGGCATTTAGCATGATGTACTCTGCATACAAGCTAAATAAGCAGGGTGACAATATACAGCCTTGACATAATCCTTTCCCAATTTGGAACCAGTCGGGTGTTCCATGTCCAGTTCTAACCATTTCCTTCTTGACCTGCACACAGATTTCTCAGGAAGCAAGTTAGGTGGTCTGGTATTTCCATCTCTTTAAGAATTTTCCAGAGTTTGTTGTGATCCACATAGTCAAAGGCTTTGATATGGTCAATAATGCAGAAGTAAATTTTTTTTTGGAACTCTCTTGCTTTTTCAATGATCCAACGGATGTTGGCAATTTGATCTCTGGTTACTCTGCCTTTTCTAAATCCAGCTTGAACATCTGGAATTCATGGTTCACTTACTATTGAAGTCTGGCTTGGAGAATTTTGAGCATTTCTTTGCTAGCATGTGAGTTGAGTGCAATTTTATGATAGTCTGAACATACTTTGGTGTTGTTTTTCTTTGGGATTGGAATGAAAACTGCCCTTTTCCAGTCCTGTGGCCACTGCTGAGTTTTTCAAGTTTGCTGGCATATTGAATGCAGCACTTTCACAGCATCATTTTTTAGTATTTGCAATAGCTCAAATGAAATTTCATCACCTCCACTAACTTTGTTTATAGTGATGCTTTAAACCCACTGACTTTGCATTCCAGGATGTCTGGCTCTAGCTGAGTGTGATTATCTGGGTCATGAAGATCTTTTTTGTATAGTTCTGTGTATTCTTCCCACCTCTTCTTAATATCTTCAGCTTTGGTTAGGACCATACCATTTCTGTCCTTTATTGTGCCCATCTTTGCATGAAATGTTCCTTTGGTATCTCTAACTTTCTTGAGATCTCTAGTCTTTCCCTTTCTATTGTTTTCCTCTATTTCTTTGCAATGATCACTGAGGGAGGCTTTCCTATCTCTCTTTGCTATTCTTTGCAATTCTGCATTCAAATGGATATATATTTCTTTCTTTCTTTCTTTTTTTTCAATTGTGTTGGTTTTGCCATACAATGACATGAAACCGCCATGGGTTTACATATGCTCCCCCTCCAGAACCCCCCTCCCTCCTCCCTCCCAATTCCCTCCCCCTGGGACATCTCGGTGCACCAGCCCCGACCATCAACCCTGGGCTGGCGATTGATTTCACATATGATAATTAACATGTTTCAAGGCCATTCTCCAATATCATCCCACCCTTGCCCTCTTCCACAGAGTCCATGAGTCTGTTCTATACATCTGTGTTCCTTTTGCTGTCTCACATGCAGGGTTCTTGTTACCATCTTTCTAAATTCCATATATATGCGTTAGTGTACTGTATTGTTGTTTTTCCTTCTGGCTTACTTCACTCTGGATAATAGGCTCCAGTTCTGTCCACCTGAGTAGAACTGATTCAAATGGATATATATTTCTTTTTCTCCTTTGTGTTTAGATTCTCTTCTTGTCTCAGCTATTTGCAAGGCCTCCTCAGACAACCGTTTTGCCTCTTTGCATTTCTTTTTCTTGGGGATGGTCTTGAGCGCTGTCTCCTGTACAATGTCATGAACCTCCATCCATAGTTCTTCAGGGACTCTATCAGATCTAATGCCTTGAATCTATTTGTCACCTCCGCTGTATAATCGTAAGGGATTTGATTTAGGTCATACCTGAATGGTCTAGTGGTTTCCCCTACTTTCTTCAATTTAAATCTGAACTTGGCAATAAGGAGTTCATGATCTGAGCCACAGTCAGCTCCTGGTCTTGTTTTTGATGACTGTTACAGCTTCTCCCTCATTGGCTGCAAAGAATGTGATCAATATGATTTCAGTGTTGACCATCTGGCCATGTCCATGTATAGACATATCAGTCCATGTATGTGTGTATACTGCTTGCTGCCAGGAATATTCTCTTCTTCCCTGGTGCAAAGTTGTATTTTTATGTCTTTTATGTCTTTTTATGCAAAGTTGTCTTTAGAGACTATAAACCAGTCTCTAAAAGAGATTTGAAAATAGAAAGATTGTAACGAGAACCCAACATGTGAGACAGCAAATGGAACGCAGATGTATAGAATAGACTTGTGGACTTTGTGGATGAGGGTAAGGGTGGGATGATATGGGAGAAGGGCATTGAAGCATGTTAATTGTCATGTGTCTAATCAATCGCCAGCCCAGGATTGATGCTAGGGGCTGGTACAGCGAGATTTCCGGGGGGGGAGGGAGGAGGGAGGGGGGTTCCGGAGGGGAAGCATATGTAAACCCATGGTGATATCATGACAATGTATGAGAAAAACAATAAAAAAATAAATAAGTAAATAAAAATAAATAAATAAAAAATTAAAAAAAAACTGATTGCATTAAACCATGAAAAAAAAAAGAAAGAGAATAGCCCCATTTTATCCCAGAAGGCTCAGCTTCCTCTTTTAAAAGGATTATTTAAAAAAGTACATAAAAGAGACTACCTATATCTATTAATTTTTTATTAATAGGTTTAATAGGTGCTTTCCTTTATAGCTGGTTTCTAAAACCCCTCTGGTTCCATTCTCTTTATCTGAAATGGGCAGACTTGAGTAGAATGGTGAGGACAGTTGGAGAAAGCTTTCCATTTGTTATGTTTGGAAAATATCTGAGTAGGGAATGGAAAGCATCATAATTGAGAGGCAAGCTTAAGCAAAATTTAAAGAATATAGAAAGAAAGATAAGCTAAATTCTCCCCCAAATCCCATTCTCTAGAGAGAGCCAACATTTGCGAGTTTGTTGTGCATTTTTTCCAGCCTTTTATTGCTTGTAATGTTATAATATGTAGGTACATACACACGTACCTTGAACCTTTTGTAGACACTTAAATTGATGCCTCCCTCTCCCTGACACACATACATACATATTTTTAATGAAATCAAAGTGTACATCCTGATTGACAGTTTCCTTTCTAATTTAAAAATATATGATAGAGCTATTTACAAATGTACAGCTTTATTCTTTTTAAAAGCTGTATAGTAGCCTACTTTTAGAGGACCAGCCTCTTCTGAACATGTGTCTCTGTATCAGAATGGTCTTCAAAGCCTTCTCCACTCAGCTGGAAAGCAAGCTAAGCCAGAAAGCAGAAGCTCACATAGTCGCAGAAGGGTGTTTTATGGTTTGGTGGTGGAAACTGTGCACCTTGCCTCCACCAGCATCCTGCTGACTATACTGCAGTCATGTGGCCACAACTGTCTCTAAGAGAGGTGGGAAACCATGCTACAGCTTGAGTATTAGTTGACAAGTAAGACTATCAACAACTCACCCAATGTCTATTTCACTCTTCTGTCTACACAGAGAACACACTTACCTTTTATCAAGGGAAATGACCTAGTGTTTCCCAAACATTCATCGGGCCACAGCCAGTCACTCAAAGAGGAGGATCTTGGATGATGTACAACCCAGATGTTGTAGAACAATGGATCAGACAGGGCCTGAGAACCAGAAAGAGTAGTTATTCACTACCATCCCCCAACACAAATCACACATGGAGACACACATGCGTGCGCGCGCACACACACACACACACACACACACACACACACACACACACTATATATATTTATATATATAAACAGAGACAGCATAACCTCAATAAAGACTCCCATCAAAGGACCACTTTGTGGTTCCCATCTTGCCTCTGGAAGCTTTTTCCTTGACCACCATCCTCCCTGGCAACATCTGAAGTAGGTTGTGGGGAGGATTCCCTCCTTAGGGAACAGGAGCTCTCCTAGAACATATTCTGCTCAGAAAGTTTGAGAGACTGTGAGCTGTTTTAACATTTAACAGTCACAGATTTTTTGCAAGTGCACTAGTGGCTTCCCTGGCAACATAATCTCTTAAAAATGTTTTTGGTCTCTAATCTATTTGCTTTCTGTCAGTTCCATGTGCCGGTATCCACAATAGAAAAGTGTTTTCTTGAATTAGCTCCCAAGTCGGTCTATCATCTTGCTTCCTCACTCCCATGCCTCTCTAATGCAGTGATTTAAACTAATCTAAACAATGGACTTGAGTGAAAATGTAATCCCCTTAATCTGATTTTTGCTGCATAGCTGAGTCAATTTGTTTGACTCAGAAATACTCGGCCATTTATGACTGGATAATCTTGTTCAGTCACATCTCTTACTCCTTGGGACCTACGACAGTCAACTTTCATGTCATAAGGTCCTTATCTTAATCTCTGATCTCTGCTTAAAACCTGGCACGTTTCTGCCTGTGCTCGTATGTTTACTGTAAAACTCTGCAGTGCAGTCAAAAGGAACCAACTCATGAAGTTCCTCCAACTCTTTCAGTTTGTCCTGTTCCTTTCTGGTCCTTCCAAGGTGTTTTGAGAAATGCATATCAGTACATTATGTCCGTTACATACAAACCTTCAAATTGCAAACTTTCAAAGATGGGAACATGTGCTCCAAAGTCCAATCAGGTAAATTAGCTCAGATGTCACACACATTGTCACGTGGGTGCATCTTCTATAAGTGCTTGTGCTTTTGTGTACTTTATTTTAGAGAGTACAGTAGTACATTATCTTTATTTCAAGCCCAGGATATCTCGAAGCAAGCATAAAGCAGTGATATATAACCAATTGTGTTAGTTGAGTACCTAGGCTAACTTTGTTGGACTTAGCAAAAAATGGGGCTAACAAACACACTCTCAGAATGGAGCTCATTCATACATAGAGGACTCTATGTCTTCACAGCAGAGGGAAAGGAAAGACATTTATCCTTTGAATTCTGTCTCCCACTTCTCAGAGGTAGCCCTATAAATCTTGATTCCCTGGAAATGGTAAACAATGAATTCATAAATGCTAAGCAGACCCCTACGTACACCTTATGCTGCAGGGGCAGAAAAGCACTGGGGAAGAAAGGAGGAGATGTACAAGGCCAAGTCCAAGGGGAAGAACCATCAGGTTGCTTCTGCACAAAGATAGACTAGGTATTGGAGGAAATATTTTGATGGTAAGGAGCAAAGGTAAACCCATACTCAGAGTAGGTAAACATTCCAGCAGGAATGTACTTCTGCTTCTTACTGCATGGAGGGCTTATGGAATCATCAACCTGCCACCCACCTACCAAACCAATCTGTTTTATTGCTGGCATTTTCGCATATAGTATTGTGAAAACTTTGATGGACCTGCCTGAGGGAGAAAAAGGCCAATCTGTGGGGTATGTGAGTGGCTGTCATCTCTGCCATCACATGTTCAGGGTACAGGCATTGGGTGGCTGAAGAGGACATGACTGTCCTCCTCTTGGCAGGTCACCAGTTGACCTGGTTGTTGAGGGTCTACTCCATGGTGGGTATTCTTCTAGGCATTAACCTGAACTGGAAAGATCTGGTCACTTTGGTCCTCCCATACACCTCTTCCCCTCATTTGCTTGTCTATAGTTTCCCAAGGATGCTCTTTCCATGTCTGATCAAGCAATCTGCCACTGTCCATGAGTCTTAACTTCTGTCCATATCTATCTCTGCTAAGCGGGCAATCAAGAGCATTGCCCATGCTTGGCCGTAGAGAGAATGCCTGCTCACCACTGGTCTCTCAGTCACCTCTAAGTAGGTCTGTGGTGTGGCAGCTGTTCATTCAATTGGCAATTATATCCCAAACTCAACCTTCTGGGAACCAGTGACTTAATCTCTTAATACCCAGCAACATGCTAGGAGCTATATTTCAAATGGCAAATGGGTTCCTACTGCATGTGGCATAGCCTTGCTCCAGAATCTGAGGGGTCTGTGCTGAACCCCTAAGGGCTTGCAAGAGATACATATGCATCCAGAGAACATGAATGGGATTAAGTGTAATAAATGCCTGTTGCACAGGAAATATTCTACACATTTTAATTGCTATGCCTTTGGATGCCATTGATTTTGGCACTATATTCAAGACTGGACTATTGGGTTTCTTTTCTTGATGTTTTGCCAAAACTATACTCATGTTTGGGCTTCCCAGGTGGCACTAGTGGTAAAGAACCTGCCTGCCAATGCAAGAGACATAAGAGATGTGGGTTAGATCCAGGAGTCTGGACGATCCCCTGGAGGAGACCATAGCAACCCACTCCAGTATTCTTGCCTGGAGAATCCCATGGACAGAGGAGCCTGGAGGGTTACAGTCCATAGGGTCGCAAAGAAATGGACATGACTGAAGCGACTTAGCATGCACACACACACACACACACACACACACACACACACACACACACACACATACACACACACACATAGTCATGTTTAGAAGTTTCTATACTAATTTTTCACTAAAGACAGCCAGTTCCTTAACTCTGTTAGGAACAGTCTTTGCATTATTAATGAAGAATCTGATGATCACAAAGACAACCCCAAAGTAGTGAGAAGATGGACACAGAATTCTTGGCTCTCAAACCTGCCCATCCATCAGAAATATCTAGGGGTTCATTAAAAATATAAGTATTTGGCCCTAACCTCAATTATTCTAATTCAATAGGCCTGAGGTGGAACTCAAACATCTGTATGAAAAAAAATCACCCAGGTGGTTCTGATTTTCAACCAAGTTTGGGAACCACTGCTTTAATTCACATGTGGGAAAAACCCCAGTCACTGGCCAGAGATCCCAGAACCTCTTTTAACTCACACCTCTCAGAAAATGAGAAACATCTGTGCTAGGAAAGGCAAGAGTAATGCCATGCTGCTCTTACGATGCCAGCTTTGCCACAGTGCCTAAAAACATGTTTGGTACACATTGGCTGCTCAAGAAAGGGTGAGCAGAAGGATGGCTGGTGGCTGGATGGCTGGACCAATGTCTATCTCTATGGTGGCACTGTCTACTGAATGTCACTGCTTTCCCCTCTTATTAGAAATCCCTTCACAACACAACTTTCCTATTAAGAACCTCACTCATTTGTGTTTCCACTTAAGCTGGAATTTTCAGTTCAAATATTTGAGCAGAAGAATCAGGAAATTCACAAGACTGGGCTGCTACTGCCCACTTTAATAAAAACATTTCAGACTCTTATATTTTCCAGCAGTTTTCCTCTTTACACTTCTACTTTCAAGAAGTCTGAATAGTAGGAAACTATTTTACAGTTGATCCTTGGGTAGAGTCAACGTTGAAATAGGCAACTGATTCTAACACATTTTTGCTCTTAAATAGGTGTTATCCCCTTAACAAACTATTGGATACCGGTAGCCCTGTCTGTTGTAACAAGGATGTAAGATTGTCCCCAATAGATTTACAAAACCACCTGGCTTTTGTGAAACATTAATATTAAAAACTCCTAAATATATGTATAGTCTTTTGAGAAACTAGAAAAAAAGAGGCCTTCTGATTACTAGGTATTTCTATAGCTTAATTTCTCTTTTGCAGTCACACTTCTCACCCATCAGTTTAATGAAGTTTCATCTTAGATATAAACATTGCGAGTAAGACTGTCTTATTCATCTTCTTTGTTTCTGTTCAGTGGATAGATTATTATCTAGATGCCTAATGCCTAGATGCCTAATGCCAAGATGTGTTTCATCTTGCCTTACAACATTTCATCTGAAGGTCTCCATCTAAAAATAACATACTATTAATGAGCATTTTTATAGAAAGTCGTTTAAACATGTCCATTTAGATACAGAGGTGCTTAATAATATATTTTTTCTAAACTGCAAAATATTTTACATCTATGTTAAGCAAAATAATTTAACAATTGAGCAAAGTGAATTAATAGAGGGTCAAACTCACCTTTTTAGATTCGCTTTTTAATTTTTGTCATCATCTGATCACTGGCTGTCTGAGAAAGTAAGATTATAGACTATAAATAAAACAGTTAGCAAATGTCTTGTGAAAGACATTTCCATTGAAAAAAAATTTCTTTCATTTGTTCATACATATGCATGCAAACACAACACACACACACATTACCTTCTCTTATAGTCAATTCAAATAGGTTGGTATTCCAGAAGCTTTATGTTAAGTTTTGGCTTTAAATAAATCACTTCATCTAGCCAAAACCACTGACTTTTTCTTGGTTCCTGCACAAAACTCTAATTCAAGTCCAGTTTCCTTCAAATTCAATCCAGGTGCTGAAAAAGAAAATCTCTTGGTTTTCCAAGGAACATTCAACATAATTTTGCTGCTCTGTATTCATATTTATAACACAGTCTGTAAATAGTCTAGTATTTTGTATTTTCTGGATTAAAATGGCTCCATGGTAAACTTGAGGCCCATCCAATTCATAGACCCTCACTTATAAATAGGTAGTGTATCACTTATAAATGTATGTTTTTCCTCTTAAAAATTATTCCTGTAGTCTTGTTTTTTTATAATTATTTGTAAATGCTTTAGCAAACAGGTACATGTGTTAGCAACACACAGAATAATTTAAACAGATAAACCATTTCTTTAGAATGACTTTAGTTATTACTCATGTGAATTCATATCCATGGTAAACTCTGAACTTTTAGGCTTTTAAGCTACTTAGAAATCTGGACATTTCTTTGGGCCTCAGGAGTAAATCAATGTATTAAAACTTTATTAACTTTCCAATCTAAAATATACACAAGGCTCCTTTTATCTCCCTCTTCCTTAGTCTTAACCTTGATGCTTTTGGTTACAAACAATGATCAGCAACAATGCCTTTAATAATCAGATGCCATGTTTGGAAATGTTAATAGACCTTATTCTAGAGACTGGCCTTAGAGAGGCAATATAGCACCCACTGGCATGCTAGATTTAAGTGATTTCTCCATCGTTTAAAGGATGTGTAACTGTGAACAAGTTACTCTCTTTGGCCTCAAGTTCTTGTCAGTGAAATGAAAATCAATGTTGACCTAGAATGTTGGTACAAAGATTCTATCAGTCAATTCATATAAAGAGCTATCCAATATAGTATAATTCAGTAAATATTAACTCTTACATTGGGGAATCTGGTAATTCACACAAATCTATAAATTTTGTATCATCATTATGATGTCACACAGATGGTGTGGGAGACACAAATTTCTGGAAGATCTAAGGTGGCATATTTTCTCAGGATAAGTGACTTCTTAAGTTGAATGGTTAAAGGGCAGATGATGAATTTAAACATTTGATTTCAAACATTAATGTGTATAAGAATCACATAGTTTCTGGTTTAAGTGCAGATTCTGATTCAGTAGTTTGGGGTGAAGGCCTGGGATTGGCATTTCTGATAATCTCCCCAGTGATGCTAATGCTGCTGGTCCATGGACCATGCTGTAAGTGGCTTGGACACAATCTCCCATGGACCTTTAAGAGAAAAAAGTCCAATTAATATACATCATACAACTTATGTATCCTGTAACGTCTCAGCTACTGAGAAATAGACCAATCTAATCAGTCTGGAAAAGACTCTGATGCTGGTAAAGATTGAATGCAGGAGGAGAAGGGGACAACAGAGGATGAGATGGCTGGATGGCATCACCGACTCAATGGACATGAGTTTGAGTAAACTCAGGGACTTGGTGATGGACAGGGAGGCCTGGCATGCTTTGTGGGTTGCATGAATCCATGGGGTTGCAGAGTTGGACACGAATGAGTGACTGAACTGAACTGAACCAGCCTGGTGCTTTGTGTCAATCCAGGAATCAGTAGCATCATTGCATCATGAAAAGGCCAAGCATATATCATTATCATTTTTTACAACCTTTCTTGAGAGAGTGGTTTAGCATAGTAGTTCTTAAACTTTCACTGTAAGAGAGTCATTTACCAGGCATCCAAACACAAATCATTGGGTCCCTATCCCCAAATTTCTGATTTGGTAGTTCTGAGAAGGGATTCAGTTCAGTTCAATTGCTCAGTCATGTCCAACTCTTTGCGACCCCATGGACCGCAGCACGCCAGGCCTCCCTGTCCAACACCAGCTCCCGGAGTTTACCCAAACTCATGTCCATTCAGTTGGTGATGCCATCCAACCATCTCATCTTTTGTCATCCCCTTCTCCTCCCACCTTCAATCTTTCCCAGCATCAGGGTCTTTTCAAATGAGTCAGCACTTCACATCAAGTGGCCAAACTATTGGAGTTTCAGATTCAACATCAGTCCTTCCAATGAACACCTAGAACTGATCTCCTTTACGACGGACTGGTTGGATCTCCTTGCAGTCCAGGGGACTCTCAAGAGTCTTCTCCAACACCACAGTTCAAAAGCATCAATTCTTCAGCGCTTAGCTTTCTTTATAGTCCAACTCTCATATACATAACAACTGGAAAAACCATAGCCTTGACTAGACAGACATTTGTTGGCAGAGTAATGTCCCTGTTTTTCAATATGCTGTCTAGGATGGTCATAACTTTTCTTCCAAGGAGTAAGTGTCTTAATTTCATGGCTGCAGTCACCACTGCAATGATTTTGGAGCCCCTCAAAATAAAGTCTCCCACTCTTTCCCCATCTATTTGCCATGAAGTGATGGGACTGGTGGCCTTGGTTTTCTGAATGATGAGTTTTCAGCCAACTTTTTCACTCTCCTCTTTCAGTTTCAGCAAGAGGCTCTTTAGTTGTTCTTCACTTCCTGCCATAAGGGTGGTGTCATCTGCATATCTGAGGTTATTGATATTTCTCCCAGCAATCTTGATTCCAGCTTGTGCTTCATCCAGACAAGTGTTTCTCATGATGTACTCTGTATATAGGTTAAATAAGCAGGGTGACGATATACAGCCTTTTCCTATTTGGAACCAGTTTGCTTTCCCATGTCCAGATCTAGCTGTTGCTTCCTGACATGCATACAGATTTCTCAAGAGGCAGGTCAGGTGGTCTGCTATTCACATCTCTCAGAATTTCCACAGTTTGTTATGATCCACAAAGTCAAAGGCTTTGGCACAGTCAATAAAGCAGATATAGATGTTTTAATGGAACACTCTTGCTTTTTCAATGATTCAGCAGATGTTGGCAATTTGATCTCTGGTTCCTCTGCTTTTTCCAAAACCAGTTCGAACATATGGAAGTTCACAGTTCACATATTGTTGAAGCCTGGCTTGGAGAATTTTGAGCATTACTTTTACTAGTGTGTGAGATGAGTGCAATTGTGCAGTAGTTTGAGCATTCTTTAGCATTTCCTTTCTTTGGGACAGGAATGAAAACTGACCTTTTCCAGTCCTGTGGCCATTGCTGAGTTTTCCAAATTTGCTGGCATATTGAGTGCAGTGCTTTCACAGCATCATCTGTTATGATTTGAAATAGCTCAACTGGAATTCCATCACTTCCACTAGCTGTGTTCGTAGTGATGCTTCCTAAGGCCCACTTGACTTCGCTTCCAGGATGTCTGACTCTAGGTGAGTGATCACACTATCGTGATTATCTGGGTCGTGAAGATCTTTTTTGTACAGTTCTTGTGTTCTTTTGGACATGACTGAGCAACTGAACTAAACTGAATCCCTTCTCAGAACTACCGAATCAGAAATTTGGGGATAGGGACCCAATGATTTGTGTTTGGATGCCTGGTAAATGACTCTCTTACAGTGAAAGTTTAAGAACTACTATGCTAAACCACTCTCTCAAGAAAAGTTGTAAAAAATGATAATGTAAAAAAAAATTGTCTGTAAGCTCCAGATAATTTATGTCCTTTATTGAGCCCATCTTTGCATGAAATATTCCCTTGGTATCTCTAATTTTCCTGAAGAAATCTCTAGTCTTTCCATTTCTATTGATTTCCTCTATTTGTTTGCATTGATCACTGAGGAAGACTTTCTTATCTCTCCTTGCTATCCTTTGGAACTCTACTTTCAAATGGGTATATTTTTCCTTTTCTCCTTTGCTTTTCACTTCTTTTCTTTTCACATGGTGTTAGAATTAGGATTCAGATGTGATTAGGTTGTTAAATTTGCAGATACTGCTTGTCTGGATACCATACATCAAGAATGTTAACCAACAAATGCAAAAGGCTGTAAGAAAAATAATATACTTGTGATCTTGAGTGTTGTCATTTTGGAAGTCCTGATTCAAGCAGCAACTCAAATATCCTCCAAGGGAAATAGAAAATGGCTTGGTTCATAAAGCCAACAAAGACATTCCAGAGAAGTTACATAGGTTACTTTATGGAACTGTAAGTTGACAGCTTCAGGCATCAGTAACTTGCCAGCAGCTGATATGTTGCTAAACTGTCTCTAGGGAGTGAAGAAGACAGGTTCCTGGTGGTCTCGGGATGACCAGGTCAAACGTATGTTGCATTCAGGGTTGGATATGTGTCAGTTTCACTTCCTTAATGATCTTCCATCTCCATTGTAGGTCCCTTTGACATGTTGTTGTTCTTTTTCAGTTACTAAGTAGTGTCCAACTCTTTTAGACCCCATGGACTGCAGTACACCAGGCTTCTCTGTTCTCCACTATTTCATGCAGCTTGTCCAAACTCATGTCCATTGAGTCAGTGATGCTATCCAAGCATCTCATCCCCCATCACCCCTTTCTCCTCCTGCCTTCAATCTTTTCCAGCATCAGGGTCTTTTCCAAAGAGTCAACTCTTTGCATCAGGTGGCCAAAGTATTGAAACTTTAGCATCAGTCCTTCTGATGAATATTCAGGATTGATTTCCTTTAGGATTGAATGGTTTGATCACCTTGCTATCCATGGGACTCTCAAGTGTCTTCTCCAACATCACAGTTTGAAAGTATCAGTTCTTCAGTTCTCAGCCTTCTTTATGGGCCTACTCTCATATCTATACATGTCTAATGGGGAAAAGCCATAGCTTTGACTATACAGACCTTTGTCAGCAAAGTGATGTCTCTGGTTTTTCATAAGCTGTCTAGATTTTTCATAGCTTTCTTCCAAGGAGCAAGCATCTTTTAATATCATGGCTGCACTCATTGCTAGTATTGATTTTGGAGCCCAAGAAAATAAAGTCTGTCAATGTTTCCATTGTTTGCCTGTTTATTTGCTATGAAATGTTAGGACCAGATGCCATGATCTTAGGTTTTTGAATGTTGAGTTTTATGACAATATTTTCACTCACCTATTTAACCTTCATCAAGGGGCTCACTAGTTCCTCTTCACTTTCTGCCATAAGGGTTGTGTCATCTGCATATTGATAATTCTCCCAGAAATCTTGATTCCAGCTTGAACTTCATCCTATCCATCATTGTGCATGTTGTTCTCTGCATATACATTAAATAAGCAATAGACTCAGATATTTCTTACACAAAGATAAGTTTATTAGGGATCAGTAGAAAATTGAAATTTGGGGTCTACAGTAAAGCCAAGTCAAATGCAATTTCCTGCAAGCAAGGGAAGGAGAAAGCTTTTACAGAGGGGGGCAAGGAAGTCTCAGGAGGTCTGCAGTGAATAGAGTCCATGGCTTTTTACTGGCGGAGCCTTGTCAGGAAAGAAGAGAAGTCTTCTTGTTGGCTGAATTTTTTAGATATTTTTTTTTAAACACTGAAATGCTTTGTAAGTAATTGTAAACATTATGTTTGGGGGAAACAACAACAACAAAAACAGTTACCAGTGTGCAGCAAATTCAAGTTTTGCTCTTTGGAACTTTCTTGAATTTATTTTCCAAATGTTTTTTATCCACAATTTATTGGATCCTTAGATGTGGGACCCAAGATTCAAGGGCTTAGTCTCTACTGTATTTGGTCTTCAACCTGCATTTTGTTCCTGGCAGAAACTCCCAATACCCTTTGATAAGAACAAAAAGGATGTATTTTGTTATGTTAATGAAGATACTTAGGGAAAACAGTGGAAGTGCAAGTAGCTCAGTCCCGTCCAACCCTGTGTACAATCCATGCAATTCTCCAGGCCAGAATACTGGAGTGGGCAGCCTTTCCCTTCTCCAGGGGATCTTCCCAATCCAGGGATTGAACCTAGGTCTCCCACATCGCAGGTGGATTCTTTACTGGCTGTGTCCTTTGGGAAAGCCTTCGGTTTCCTAAATAAGAGGCTTGTTTCCCCAGAACATGAGTTAGAACTTCCAGCACTCCCCCTCACAACCTCCAGGGTGTGCTGATGGTTGAAATCACACTCATGGCCACTGATTTAACTGTTCATGACTCTGTAATGAAGCCTCCTTGAAAACCCAAAAGAGCAGAGATTCTAGAGCCTCCAGGTGGGTGAGCACCTGGAGGTGCTGGACAGTGATGCCTGAAAAGGCCTGGAAGCACCAAGTCCTCTTCCCACACCTTGCTCTCTGCATCTCTTCCATCTGGCTGTTCCTAACTTATATATTTTTGTAATAATTCAGCAATCTAGTAACTAAAATATTTCTCTGAGTTCTGCAAGGCACTGTTTGTAAGTTAATTGAACACAAAGAGGAAATCCTAGGAACCTCAAGTTATGGCTAGTGGGAGAGAAGTACAGGTAACGACATGGACTTGTGACTGGTATTGAAAGTGCGTGTGTGTGTGTGTGTGCGTGTGTGTGTGTGTGTGTGTGTGAGACGGGGGAATATTGTAGGATTTTTTTTTGGAATCGGATGCCGTCTCTGGGTGGCCAATGTCAGAACCGAATTCAGTGTTAAGACACTCAGCTGGTGACCCGAGAGTTGCTTGCAGGTGTGCAGGTCACCCATCCATTGGAATTGATCTCAGAATACAAAGTAAATAAATTAATAAAAAGTAAGAAAAATACCATCCCTAGAATCATGGTTCCTAAATGCGTTTCAATTTGCTTACCAAGCCAATGGAGCCGAAGATCTCATCACCTCCCATTTATCCCCAAGCAATAAGATATCCCCAGAGTAAGAGAGGCACTGGTTTTGATTAAAGAAGGGTGAGGTGATGCCTGTTTCCTATTAAGTATAAATAAGTTATTAAGTTATCCCAGATGTATTAGGACCAAGATTGTCATGTTATAAACATGACAAATTAAACATGGATCCCTAGAAGAACTCTCATTGGCGCTGCAGTTTTGCTGCGAACCTTGATAACCACTGATGTGACGGATAAAAGTCACAAGTCAGAAAACCTCAGAACAGTGTCATCACTTGAGTTTCTGCAAGCAATATCTGATATTCAAAAGAGTATAGAACTGAGTGAAATTGTGGTTAAAGGTGATGAGCAAGCAAAGGGTGGGGTAAACCAGCAAGATAGGCTTACTTGCTTGAAACCTCCAATATGAACCCTGAACCTATTTGAATAAATAATATTTCCCATGCTGATTTCTTCACCTTTCAAAGACACTTAGTCCTGGCAGCTGGAATCTGCATCTGAACTCAACACAGAAGCATCCAGAGTTCATTACTGAAAATTCAGTCCTTGTTCCCCTGATGCCAAATGAGAATAACAAGGACAAGGTTTTGCGGATAAAGGAAATAGAAATTAGTTGTTTTGCCAGCAAATGAGGACAACAGATTAGCATCTTGAAAACTACCTTCATGCCTTCTGGGGAGCAAGCAAGTGTATTTAAAGGAGTCTTGGGTTTCCATGCTTAAGATGAGAGGAACAAGCCAAAACAGTAAGAATGTCCACCCATGTTAACCAGTAAAACAGAATGAACGGTAACAAAGAATGTGAATTTTTGTTCCCAGCAATGGAAGGACAGGACAGTAAAAGCAATTTCATTTAGAAACCATCCATCAGTTTCAGCCTTGTGATCTTCTTACAAGTTCACCCTAGATTTGCCCACCCTTCCAGGGAGAGCAGTGAGTAAGTGAAACTCAGTTTCCAGGTTTGACTAGGTGGGTTGCTCAAATCTGTCTGATGTTGTACTGGGGGCTGCCATGGAAGGCACAGTCTTTGGAATAGGGATGTGGAGTCTATAGATGAGGTTTCCCTGGCTCTGCAAGTGGCTCTGCATTTGACATTGCTTGTTACGGAATGCAGTGGATGTCAAGAGTAGGTGCTTTCCGGGCACATTATCACCTGCCTCAGACAAACTGCGGAAAGAATGACTGATGGCGAGACGCAGATCCCTACAACATGGCATTAACATTAATAGTGCCAGGATCTGGACCAACGCTTGAAAATAATCCTCCCGTTTGACAAACCACAAGAACATTTTACTGGATCTCCTTGCCAATTCACCTCAATGATGTGAAATAAGACCATGGAGAAAACTTGAGTGATACAAAATATAATATCCTTAATACAACGATTCAGTAAAGATCTAAAAACACTGCTTGCCAGTTTAAATCTGTCCCCTGGCTACAGACACTAGCTTACTTACCTTCTATTTGCTTCAGGCCCCGTAAACTAATTGAGGGTTTAGGTGTGCAGCACCAATCTATTCATTTGATAGCTTGCTTAATTTGTATAAGCAATAGATGAAGGAGATGCTTGCTCTTTCACCAAAGAAAAAATTGAAGCACCAAGAAGTTAGTAACTTGTCCAAGGTCCCACAGAAGGCAATAGAGGCAGAATTTAAACAAGGCAGCTTGGGACACCAGAAGCTGTGATTTTTAAACATAATATACTTCTCTCATCTAATTATGTGAAATTTATAATTATCATGGATCATACATGCTACATTTCCCAGGGATCATTGTATAGGGCAAAAATATCCTTAAAAGTGTGTTTACTAGAAGGCAGTATGTGGAAATATAAAATACAAGAGCTTAAGAAATAAGTTTGAATCCCTAATTACCCCAAGTGATATGGGGGAAGTCAGTTACACTCACCCTAAACCTCAGGTTTCTTGAAAATTAATTTTTGGTAACAATTTAACAGCTATAGATGATCTTTATATTTGATGTACCCTGATATTCCTGGAGGAGGTGATTTGATATTTGAGGCCAGTACATTTTCAACAAAACTCCATGCTACCTGCATATTGGACTACCTCTTGAGAGATTTATTTTTTTTGTTAATGACAAAGGACCAATAGTCTGCAAAGGGCTTTTCCTTCCTATGATTATACTAAAATCTTATGGAAGCCTATATGCTTTCTTTCTTTGCCCTTGGAAAAATGCTCATTCTTTCAGAGGTCTAAATTGAGATTTGGAGTAAGAGGGTTTTTCTCTAGTGTTGAATGACCTTTTGTTGCTTTGTTTTCCAAATTCCGAACAGCTTTATGAATAATGTATCCCAGACTCACTAAATAATCATCATATGGCAAGTTTCTTTGCTCCTTATATGCTTGAATCTATAAAATTGCATAGTTTTAACAAGGTACATGGTAGTTTTCACATAAGGCACAGATAAAATGGGAGTGAAACTTTTGCTATATACAAATCCAAAAAATTAGTCATTATTTGCCACTCTGACCAGGCACATGTGGGTGTGTTTCAGTGATTATGTGTGCTAGCATTTGTGTTTGGAAGTCTGTGTGTGGAGGGACTCATGAGCTGATTTAATTGTGGTAATTTCTTGTCAATTTACAGACACACACAAGCTTCTCATATCCCTGAAGATTTCACTAAGAGAGACATCAGACCTGGTTGTACCTTCCATCTTCATTGGCTAAGGTTCCAATTAGATACTCTGTGGAATAATCTGGAAGGTTAGGAGCTCTCTTAGGAACTTTCAAAATTCAAAACTCCCTTCAGGGCAGAGACATGGAAGGAGGGAGGGGGTACCTAAAGATCAGCCCATTCCAATGCAGATAAAAGCTGGCTTGAGTTTCTCTACTAGGTTTACTTGCATGCAAAAGTTCCCAATAAAATCCAGCTGGTTTAAATTTTGTCTGCAGACCTGAAACCCAGAAAATTTGGCGTGGCTTCTTTTGCAGAAAACGCTTCACATAGAAATACTGAAGTGTCTAAACCCTCCACAGCAAAAGCAGAATGGCTGTCCCCTATCCTCACTTTTTTTCCCTGTTCTACCCTTAAAAGCTCAGGTGATATTAAGGGAGTGGGGAAGGTCTGCCACTGAGTGGAAAGATTCTGTGAACCATCCAGGACTGCCTTTGTCCTTTGCTCTAAGCCAAAAAGAAAAGATTAAAGAGTTGCCATTGATGAGTGAGACAGCCCACATTTTGGCATCACTAGAGAAGGAAGGAGCATTTAAGATCATGGAGGGAAATGAAACAACAAAATAAGACCGTTACAGTTTGAACAATCACAGGCTGCAGTGTGTGAAAGCGTGGTGTTATCTTTTCTGTTTCCCACCCTTATGCTTTCGTTGGCTCCGTACAAGCCCCTTGTTGCCCATAATTGTGGATGGAGTCAGTGCCAGAGCTACATAAAGTGAGCAGGCTTTCCTTTTCACTTTCTGCGCATCATCATTGTGTATGCGAGGTAATAAAATTCATTTATTATGAGCATATGTATTCCTGGCTTAAAGAGCCACACATTCTTGTGACAACACTATAATAGCATCAGATATATTCCCATAAAACACCATATGTGGGCACTTATAGTTCCTAGCCTGGCACCTTCATGCTGGAATATCATCTTAAAGGAAGACTCCTACACCCACACACACACACAAGTCCAGAACTTACACAAATAAAATCCCTAACATGAGACAGGTGAGTAGGGAGTAGAGATTTTAAAATCCATTGATAATGACAATTGTTCCTCTTCTGTTAGTGTCAGATTGTCTCAAACCAGCTTCTAGAGTTCTTTTCAGCCAGAAAACCCTTCACAGCATTGCAAACATCAGTAAATATTCTTCCAGTCTCCAAGTTGCAAGAATGTCTTAACATCACTGGTATCTGGTGAGCTCTAAAAGCACCACTTAATTTTCATTCTTTTCACCCTTATTCTCTGGAAAGCACTTATCGGGATCTTGTGGTACAAATCACAATAAACAAATAGGTTTTCAGACTAGATAAAAGAGTGTGGGATGGATGGAAGCCACTTTGTCAGGCAGTGTGAGTGTTTGGTGATGGTTTTAAAGTGTGTGTCTGAGGCCATGAGTGTTCCTGCTGTCTTTCCCTTCTGCTGGCTTCTGGCGTAGGGGGGAACAGCTTCCTCTGATTGCCACCGAGGTTAAACACTGGACTTTCTCAACTTTCAATATGCTTGGAGTTTGCCAGAACTCTGAGACTCACGTCTTACTCTTGTATTAGCACCTGGGTCAGTTGGCCAGACACTATAGGCATATGGTAGGGATTTTCAAAACAATTCAACCACAGAAAGAAGCTAGAGCCCGCTAGTCTCTGGTACCTCTACTTCAGTCGGCCTTGGCCAGCAAGGAGATCCAACCAGTCCGTCCTAAAGGAGATCAACCCTGAATAGTCACTAGAAGGACTGATGCTGAAGCTCCAATACTTTGGCCACCTCATGCGAAGAGCCAATTCATTGGAAAAGACCTAAATGCTGGGAAAGATTGAGGGCAGGAGGAGAAGCGGGTGACAGAGGATGAGATGGTTGGATGACATCACTGACTCAAAGGACATACATTTGAGAAAATGCCAGGAGATAGCGAAGGACAGGGAAGCCTGGTGTGCTGCAGCCCATGGGGTCACAAAGAGTTGGATGTGACTGAGCAGCTGAGCAACATCTTCAGTTGGGAGTCAGGCAGTCTGAAAAGAGGGAAGCCTTATCCATCAGGCTCCAGAGCTCTCCTCCAGGCCCCTCTGTCCATGGGATTTTCCAGGCAAGAATGCTGGGGTGAGCTTCCATTTCCATCTCCAGGGGTTCCTCCTGAATTAGGGAATGAACCCAAGTCTCCTGTTAGGTAGGTGGAATCTTCACCACTGAGCCAGCAGGGAAGTCCTCTCTTCAAAGGGCACCTTATCTCGGTGATAGGCGGCTGTGTGTCCGTAAGTCTGTGTGGGAAGATGCTACGGGTGACATTCTTAGTTTCTAGACAGCTATCATTTAGCATCTACATCTCAAGCCTCTCACTCTTCCTAGTGTATCAGACAGCCTAAAATGTACAATGGTGGCTTGTTTAAAGTCCATATGGTAGTTATTACCTTGAAAATGTACACTAAGCATATGTCTACAATCCTAATAGCTCATTCCAACACTTCTACATGGCTGAGTTGACCCAGTTAATATTTCTCACAGTTCTTTGGCCCAAAATTCCATTCCAACACCCCTCCTCTACAATGGAAATATTGTTGGTTTTAATTGCTTTTGTTCTTTTCACACTGCTGGGTAGTTGAATGGTAACTTCAACTACCTTTCAGCTGTGTGGTGGCTAGTTCTCTTACTGATCCAAAGAAATTTTCCTTCTATTGATAAAACAACTTTGCAGTTATTATCCCTAACCTGGTCATGCCCACCCATTACTGATTTTTTTGAAGACTTTATCTGTTGAGCATAGCTCCCCAACCTCTTCCTCTTTTTTCCTCATTAAGAACTTCAGGCACTAGCTTGCAGTAGTGTGGTTTACAATCTGATCTGCTTCTTCCATCTTCAAAACCATGTGTTTTGTCCTGTCTACCAACGGTTTTCCATCATGACCATGCACTGAAAATGTCTAGAGAGCTTTTGAAATGAAGAATGTCTAGCACTTCATCCCCTTTTCTCCCTTGACCTTTAAAACCTATAGTAATAAAGCCAAGGGCTCTAGTTTTAAATGCTCTGTAGTTAATGCTGATATCCAACCACAATCAAAACATACTCTTCAATTATAAAGGCATAGTTCCTATGTGGACCCTCTGCACTATACTTGTCTCATTTAATCCTCACAATAAGTCAGTAAATATTATAACTTTCATCAAATAGAGTAGGAAGCTGGACACAGAAGAGTCTGTTTGGTAAGTGACACCCAGTCACATATTTAGCATATTTTACATTTTTAAAATGTTATTTATGTGATTTGGCTGCCCTGGGTCTTTGTTGCTGCATGAAGGCTTCCTCTAGTCACTGCAAGCAAGGGTTGCCCTCTCCGCATGGCATGCAGACTTCTCACTGCAAAGGCTCCTCTTATGGAGCGCAGGCTCCAGTTGCACTGCCTTCAGTGGCTATGATGCAGGGCCTTAGTTGCCGCAAGGCATGCGGAATCTTCCCAGACCAGAGATCAGACCCATTCACCCTGCATTAGAAAGCAAGTTCCGAATAGTCACTAGAAGGACTGATGCTGAAGCTCCAATACTTTGGCCACCTCATGCGAAGAGCCAATTCATTGGAAAAGACCTAAATGCTGGGAAAGATTGAGGGCAGGAGGAGAAGTGGGTGACAGAGGATGAGATGGTTGGATGACATCACTGACTCAAAGGACATACATTTGAGAAAACGCCAGGAGATAGTGAAGGACAGGGAAGCCTGGTGTGCTGCAGCCCATGGGGTCACAAAGAGTTGGACCATTGGACAACCATGGAAGTCCCTTAACACATTTTAGAGCAAGGATCTGAGTCTATGGCTTTAAGTCAAAAGTTGACCTCTTTCCGCAATCTATACTGTTCCTCACACTGCTCTATTGTCTACACTTACTGGTAGCCTCTCTTTATTTCCAGTTCTCATTGTGACTTTGTGGGTTTATTTAATGTAAAAAAATAGCTGGGAAATCTTGCAATGCAAGTCAAAGGAGATTAGGAATAAAAATAATGGGGTCCTATTTGATTGTGGTATAGTTTAATCCCAGTAGAGATAATGATGTTACATCTCATATTTATTTTTAAGAGTAAGGTGAACTTGACATTGGGCTTCCCTGGTAGCTCAGCAATAAAGGATCTACATGCAAAGCAGGAAGTGAGCAAGAGACAGAGGTTTGATCCTTGGGTCAGGAAGATCTCCTGAAGGAGGAAATGGCAATCCCCTCCAGTATTCTTGTCTGGAAATCCCATGGACAGAGGAGCCTCCAACATGACTGAGTGACTGAGCTCACACTCACGAACTTGACATAAGCATTGGTACATGAGAGAGAAGGAGAGACTGCATGACTCTATCCCATCAGCCAAAAGAGAGAAAAGCATTCTTATCCCTAGGATGAAAGCCATTCTTCAAGAGTCTTCCCACCTTTGTCTAAGTCGGGTCTCTGTCTCCTGTTTTCTCACCTTTCTTTAAACATCTTTTCACTGTTTTCTTCTCCCTCTACCTACCATTAAATTGACAGACATAAGAGAGAAGAGAAGAAAAAGAGGTAATACTATTAAGAACCTACCTTCTGTTAACAATTTTCATTTGTGCTATATTATTACCCCTAAATGAGTCAGCTTTTGCAGGAGTAGGCAGTTAGGAACACTATCCAAAATTCAGTGACTTATAAACCCAAACACTGATTTCTAGCTTCTGTCACATGTAGGCAGCTCTGGACTGTTAGCTGAGGCTCTGCCCCCCATTTCTACACTCAGGATAAAGGCATGGCCACTCTTTGGAACATGACATTCTCATGGCAGAGACAAAACCCAAAGAATGGAATCACTCAAGCCTCTGCTTGAATATAACATACACATACAAAAACCAAGCAATGGAATCACTTAAGTCTCTGTTTAGATATAGCATGCACATTGTCCCTTCTCATGTATTTTACTAATTCAAGTCAAGGTCAAGCCCAATGGCAGTGGGCTAATAAATATATTCTTCCCTAATAAAGTGGTCCTGTAAGTCACATGGCATGGGTGGTGGGCATATAATCTTTTAGAGTGAAAGAGCTGCCAATCTTCCTGCAAAATAATACAATCTAGGGGGAGGGATAGATTAGGAGTTTGGGGTTAACAGATATACACTACTGTATATAAGATTAAAAAAATCAAGAACCTACTGTATAGCATAAGGAGCTATATTCAATATCCTGTGATAAATCATAATGAAAAAGAATCTGAAAAAGTATATATATGCATAACTCGATCACTTTGCTGTACACCTGAAATTAACACACTTTGTGGATCAACTATATTTCAATTTTTAAAATCAAATAATATTATACAGTCTATCTCAAATCCCTTTCTACACGTGAGCAGCATGAGGCTCAGAGATTAAGGTAACATGTCCAAGGCTGTTGTAGCCAGTGATGACACAACTAAGATTGTGACGGAGTTCTGGTTCCAAAACCAGGGTTCTTTACCCTGAGGTTGAAAAGGAGAGAGGTAAGCATTACAGTTATGCCCTCTATGACTCTTTTATCTCTCACTTGAAATATATTCTGATACACTGAATCCTTTCAAGAACCTAAAGGTCATTTTTTATTTAACTCTGTACTTTTAATATCAAATAATACTCTAAATTATATAATATTTTTCAATGGTGTAATTTATTGAACACTTATTTTTGTTCAAACACAGTTCTGAACTCTTGTTATATACTGTCACTTTTAATTTTTAATTAAATTTTGTGGTTGGCATTATCCCATTTTCAAGAGAGCAGAGGACCAGTAAGTTACCCCAAGTGACACTGCTGGGGTGAGGAAGACTCCAGATCTGATTCTGATGCTTCTGCTTCTCTGCCCTGCATGACTCTGATTTCCAATGGACATCTCTTTGTTAAATGTGCCCTTACACCTGGTCTCTTCTCTGCTCTTGCTTCTCCCACTGATTTTCGGCTTTCATCATCTCAAGCCTAAACTGCTACTGTCCCTTCCTCCTTCCATCTCCCTATCAAGGATAGACGAGTTCTCAAACTCTGTCTTGATCATGTTATTTCTGTGGGCTGCCCATGGCCCTTGCTTTCATTCCTCCCACATCTAAAGGCCTTCATTCAATTTTCAAGGACTCCCAGATGTAAATTAGCCTTATTTCCCACCATTCATCAGATGTATACCTTTCCCCGAGCTGTCCCTTGTCAGTTCCCACTGCACATGAGTCATATTTTCACCTTATCCAAAATTACATCAGGAACAGGGTCATGCATCACCCTACAAATATACACCATGTCGACTGTATGGTCCTAGTTTTGAAGTAAGAAGTCATTACTCAACTGGGACATCATTACTTGGGTCCAAATATGCTGGTTCTATCCCATGGTCCTGTGGACATGTATAGGTGACTAGGTATAAATGATCCATAAACTCCTAGTTCTGCTGGAACGGCTCTCTGAAGTAGGAAGCAGATTCTAAATTCTCTTCATCCCATGTGGACAAGTTTAGGAATTGAAGAATAGCATATAAATTGACAGTAAACCTGGAATTCATGTTGCATCATGCCAACCACTCCAAGAGGCAATGAGAGTAGCATTTGGGACGTCAGGCTTCTCCCCAGCCACAGGCTGAAAATTTTGCTTGACTGTCTGGAGTAGAGAACAAGAAAAATTTTGGTGTCAGGTGCTTGGAAATATGTGCACTTAGTAGAGGAGGGCATTCTAAATTAGTACCTAAATTAGTACCTACATTGATGCACACAGAATACTCTCTGTATAGTGTTCTATGAACTTCCATTGACTAAGTAAAAATAAGAATCCTTGATAAACATTTTATGCCCACACAAATGTAAAAATATTTGTCTATAAATAACATAGGCCTGTATTTTACAAAAAAAATTTAATGGATTCTCAGATATAACCTACAGAGAAAATAAATTTTGGTAAAGTGTGCCCCATTGTTATAGCTAAAAAAAAAAAAAGAAAATATTTGCATCAAAAAAAAAAAAAAGCCCATGATTTATTCTGTCTAATCTAGAAGTTTCTGAAGTCATTTACTTATGGACTTTTTGATTTTCTAGCACATAAAAGTATTCTTCACAGCTAGTGTTTCATGGTACAGCTTAGAAAACTTTGCCTCTCCTAACAAACTTTTATTTTACTGTGTCTACCTGGAGTCAGGTTGACAAGATGTTCTACTTCAGTCAGTTGGCCTCAGGAGATCTTTTCATGAAAAGGAAGCAAGGGAGAAATGAAACGAAGGGGAAAAAGAAGAGAAAAGTAACCATCAAGGGACGTCCCTGGTTGGTCTAGTGGCTAAGACTGCTTATTTCCAATGCAGGGGTCCCAGATTCAATCCCTGATCAAGGAACTAGATCCCACCTGCCACACACAACTAAGACCCAGCACAGCCAAATAAACAAATGAAAAAAGAAAAATAACTATCAAAGGAATCCCTTTTCTTATCCTTATTGCCCTTCCCTTCCCATGAATGTAAATTTTTTCTCATAGAAATCCCCAAGAGCTCTGTTACTTTAATATTAGTTTTCACTATCAAAAAAAACCTCACAAACATAGGTGTTACTAGTCTCATTTTGCAAACAAGAAAAGTGGAACTCAGATAAATTCTCAAAATTCTTGCTGTTAGTTATCTCCTCTACTAATGACTAAGATGCTTGATCTTTGCCTATCAGTGAAGAAACCTGACAGAATTAATCATCAAGTGAAATAGCTTCTTAATAGATTTTGGTTGACCAAGTACCCATATGCATTGCAGTTGGAACGATGAATTTGCATTTTAAGAAGTGGTGGCAATTATGTGAAAATATGTGATTAATGTGAAGGTCCTTGGCTAACATCAGTCAAAGATGAGGAAGAACTAAATATTGTATAATTTTATGGTGTGGCGGTTCAGTCACTAAGTCATTTCTAACTCTATGGCCCTTTGGACTGCAGTCTGCCAGGCTCCTCTGTCCATGGGATTCCCAGGCAAGAAATCTGAAGCGGGTTGCCACTTCCTTCTCCAGGGGATCTTCCCAACCCAGGGATCAAACCTCTGTCTCCTGTATTGCAGGCAGCCTCCTTTTTAGCAGGCAGATTCTTTACCACTGAGCTACCATACGATATATGTCATTTCAGATGTGAAAGCTGCTAAATACACTTTTGGTCATCAGATAACTGCATGGACATGGCATCATGATATTCATGTTATATTGTAAACTAGATGGATTTGGTGTCTATTCTCAAGAAGCGTGCTGCCTAAGGAAAATTAACAGTATTTATCAGACTTTGATAGTCAACTTCTCCCTCAAGTTTTACAAATGAATGTGCAGTGGAGAAATACTGCAATTAAATACATTCTTTTTTCCATTTTAAAACTCAATAACTTACAAAACTTTCTGAATCATCTCATCATTCCAAATAACTGTGAAGACTCTCCAAAAATGTATCTCCATCCTTTATTTTATTTCTCTCTCTTTTCCTTGGTGTTTTCCATCAGCACATGAAAAAATTTTGTACACCAGCCAGGAAAAGTCTTATACAGTTCCAAAAGGGTAGACTCTAGTGAATCAATTAATTCCAAATGAAGACATCAGAATGCTATCTGGACAATTAATGGTATTATCACATATACTTTTTCATTAAAAATTCTGTACATTAAAATCCTCCATGTATGAAAACATAAACTTACAAAATTTATAAGGTATAGTGTAAGTTACTTCTATTCTTATTCAAGATAAAAGTTACTTGAAAACTTTCAACTTTGGGAACACATTTTTTTCTATTAAACTCATTCCAGATATTGACAGATTTAAACCTTGGGGTTGCTTCATATTTTTTATATGAGACTCAGGTTGTATTGATGTAGATGAATACTGTAGCAAGCAAAAAAAATAGCCAAGTCTGATTTTAAATAGTTACACTGAGCTTTTGTGTATTATTCTTTGTATGCCCTTTGCCTGGTGAATATTCTGGAAAGTTTTACATATGGTCCTAACTCTACATCTGTAAAAACAAAAATATTCTATTGATATCAAAATTTAAGGTAACCACATTGAAAATTGTGGCATTTATTTTTTTCATATTTCTGTTAAATGTCAATGTTAAAGTGGTGATTTATTTGATGACCTTGAAAATGATGAACATACCTTAAAGGTACGTGCAAGACATTGAACAATCCTACAGCTATATATGAGACATTTCAGATATAGTTATTAGATTTTATGTCTTCTATTGTGAATTTTGGCAACAGAAATATATATACATATACTTTTTTCCACTTTAAGACTCAAACTTACAGATATAATCATAGACATTTGTGATCACAAATTACAAAATGTTTCTTATTTTTATAGTATAGCACTATCAAATTCAACTGGTCTTTACTATTTTTCAAATCTATTTTCTTATCCAGTTGGCTGCTGCATTGGAAAAAGCTGAAAATGTTTTACATGTTTTTTAGTTTCCATGAGGTTTTTAAAATATATAATTGATAAAAAATTTTGCTACAAATCATATTTTCACTATTCATCGACTCTGTGATCTTGGGAAACTATTCTGAGTCTGAGTTTCTTTAGTTCAGTTCAGTCGCTCAGTCATGTCCAACTCTTTGTGACCCCATGAACCACAGCATGCCAGGCCTCCCTGTCCATCACCAACTCCCAGAGTCCACCCAAATCCATGGTGGTGCCATCCAGCCAGCTCATCCTCTGTCGTCCCCTTCTCCTCCTGCCCCCAATCCTTCCCAGCATCAGGGTCTTTTCAAATGAGTCAACTCTTCACATGAGGTGGCCAAAGTATTGGAGTTTCAGCTTCAACATCAGTCCTTCCAATGAACACCCAGGCCTGATCTCCTTTAGTATGGACTGGTTGGATCTCCTTGCAGTCCAAGGGACTCTCAAGAGTCTTCTCCAACACCACAGTTCATCATTCTTTGGCGCTCAACTTTCTTCACTATCCAACTCTCAGATCCATACACAACTACTGTAAAAACCATACCCTTGACTAGATGGACCTTTGTTGGCAAAGTAATGTCTCTGATTTTCAATATGCTCTCTAGGTTGGTGATAACTTTCCTCCCAAGGAGAAAGTGTCTTTTAATTTCATGAGTGCAATCATCATCTGCAGTGATTTTGGAGCCTCCCAAAATAAAGTCTGACACTGTTTCCACGGTTTCCCCATCCATTTCCCATGAAGTGATGGGGCCAGTTGCCATGACCTTAGTTTTCTGAATGTTGAGCTTTAAGCCAATTTTTTCACTCTCCTCTTTCACTTTCATCAAGAGGCTTTTTAGTTCCTCTTCACTTTCTGCCATAAGCGAGCTAATGTTTCCTGTGTGGTTAGTTGTTCTAAAATTTAAAATGTCTGTCAAAATGCCTTGTAAAGTATTGATATTAAGCCATATACATGGAAGTGAAGCATTTTGTATGTTGCATAAGTACGTGCACATTCTCTCCCATTCTATGTACATATATATGAATATATATATATATATATATATTATATTATATTATATTATATTATATTATATTATATTATATTATATTTGCTAGAAGCAGCAGCAGCAGCAGCATCTGGGAAGTTTTAAGAGATTCAGAATCTCTGCATTATCCCAGACCTACTGAATCAACACTGGCATTTTAAGATATACAGAGATTCATATTAATGTTTGACAAGTATGACTGCCTGTGGCCTGATTACAGTGTGATTTCTCACTCTCTCTCTCTTTCTCCCTCCAAACATAGACATGTACATAGGAGACAGAAACTAGGCAGCAATGCCAAAGAAGGAAAGTAGATTCATCATCTTGAATTGATAAAGGAGCAGTCTGAAATATACTTTCCATTTTATTTAGAACTGACCATCAGTAGTATTTGGAAGAGTAAAAAGTATTAGATGGCTCATTCCAGAGATCGAGATGACAGTCAAGAATGAGGCAAAATACATCACTGCAGAAATTTTGACTAAAACAGTGTAAGAAGTCCCACCAAATTTTGTAATTCTGTTTTACAGGCCAGGTTTTTGTATTTACATATACATTCATGTATGCATGTCACTTTAGCTGTGTCTGACTCTTTGTCACCCTGTGGACCATAGCAATCCAGGCTCCTCTATCTATGGGATTTTCCAGGCAAGAGTACTGGAGTGGGTTCCCATGCCCGCCTCCAGGGGATCTTCCTGACCCAGGGACTAAACCTGAACCCTTGTCTCTTATGTCTCCAGCACTGGCAAGCAGGTTCTCAGCTCCAGTGCCTCCTGGCAAGCCCCTTACAGATATATTCTATTCCTATTTTCAATCTCTATCCTTAGAGTCATGTTGTATGAGCCCCAAACTGCAGATAACAGACTTTTGCTTTAGTTTCAATTTTTAAAATCATGGCTTTCTAAAACTACATTGATCAAATCTAGTGTTAATTATCAGAAACAGTATAATTGGCATTCCAAAAGCCATTTCTCAGTGACTATTTCATTATTTGCAGAAACTACCAAAGAAGTGTGAATATTTGAGATATTTTAGTAGTGCAGTTGAGACTCCCCATAATCACTGAGAAAAATCCACTGGATGTGTGAACACTACTGTCATTCAACCATGGATAAAAGAGCAGTTGCCAGGCTTGTCAAGGTAGTCGGTGTCTCATACTGAACTTCCGGCTCATGTTAAGGATCAAGGCAAATGTTCTTGAAGGTATATGTGCTCAGTCACTCAGTTGTGTCCAACTCTTCATGACCCCATGGACTGCAGCCTACCAGGCTCCTCTGTGGAATTTTCCAGGCAAGAATATTGGAGTGGGTTGCCATTTCTTATTCTAGGTCTTAAAGATTTATTAATTCATTTATATGTGTCCTGGTTTTGACATACAGAAAGCTATACATGTTTAATGCAAACAGTTTGATGAGTTTGAAGATATTGCAGACACCATAAAACCATCACCACAATCTGTATCACAAGCATATCCATCACCTCTAAGGTTTCCTGCTATTCTCTATCATTATTATTTGTTTGGCCTAAGCTGCGTGGCATGAGGGATCTTAGTTCTCCCACCAGGGACTGAACCTGTGCCCCCAGCATTGGAAGCATGGAGACTTCACCACTGGATCATCAGGGAATTCCTATTATTTTGTGTGATAATGTAAACAAGCAGGACCCTGTGGGCCTTTCCTGGGGCAGACTCCCTTCTTTAGCTCCTAGCATCTGATGCATATATTCTGGATTTTTCAGATGCTAAAACCGCCACCAAATGAAAGAAATTAACTACTTGATGACCATGAGCATGTAGTCTGGACCTTCTGGTGCCTAAGGATTGATGACGTTAACTGCCCAGCTAACTCATTATCAACCAATCAGAGACTTGTGCACAAGCTGATCACATATCCTGTGACCCCTCCCTTCACCTGGCCTTTAAAAGCACTTCCCTACAGGGATTGTGGGGGTATTTTGAGCATAAGCCACCTGTTCTCCTTTCTGGGCTCTGTAGTAAAACCTTCTGTGTTCCAAATTCTGATGTTTTGGTTTCTTTGCCCTCACTGTGCATCAGGCACATGAACTTGCATTTGGCACAATTTTTAACATTAAACCTAAGATCTTGTTGTTGAGTCACCCAGTCGTGTTGGACTCTTTGTGACCCCATGGACTGCAGCATGCCTGGCCTCCTTGTCCCTCACCATCTTCCCAACTTTGTCCAAGTTCATGTCCATTGCATCAGATGCAATCCAGCCATCTCATCCTCTGATGTCCTCTTCTTCTTCTGCCCTCAATCTTTCCCAGCCTCAGAGACTTTTTCAGTGAGTTGGCTGTTCGCATCAGATGATCAAAACACTGGAGCTTCAGCATCAGTCCTTCCAGTGAATATTCAGGGTTTATCTCCTTTAGGATTGACTGGTTTGATCTCCTTGCAGTCCAAGGGACTTTCAGGAGTCTTCAGCACCACAGTTCGAAGGCGTCAATTCTTTGGCTCTCTACCTTCTTTATGGTCCAGATCTCACAACCATACATGACCACTGGGAAGACCATAGCCTTGACAATACAAACTTTTGTTGGCAGAGTGATGTCTCTGCTTTTCAACATGCTGTCTAGGCTTGTCATCACTTTCTTGCCAAGAAGCAATTGTCTTCTGATTTCATGGCTGCAGTTACTGTCTGCAGTGATTCTGAAGCTCAAGAAGAGGAAATCTGTCAGTACTTCCAACTTTTCCCTTCCATTTTCCATTCAGTATTGAGGCCAGATGCCATGATCTTAGTTTTTTAAATATCTGCTCTTAAGCTGGCTCTTTCACTCTCCTCCTTCACCCTCATCAAGAGGCTCTTTAGTTCCTTTCACTTTCGGCATTAGAGTGGTATCTGCATATCTGAGGTTGCTGATGTTTCTCCCACCTATCTTGATTCCAGCTTGTAACTCATTCAGCCCAGCATTTCTCATGATGTGCTCAGCATATAGGTCACACAAACGAGGTGACAGCAGACAGCCCTGTCATACTCCTTTCTCAATCTTGAACCAGTCAGTTGTTCCATGCAGGGTTCTAACTGTTGCTTCTTGACCCACATACAGGTTTCTCAGGAGACAGCTAAGATGGTCTGGTATTCCCATCTATCTAAGAGCTTTCCACAGTTTGTCATGATCCACACAGTCAAAGGCTTTAGTGTAGTCTATGAAACAGATAGATGTTTAACTGAAATTCCCTTGCTTTCTCTATAATCCAGCGAATGTTGGCAGTTTGATCTCTAATTTCTTTTCCTCTTCTAAACACAGCTTGGGCATCTGGAAGTTCTTGGTTTGCATAATGCTGAAGCCTAGAATGCAAGATTTTAAGCAGGACCATACTAGCATGGAGAAGAGTGCAATTGTCTGATGGTTAGCACATTCTTTGGTACTACCCTTCTAGGGAAATGGGATGAGGATTGACCTTTTCTGGTCCTGTGGCCACTGCTGGAGCTTCCAGATTTGCTGACATAATGAATGCAACGCCTAGATGGCATCATCCTTCAGGGATTTGAATAGTTCTGCTGGAATTTCATCACATCCCCTAGCTTTATTAACAGCAGTGGTTCCTAAGGCCCACCTGGCTTCATCCTCCAGAATGTCTGGCCTTGGATGACTAACCTCTCCATCACAGTAATCCAGTTCATTGAAATCTTTTTTATACAGTTCTTCCATGTATTCTTTCCATCTGTTCTTGGTCTCTTCAGCGTCTACTAGGTCTCCAACATTTTTATCCTTTATTGTACACATCTTTGGGCAGAATGCTCCCATGATATTTCTAATTTTCCTGAAGAGATCTCCAGTCTGTCCCCTTTTGTTGTTTTCTTCTACTATTAAGCATTGTCCATTGAAGAAGGCCTTCTTATCTCTTCTAGTTACTTTTCAGAACTCTGAGTTTAATTGGATGTAACTTTCCGTCTCTCCCTTGCTTTTCACCTCTCTTCCTTCTTCCACTATTTGTAAAGCCACCTCAGGTCTTTGCTTTTGTTTTTCTTTGGGATGGTTTTGTTCACCACCTCCTGTACAGATCTCTGTCCATAGTTCTTCAAGCACACTGTTAACTAGATCTAGTCCCTTGAATCTATTTGTTGCCTCTACTGTGAATTCTGTCACTGCTAGGTCTTGTTTTTACTGACTGTATACAGCTTCTCCATCTTTGCCTACAAAGAATGCAATCAATTTGATTTTGGTATTGACCATTTGGTGATGTCCATATATAAGGTCTCTTGTGTTGTTGAAAAAGGGTATTTTCAACAAATATAAAAAAGTGCATTGTATTGGCAGAATTCAGTTAACCTTTGCCCTACTTCAATTTGTTCTCCAAGGCCAAACTTGCCTGTTGTTCCAAATAAATCTTGGCTTCCTACTTTTACATTCCAATCCCCAATGATGAATAAGACATCTTTTTTTAAGTGTTAGTTCTAGGAAGTCTTCTAGGTCTTCATAGAACTGATCAACTTCAGTTTCTTTGGTGCCTATGGTAGGGGCATGACTTGGATTTCCCTGATGTTGAATGGCTTGCCTTGGAAACAAACCGAGATCATTCTGTCATTTTTGAGGTTGCACCCAAATACTGTATTTAGGACTCTTGTTGATTATGGGGGCTACTCAGTTTCTTCTATGGAATTCTTGCCCACTGTAGAAGATATAATGGTCATCTGAATTAAATTCACCCATTCCCATCCATCTTAGTTCACTGATTCCTAGGATGGTGATGTTTATTCTTACCATCTCCTCCTTGACCACATCCAATTTTCCTTGATTTGTCGACCTAACATTTCAGGTTCCTATGTAATACTGTTCTTTGTAGCACTGGATTTTACTTTCATCACCAGACATGTCCACAACTGAGCATTGTATCCACTTTGACCCAGCCACTTCATTCATTCTGGGACTATTGGTAGTTCTCCTCCACTCTTCCCCAGTAGCATGTTGGACACCTTCAGACCTGGGGGGCTCATCTTTTGGTGTCATCTCTTTTTGGTCTTTTATACAGTTTATGAGGTTCTCATGGCAAGTATTCTGGAGTGGTTTGTTCCCTCTTCCAGTGGACCTTTTGTCAGAACACCCAACTATGACCCATCTGTCTTGGGTGGCCCTGCATGACATGACTCATAGCTTCATTGGGTTATGCAAGTCCTTTTGCGATCTAAGAAGGGGACTGATCTGCAAGGGATAACCTAAGATCTACCTTTTCAGGAAAACTGTAAGCATTGTTAACAATAGGCCCTATGGTATACAACAGATTCCTAGACTCATTCATTTTGCATAACTGAAATTTTATACCCATTGACTAATAACTTAAGTTTCCATGTCACCCCAGCCCCTGGCAACTACAGTGGGAGAAGATAAACCTAAGACATAATTTTCTTTGAAGTTTATGGATTAAATAAAAGAATATGCCTTGTTGATTCCTGTTATAACTGCTTAAGGAAAGCATATTACTTAGTTGGTTTAGTTTCAAGGCATACATTTTAGTAGCAATGGTATTATATCCATGCTAGGTGTTTAAACCTTGATTTATCATATTAATAATGTATAGGCTTTTCAGATTTGTAGCTGCTGATATATTTTCCCTTCTCCCAACAGCAATGCCCCTTCAATCCACTTTAGAAGGAGGTTTTCATACACTGATGATTGAAAGAGTCCATGATGTATGGAATCTCAATTCTGATCATTAGATGAAGCAATTAAAAACTCATTTCTAATTTGGAAATTAATATACCTTCAGGTGAGAAAATATTGACCAAATTAGAAATAACACCAAGCCTAGGATACACAAGAAGAGTATCCTTTAATTTTCCTTCTCAATAAGATGTTGTCATGGTATTGGTGCTGTTTAAACTTAGAAAGAAGACAATAGAATTTTAACTATGCCATGGGATTCATTAACAGGAATAAACCCAGAGTTTGGGATTAACATGTAAATACTACTATATATAAAATGGATAACAAACAAGGACCTGCTGTATAACACAGGGAACTATATTCAATATCTTGTAACAACCCATAATGGAAAAAAATCTAAAAATAATGTAGATAGTGCTAAGTCATGTCCTACTCTTGTGATCCCACGAACTGTAGCCTGCCAGCCTCCTTTGTCCATGGGATTCTCCAGGCAAGAGTACTGGGATCACAAGAGTAGGACATGACTTAGCACTATCTACATTATTTTTAGATTTTTTTTCCATTATAGGTTGTTACAAGATACTGAACATTGTATGTATTATGTATGTATTCATAATACATACATAAATGTATGCATACATATATAATTTATTAACTTTTAATCAAGGATAATTACAATATTGTTAGCTTCTGTCATACATCAACATGAAACATATAAATATACATATAAAACTGAATCACATTGCTGTACACCTGAAACTATCACAATGTTGTAAATCAACTGTACTTCCATTAAAAAGAGACAGATACAGTAATATATTTTAAAAATTATTCTATGAAAATGTTCCTTTCATCAAATTTTTCTTCCAATCAAATTTTTCTTCCAATCAGACTCTTCTGGGTTATGCTTTAATTGAAGGCTGACAAATCTGTAGTTTGTACTCAGGTTAATTTGTTTCAAGAACTCTGACATTTATTTTTAAATCATGGTTTTGTGTCTGATCCACCACATTTTTTACAATGTGTTTACTACTTCATATAAATTATACAAAGTAGAGGTTTGGTCTGCATCAGCTCTCAGCCACTGCTGTGCAAGATTTTTGGAAGGAAAAAAAAAGAGAAATGATCCCATTTCTGTAGCTCATTTGGAGAGAATACTATTTAAATTTGTTCTTACTGTAAGGCTGAAATTAATCTTGATTTCCCGTCAAATGTACAGGGATTTTACAATATAGTTCATAATAGTATCTAATTCCTCTAGGGTAGGAGTTAAGATAAACAAGTCACAGACAATGTTTATCTATAAATATAGCAGATGGTGTGGGACTGAGGTCGGTTATTAACTCTGCCGACTTTAATTTCATGGTTATAAAACACAGTAAACCTCACTGTTTATAAAGGTGGGGACAATCTCCAATGGGCTTCAGTAGCCAAGAAACCCTCTGTAACATTAATCTCTTCTAACTGATATTTAGTATTCTCCTAGGGTACAATATTTAAGACTATAGAGTGACTGCTAATCACATTAAAAATTTCACTGGGATCATTAGCTAGCATTTCTGTCATTGATCTATTATAACTTTGTTAATGAGTTCCATGTGAGTGAAATTTAGTGAATGAGACAATTCTTTCTAAGCCTTACTAGGTGAATGTTTAACAATTACCTTAGGCCATTATATATCTAAAAGATAGCCTGATTAATCAAAATCCTACCTTTTTTCTAATATAAAGATGAATTGTGATACTTAACTAGGCAAAATGTACTGAGGGGTAGAATTTCATAAAGGAAAACCATAGCATAATTTTAATAATCAGCCAATGTACATTACATACATTTACATTTAGTTAATGAATCACCTAAAATGTCACAAAACATCATAGAATTTAGAGGAGAAGCAAAATAATGTATCTTTAATATTCCAATTTATTTAAATGTAAAATTTAATTATGATCACTTAGTTCACTAAACATCTGTATGTTTAACTTGATTGAAATTAATTCTTCCCCCCAAAACACCACTGTTATAAAAAAATTTCGAAATAGCTTAATTTTTCCATTCTGAGTTTCTAGTGAATAACAGAATTATTTTATAACCACAAAAGTGAAAAAAACCCAAAAGCTCTACTTCGATTGCTTTTACATTCAGAAGAGGTTGATTTTTCACTTCCTAAGAAGGTCAGACTTCTATAAATATGTGATAATCTGATATGTGAGTTGGGGATTAGAACAATCTTGAGCTAAAAATGTCTTAACAGTTAATGTCTGAACTGTGTTAATTCTTAGCTCCTTGAGAATTAGTTTTCAGTGACAAAATTTGTCTCATGTCCCTTTCTAGCTCTTACTGGGCTGCTTCGCCTGCACCCACTCTGGCCATTTTATTACTGATCTCAAACAGTCTGATCCCTGTGATTTCTACCAGTTATTCAGGGGAGACCTCACACCTTGGCTCCAAGGAGCTGGCTCCTGACTAATGGGACTGTTAGTTAATATGCCTTCTCTCCTTTCCCACTCAGAGCCTGTTGTCATTGGATGCAATACCCAGTTTATTTGATACACTCACTTCTGCAAAAAAAAAAAAAAAAAAAATCTATCCACTCAGACTTCCAGGTCTCAAAATGTGTGAAACATCTGTAACACAAGATAGCAAGCTCTCTCTCAAGTGGAGGCTCTATCTCAGTTTCCTTTGTTCTTTTCTTTCTTTTAAGCCTTAAAACCCACCTGAACCATTATCATTTAAGAAATTAGTTACTGGTATGTTTGACATATATGTTTGTGTCGACTTGAATCAAAACTAGGGGTGATTTCACTTCGAAGTTATCAATAAAATCACCTAAACTAGAGCTCAGTTAAGTCCAAAGATCCCAAGCTTGCACCTTCTTGTCTTATGAGTTGTGCAGTGAAGGTGGAATATGTTTAGCACAAAATGGACAAGAAGAAAAGGGCTACAGACTGGTCAAGAGGACCCCTGACTCTTTGTGACCACATGGACTGTAGCCCCGCCAGCTTCCTCTGCCCATGGGATTCTCCAGGCAAGAATACTGGAGTGGGTTGCTATGCCCTTCTCCAAAGGATCTTCCCAACCCAGGGATCAAACCCAGGTCTCCCACATTGCAGGCAGATTCTTTACCACCTGAGCCACCATGAAAGTAAGGCAAAGTAAGCCACCACCCTTAAGTAAGACAGAAATATATAAAGCTAATATGAAATGAAGTGGTTCAAAAAGGGAGACAGAATAGGGAAATAAGCAAAAACAGATATTGAAGGGTCTAGGTAGAGAGGTGAGCAGAGTGACTGGTTTAGGGATTCTCCTGAAGGTTCTCAAAAAATTCATAAATACAGTGGGTCTTGGGGAAATGTCCACTCAAACAACCAGTCTTGTAAGGAAGGAATGTTTTTTAGTACCCCAATGTGCAGCCTTAAATTGTTGTGTTTTTCTAGTCTATGTATAAGGTAAAATGAACTGTATTATAAAATGTAATTATTATTCTAGTAATATCTTTTAAAAGCAACTTCAATTATGCAGTTATTTGATTAAAGGTGAAAAAGGCTGTTAATATGAATAAGTGTTCCCCCTTTTACCCAAATCTATCATATCAATATTATATTAAAATAATGTCATAGAAATAAATTGTTGTCTTATAAAGCAAATTACAACCCACGGGATAAAAATAATGTATGACTTTGATATACTTTCACCTCATTTTCATTGTTTTCTTTCAGATTATCCGACCCTGCCTAAGGCCAAAAGCATCACACTGCAAAACGGAAAACATGCAAAGGAGAAAACTCTCAGTGGATTTCATGCCCCCTTCAATGGTCAGTTAAAAATCCACTCTCTGGTGCTTGCTTCAGCAGCACATATACTAAGAATCTGCCCTCTAAAATGTCTTTAGTGCTTTTTCTCTCTAAAAATCCAGTACTTTAAAAAACATCTTTTTCTTCTAGGAGAAGTCATTTATGCCGCCATGTGTGTGATGGTGGCCTGCGGGGTCCTTCTCCTGGTGATGGGCAGACTGAGGTAACTGGGTGCAGCTCAGAAGGCAGGGGCTTTAAGGGGAGCACCCTGTGAGGCCACGTGGCAGAACGGCAGTGCTCAGCAGGGCTGGGGGGCAGTGCTTCCCCCTTCAGACACGGGGATCATGGGATGGGTGTATGAGAATGTTACTCTGTCTTCACATGTAAGGGAAGTGTGATCACACTGGATGATTCCACATTTTATGATGCATTTTGAAAGCACTTATGCATTGTTCTTCCAGTGAAATGGCTCTCAATCTTTCCCGCGGTTTTGCTATGAAATCCAAATTGAACTTTGCTGCATTCCTTATTCAGATCCCTTGTAGGATTAATCTGCTCACATAATGGACCTGTTGTGTATTTCACACACTTTATGTGTACCTGAAGATAGAGTCTTTAACTTCTTATATTCTGAGCTTTATTCTTATTTTTGTACAGTTATTAAGTGAGGTATGAAATGAGGCCTCATCAGGTACCCTTAAAAGAACTTATTCCTGTTGCCTGACTTAATTTCCTTTTTCCAAATCTTCTCTTTCCTTGGCTGCCTTCATTGTGAATGTGAGACCTTAGGTTAAAAATATATCAATTGTAGATGTCTAAATGTCTAGGGTTTAAAATTTTTCCAATTTTTTAGCACTTACAAAGAGATGTAAAGTGGTATTCAGTTGCTTATTTTTAATTAAAATAATAATAAAGTTACCAATAATAAGCCTTAATAAGTAAAGTATTTGATATTTAAATATCAATGATGTTCATTTGCTTATTAATGAAACAAATATGTATGAAGGGAAAGTGAAAGTCGCTCAGTAGTGTCTAACTCTTTGTGACCCCATGGATTATGCAGTCCATGGAATGCTCCATATGTACAAAAGTGTATATTTTTGTAAAATTTGATTATTCTAAATTTTAATGAAAAAATATATTAAGTGTGTGCACATACATATATGATATATACATTATATACATGTACCTAAAATACATCTATCAGTCAGATTAGGCCTGAGGGCAGCAGAGGCAGTAGACGTTTATCTCAGATTTTTAGAGAACAAGATTCAGTAGACTTGATGATGCTGGTACATCTATGGCTCCTCAGACTGCAAGGACTCCACGACCAGAGACCAAGCACAAGACTGAATGGGGAGGTGTGTGGTGGGAGCGAGGGGTCGGGCATGTGATGAGCATGTGCTCTGTCTACAGGCATTCAAGCTTACCTATTTTTAAATGTAATCCCAGCTAAACATATTCCCTTGTTGGATCCAACTCCTCTAACCATTTAATTTGACTTTGACCAATATCAATACCAAACTGTTTTTCTCCAAGGCCTTAAAAGTTGTATTTGTATGAAAAGATATTTTTTGAGTTCCAAGACACAGTTTAAAGGCCAAAGTATTAGAGTCAATTTCAAGGGGGAAAAATAGCATTTGGAATTTATTAAGCTTTCCTTTGTTTGGTTTAGAATACTTGAAAGAATGGTTCAGTTACTGGGCCTGCCTAGATATTCCATCACAGAGGACTGATGGAGAGAAGCATAAAATTTTTTCCAGCTTAGCAAAATCCTTATAGGTCCTCAATCTTTACTTTTTAGTAAAGATTAAAGCCACATACTTTATAAAGTTCACATCTGCCACCTGGGCCCAGGGCTTTTTTACAGATTACTTTTGTGTCTCAGGTAAATAAGACCCATGACTATTCAAAATTTCCTATACATCAGCTGTTAACTTCTCTTTTCTTAGCTGCATAGAAAGGCATGTTCCTTTTCTGGATGATGATGAGAGTGTTATAGGCAAAAATCTTGAGTTGACTGTAATATGTATTGAATAACAAATTTCATATTATATTATTATTAATTATATGATTAACAATATAATAATTATACTATATTATTATTAATAATAGCATAGCTTATTATGTATTATAATATTATAACTATGTTATATTATTATTTTATGTTATATTTAGTAATAATTAGCTTTCCATGCAATTTAAAATTGATCCTTACATGGATATAAAAGATCCAGACTCAGTGTTAAAAAATGAGAAAAGTAAAAGCCATCATGGAAAGAAGGAATAAAATGAAACCGAAGCATCAGTAACCACAATACCTGTGTCAACTCGCAATAATGCTTTGTTCATGAAAGCAGGCTGCTTGCCACTTACCTGATAGGCAAATCTAATTCATGTGAACACTTGTTTGTATGCAGTAAAGATTTAAGGTTTTGCACTTATTTTGTGTTATACTAAATTAAAACAGTTCTAAATCTTCAAAGAATTTTGCAATGAAGCCAATACTAAAAAGTTAAATATGTGAGAAAAAAGACTATTTTTTTTTAAATGATTACTTGGAGAACATAGTTAAATGCATGATACTTAGACCTTAGAATATTCTAATTTTGTTTTAAACTTAACTTTCAAAAACTTTATTATTTTCCTCTTCAGGCACAGAATCGAACCAAAAATATAAGCACAGACGCATCTGTAAGATCCTTAAAAAGGCATATTGTTGACTTTTACTTTTGCTTTTGTATAGAACCTTCAGAATATTGAATGAAAACAAGAGATCCTTCACCAACCCAAATACCTGGCAGACTCATGATTCATTAAGAGTCACGGATCATTAACAATTACTTTTGTTAAAAGCAAGTCAACAGAATATCCTTTCCATCATCAAAGAAAATGTTAGAATGGATTTAATGATCCTGGATCATCAAATATGTTCATGTAAGGTATAACAATTGGTATGTTAGATCTGTTTTTTTTTTTTAAGAAAATGTTCAAGTATAAATTTACAGTCATATCTTTTGTGGCACTAGTATAGAATTACAGAATTATCCTTGAAGCCAAAAATTGTTATTCTAAGTTACAGTCTGCATGATTTGTTTCATAGCAAATTTGAGTCCATATAAGAGTAATTGGTTGTGTATTACAATGTAACATTTTATAGTTAACAGGTTTTTTTCTGATCAATCTTATAAATGCCTATTAACTTGCTAAAAGGAAAAATGCTAACAAGAAATCCAGTATATTTGTTATTTGTATATTCATTTCCGAATCATCAAGCAAATCATTAGCATTGACTTTAAGCTTCTAAATATGCTTGATTAAATGATTAGTTGTAAAACTCAGATGTTATATTTTTGGATTTTGTAACTTGAATATTGCTGAACTTTTTAACTTGATGTCTTTATGTTATGTTCAAAAAGATATAAAGCAAGTACACTGGTTGACAAAAATCAGTGTGCATTTCCATGATATATTTCATTTGTAAATTTAATTTTTTCTATGCTAATTTTTACTGAGCTTCTGCAATATAAAGTAACATGATAATTGTTACTTTCTGTAGTGTTACTACATTGTTACTTTAAGCCTGACCTGACATCTGAATATAATTATGAACAGAAAATTGTGGAAAAGATGTTTGTTAAGTTTTTGGTACATATGTGCTGTTCAGTGGTCTAAAATCACATTGTTATCCATTGCTAAGAAAAAACACTGAGCTTGTTTTATCTGTAGTGACACCGAGGTTCAAATATTCAAGAACAGGAACAATATTTAGTGATATATTTACAATTAAAAGTCAAACATATTCTACCTGCTTGGTAGCATATATATTGCTGTTCACTGTACTTCAGCTCAAACTGTCTACATTCAATTAAATCTGAAATTAACATTTACCTGTGTTTAGCTGGAATAACAGAAAATCCAGCCTTTATCTTTTCAAACGAGGAAGAATAATATTCAGTGAGTCACAAAACTCCTTCACATAGCTTTCCATATTCTGGAGGCTGTTCACTCTCTTAGTTAGAGAAGGTAAATAGTACTTTTCATCTCCCAGTCACTGCCATTTAATGCAGGCTTGCTAAAGCCTGAGAAACAGACTGTTCTCTAGAAAACAGAGGGAGGAAATCAAGTCGCTTTTAGAAATATGTTTGTGTTGAATACAGAAGAGTGGGGGATAGAATGTGAAAAAATAACAGGGTTAAAAAGATTAAGCAATTTCTTGTAGTCTCACAGTGGTCAACAAAAAAATCAGTAATTGAACACCAATAAAGCAGATTTCAGAATCTTTTATCTTAAATCCTAAACTCTACTGCCAGTTTCTCATACAGCTGTAATTATGCCATTTTTGCACAGAAACAACTAGGAAATAGCTGTTTCAAATAATCCTCTCTGAAGTACTGCCTTTATCAATTTACATTACTTGTCTAGTAATTAGATGCTTTTACCTGTAATAAATCCCATGGATGGAAGAGTCTGGCAGGCTGTGGTCCATATGGTCACAAAGAGTCTGACTGACTGGGGTGACTTAGCACACACACTTGTAATAAAATGCCTTCAGCAATAAGGAATACATTACATTTTCTATATTAAGAGTTCCAAAATAGAACACCTCAAGGATCAGTTGATTTAGCCATTTAGTGACAACTTCTAGGATTCAAATTTTTCTTTTCCACTATTTTCATAGTCAGTGAATGACTGGCACAGGTCGAACTTCATAAGAAGATATGGACATCAGTTCAGTTCAGTCACTCAGTCGTGGCCGACTCTTTGTTACCCCATGGACTGCAGCACACCAGGCCTCCCTGTCCATCACCAACTCCTGGAGCTTACTCAAACCCATGTCCATCGAGTCGGTGATGCCATCCAGCCATCTCATCCATCCTCTGTCATCCCCTTCTCCTCCTGCCTTCAATCTTTCCCAGCATCAGGCTCTTTTCAAATGAGTCAGCTCTTTGCATGAGGTGGCCAAAGTACTGGAGTTTCAGCTTCAGCATCAGTCCTTCCAGTGAATATTCAGGATTGATTTCCTTTAGGATTGACTGGTTTGATCTGCTTGCAGTCCAGGGGACTCTCAAAAGTCTTCTCCAACACCACAGTTCAAAAGCATCAATTCTTTGGCACTCAGCTGTCTTCACTGTCCAACTCTCACATCTATACATGACTACTGTAAAAACCATAGCCTTGACTAGATGGACCTTTGTTGGCAAAGTAATGTCTCTGCTTTTTAATATGCTGTCTAGGCTGGTCATAACTTTTCTTCCCAGGGGCAGGTGTCTTTTAATTTCATGGCTGCAGTCACCATATGCTGTGATTTGGGAGCCCCAAAAATAAAATCTCTCAATGTTTGCATTGTCTCCCCATCAATTTGCCATGTAATAATGGGACCAGAAGCCATGATCTGAGTTTCCTGAATGTTGAGTGTTAAGCCAACTTTTTCACTCTCCTCTTTCACTTCCATCACGAGGCTCTTTAGTTCTTCTTCACTTTCTGCCATAAGGGTGGTGTCATCTGCATATCTAAAGTTGTTGATATTTCTCCCAGCAATCTTGATTCCAGCTTGTGCTTCATCTAGCCTGTTGTTTTGCATTATGTACTATCCATATAAATTAAATAAGCAAGGTGACAATACACAGCCTTGTCTTACACCTTTCCCAATTTGGAACCAGTCTGTTGTTCCATGTTCAGTTGTTGCTCTTTGAACTGCATATAAATTATCAGCAGGCAGGTCAGATGTCTGGCATTCCCATCTCTTTAAGAATATTACACAGTTTGTAGTGATCCACACAGCCAAAGGCTTTGGTGTAGTCAATAGAGCGGAAGTAGATGTTTTACTGGAACTCTTTTGCTTTTTTGATGATCCAGTGGATGTTAGTGATTTGACCTCAGGTTCCTCTGCCTTTTCTAAATCCAGCTTGAACATCTGGAATTTCATAGTTCTGTTGAACCCTGGCATGGAGAATTTTGAGCATTATTTTGCTAGTGTGTGAGATGAGTACAAATGTGCAGTAGTTTGAACATTCTGTGGCATTGTCCTTTTTGGGATTGGAATGAAAAGTGCCCTTTTCCAGTCCTGTGGCCCCTGCTGAGTTTTCCAAATTGCTGGCATATTGAGTGTGACACTTTCATACCATCATCTTTCAGGATTTGAAATAGCTCAACTGTAATTCCATCACCTCCACTAGCTTTGTTCCTAGTGATGCTTCCTAAGGTCCACTTCACTTCACATTCTAGGATATCTGACTCTAGGTGAGTGACGACATTATCATGGTTATATGGGTCATGAAGATCTTTTTTCTGTATTGTTCTGTGTATTCTTGCCACCTCTTCTTAATATCTTCAGCTTCTGTCAAGTCCATACAATTTCTATCCTTTATTGTGCCCATCTTTCCATGACATGTTTCCTTGGTATCTCTAATTTTCTTGAAGAGATCTCTAGTCTTTCCCATTCTGTTATTTTCCTCTGTTTCTTTGCATTGACCACTGGGGAAGGCTTTATTTTCTCTCCTTGCTATTCTTTGGCACTCTGCATTCAAATATGTATATCTTTCCTTTTTTCCTTTACCTTTCACTTCTCTTATTTTCATAGCTATTTGTAAGGCTTTCTCAGACAACCATTTTGCCTTTTCGCATTTCTTTTTCTTGGGGATGGTCTTGATCACTGCCTCCTGTACAATGTCATGGACCTCTGTTCATAGTTCTTCAGGGACTCTGTTTATCAGATCTAATCCCTTGAATCTATTTGCCACTTCCACTGTATAACCGTAAGGGATTTGATTTAGGTCATATCTGAATAGTGGAGTGATTTTCCCTACTTTCTTCAATTTAAGTTTGAATTTGGCAGAAAGGAATTCATGATTTGAGCCACAGTCAGCTCCCAGTCTTGTTTTTGCTGACTGCATAGAGCTTCTCCATCTTTGGCTGCAAAGAATATAATCAATATGATTTCAGTGTCAACCATCTGGTGACACAGAATGGTAGAGTCTTCTCTTGTGTTGTTGGAAGAGGCTGTTTGTTATGACCAGCGTGTTATCTTGGAAAAACTCTGTTAGCTTTCGCCCTGCTTCCTTCTGTACTCCAAGGCCAAATTTGCCTGTTACTCCAGGTATCTCTTGACTTCCTACTTTTGCATTTCAGTCCCCTATAATGAAAAGGACATCTTTTTTTGGGGGGGGTGTTAGTTCTAGAAGGTCTTATAGGTCTTCACAAAACTATTCACCTTCAGCTTTTTCAGCATTACTGGTCAGGTCATAGACTTGCATTACTGTGATATTGAATGGTTTGCCTCAGAAAGGAACAGAGATCATTCTGTCATTTTGAGATTGCATCCAAGTACTGCATTTTGGACTCTTGTTTACTATAATGGCTACTTCATTTCTACTAAGGGATTCTTGCCCAGGTAGTACATATAATGGTCATCTGAGTTAAATTTCCCCATTCCAGTCTATTTTAGGTCAATGATTCCTAAAATGTTGATGTTCACTCTTGCCATCTCCTGTTTGACCACTTCCAATTTGCCTTGATTCATAGACCTAACATTACAGGTTCCTATGCAATATTGCTCTTTACAGCATCAGACTTTACTTCTATCACCAGTCACATCCACAACTGGGTGTTGTTTTGCTTTGGCTCCATCTCTTCCTTCTTTCTGGAGTTATTTCTCCACTGATCTCCAGTAGCATATTGGGCACCTACTGACCTGGGGAATTCATTTTTCTGTGTCCTATCTTTTTGCCTTTTCATAATGTTAATGGGGTTCTCAAGGCAGGAATACTGAAGTGGTTTGCCATTCCCTTCTCCAACGAGCCATGTTTTATCAGAACTCTCCACCATGACCTGTCTGTCTTGGGTGGCCCTACTTGTAATGGCTCATAGTTTCATTGAGTTAGACAAGGCTATGGTCCATGTGATCAGATTGGTTAGTTTTCTGTGATTGTGGTTTTCAGTCTGTCTGCCTCCTGATGGAGAGGATAAGAGGCTTCTGGAAGCTTCCTGATGGGAGAGACTGACTGAGGAGGAAATTGGGATGGACATACAGGAATTTAAATTGCCAGAATTGACTTAGTCTAATAAGAATTGACTCTAAATTATCCTAGGAAAGGATGAATTCCCATGTAAAATCAGAGTTCTATTTAGCAAGGATGAAGAGGAGAGAAAGCTTGGATAGGTAGCCAACAGTTTTATTTTTATTTGTTTGTAATTGGAAGATAATTGCTTTACAAAATTGTGTTGGGCTTGCCATATAACAATGGGGATCAGCCACAAGTACACTTGCATCCCCTCCCTTGTGAACCTCCAACTACTTTCTTTGTAAACAAATGATGCCTGTCAAGACATCAAAAAAATAAACCACATCAGTCTAGGCTTACATTCCATAATCACTAGGCTCTTTGGAACTAAAGAGCACAAACTTAAAATAGTGTTTCTCAGCACGTCAAAGGAGACAAGTTCTTTCAATTCAGATTTTTTTTCTGTTTATTAATGGATGCATTTCATATGGTAGAAAACAATATTGGTTGTTTTGTGTAAGCAAGAACTTTTCATCTCCAGTAAAATTTTTTCCAGAAGTGAAGAGACCATCCATTCATTGGCAGAGGAATTTTTTGAAGGCTGTGCTTCTGAAAATAAAGAATCCAGTGAGTGATGAGGGAGACATCACTGCTTGTGTTTTTCCTGGGAGGTGCTCATGGGAGGACCCATCTAAGTATTGGGAACCTCTGCTTCACCAGCACTAGATTGGTTAAATAAATGTCTCCCAGATACTAATATCATGTTCCCAGATATTAATAAAATAAAATATCAGAGGTCCCTGATGCCAAACAAGTGCTCCATTGGGACTGAAGGATCATGCTTAAATGGTAAAGGTGAGACATAGCCTATGAAGAAAATGCTGGGAAATAAGATTTCCAGAAAGAGGAAATTCAAAAAGAGTAGGTATCTGTTAGGAACATGCTTCAGAGATACCTATTCTTTTCAGATTATGTCATCAAAATTAGTGTACAAATAATAAGCATTGGAGTAAAACAATAGAATTTAAAGATATTAATAAATCTTTGTTAATGCCCCTAATATCTCAATAGTAGAGATCTTCCTCTATTTGAAGATCAGTTTTGAGGGCTTTGGAAGAGAAAAATGGTTGATGGACACATAAAGATTTATTTAGCATTTCATGTTTGTTCTGAACATTGATGGAATGTGGAAGGGGTGCAGAAGAGGGGAGTGAGAGTGAGGAGTGAGCAGAACTCAGCTTTGTGGGCAGAAATACTGGATAGTTCATTGTAAAAATTACAAGGCATCTTCCACCCATGATGATAGTTCTTATTTAAAGCAAAAAACTAGCTAATAACGAAAAGGAAGTATCATTTTACACATTCACCAGGTTGTTTTACAAATACTGTAAATTGCTTTCATCACAATTATTAATCTTTGTCCATGTTTTCTTCCTCCTTTCTTGCTATCTTTTTTCCCCTCTAATTTTTAAAGTTTTATAAAGTCTAGGAGGGAAACACATTTAGGAAAGGAGGAATCATCAGGAGAATGCTGCGAAGGGCTAAGAAATAGGAACTGCCCATAAAAACACGTAGATCCATTCTTTCAGTCACTTCAAATGCACTTCAAATGAAATAACTTACAAAGTAAAATAAGTGAATTCCTTATCTCATAAGGTGATATCCTCTCACACCTGTTAGAATGGCCATCATCAAAAAGACAAAAGATGAGTGTTGGAGAGGATGTGGAAAAATGGGAATCCTTGTGCACCATTGGTGGGAATGCAAATTGAGCCACTATGGCAAACAGTGGTTCCTCAAAAAAAAAAAAAAAAAAAAAGAGAAAGAAAGAAAACAGAACTATCATATGATCCAGGATTTCCCTTCTGGGTGTATACCCAAAGGATATGAAACCAGTATCTTGAAAATATATCTGTACTTCCATGTTCATTGCAGCATTTTTCACAGTAGCCAAGACATGGAAGCAACCCAAGTGTCCATCTATGGATGATGGATAAAGGAGATACACACACACAGGAATATTACTAAGCCATAAGAAAAGGACAATCTTGTCATTTACAACAACGTGGATGGAACTTGAGGGCATTATGCTAACTGAAACATCAGACAAAGAAAAACTCTATGTTCTCTCAGTTACGTGGAATCTGAAAAACAGCCAAACTCACAGAAACAGAGACTAGAGTGGTGGTTCCCAGGCAGCTAGAGTCTAGAGGAAATGAAGAGATGCTGGTTGAAGGGACACACTTCTAGTTATAAGATTAATATATTCTGGGCATGGTGACTATAGTTCAAGGTCATATTTTATACGTGGAACTTCATAGGAGAGTAGATGAAGAGAAATGTTAACTATGTGAGGTAACAAAAGTGCTAAATAACCATGGCATAGCAATCATTTCTCAGTATACAATTGTATCAAATCATAATATTATACCTCTTAAATTTACCCAAGGTTTTATGTCAATAAAGCTATGGGAAAGTAATTAATCTTGATTCTCAATCATGTCCGTGAGTCTTTGAATCATTCAGTACAAGAGAAGAGAAAGTAGAGAGAATTAATGGCAAATAATTTATATTTTTATATAAATCTTCAGAAAATTGATGAGAATAGCCAGAAGTTGGCTATGGGTCTACCAAATCTATGAACTGAGCATTAAGGTGTGGAAGCATCATCAGTGTGGGTTTCTAATATAATGCATGTAAATCCATGTTTATACGGGCAACAGTTGGAGAAGCTGGCTTTTGTCACTCTCATATCAGCTTATCCACCTTCCTTGAGTGACAGGGAGGCAAATATATACGAAGAATAAACTTTTTAAAATAAATATTTTAGGGGTTGAAGGAGACAAATAGTCCCTCTTATCTGTAAGGATACTGTTGTATAAGAGAACATTTCCATCTTCTGTTGCTCTGTTGCTTGGGGATATTCATTATTAAGACTCTAAATTTATGATAGTGGCAGCTCTCATCTTTTAACTGCTAATTGGCTCCACATAGGAGCATATGGAGCAGTTCTGAGTAATGTAGTCTAAACAACTTACAAAATAGTACAGGACCCAGACATTATACTGTTGCCTTACAGCATGTATGTAACATGTATGTAAGTGAAAGAACATGTGTGTAAGTGAAAGTTGTTCAGTGGTGTCCAACTCTTTGCCACCCCTGGAAATTCTCCAGGGCAGAATACTGGAGTGGGTAGCTGTTCTCTTCTCCAGAGGATCTTCCCAACCCAGTGATCAAACCCAGGTCTCCCGCATTTGCAGGCAGATTCTTAACCAGCTGAGCCACCAGGGAAGCCCAAGAACACTGGAGTGGGTAGCTTATCTCTTAGCCTGTCCCTTCTCCCGTGGATCTTCCCCACCCAGGAATCAAACCGGGGTTTCCTGCATTGCAGGCAGATTCTTTACCAACTGAGCTGTGAGGGAAGCCCTGATACATATTTGACACATACCTGATACATATCAGGTCTTCCTTAATAGAGGCAAACACGATGGAAAAGTAATGGATAGTTATATTTATCTAGTCTGCTTTCAGAAGCTTCTGTTCCCTCCTGTGATGGGAAACATACCTTAAAGTTTCCAAGAAAGAAACCAAAATGCTTATTCAGATGAACTTGGTCCTCTTGGAAAACAAGTCAGATACGTTAACTCTGAACTTCCACTTGGGGAACACCTGACCTGTCTCTCTGCTCTTCCCAGGAGGGTGTGTTTATGAGGGGCATGCGCCCAGGCTTGATGTGCTTTTTCTGGTCTCTGCTGTGAGGCACTCTTCTGCCTGGTCTCCTGTCACGTTGCAGTCGTCTGCTAGGGTGACCGGTACCCACTGCTACTTCGGGCACCTTGATTCCTTGTCAAGGCTTCCAGTTTTGGAGGCTCCCCCTATCGGGTGGTTTTGTTCCTCTGAAGCTGGGCCTCATCTCGCTCCCTGCACCCCAGGCTTCCTCTGGAGAGCCAAAGGGCCAGCCACTCTCTCTGCACACGGCTGTATTATGTACTATTTTGTTGGAGTGAACATCAAATCCCTCCTTCAGGCATAGCTCCCATCCCTCTGGAGTTACAGTGCCATAAAATCTTGGTAATATGATTAATGCACAGCTTCGTTGACAGGAAAGAAGTGAGGCCTCTTATACTGGGATTTTCCCCAAACTTATATGGGTATGTGCATGTTCCTCATTTCTGTCCTGGCCCCAAACCCCAGTGAGATCCATCATAGATGCTGCGGCGAGGCGACTGAGCAGGGGGAGTGGTCAAGAAGGAGACAGAACAAGATGCCAGCACTGAAACTCCTGCCTCTACCTTTTTCTTCCCTCCATCTCTTCAAGGTCACCATCTAAAGTAGACTTTTCTCCCCCCCATATCCTCTATTTCTTTTCCACTATAACTTTTAATGCAGCTTTATGAATCAAATCTACCAGAATTAGATCATGATAACACAAGGACATTTTTAACATTTAGAAAACACTACTCTCTTCACAAACCCTGGCTTTCAAGGCCATTATTCCTTTAAGTGCTTGAAAAGGCTAGACTTTAAGCTCCAGCTGAACAATGACTCCTTTGTTCTAAGACTCTACCCAGTCTTTTACAGGAGTAATGGATACTTGTTGCTTGGCTTTGGAACTGTAGAGAATCACGATTCAAGGAAAATGAAAAAAAAAAAGTGATGACTTAAGATATTCCACTATGTTCCTATTACAGATATGGTTCGACTAAAAACTAGAGTTATTAGAGAGGAAACAAGGACAAGGGAAATGGGAGGGAAAGAAATGAGGTGATGAGAAGGAATAAGAGAAAAGGAAAAAAAAAAACCGGAACAAATGCCAGAGGATTTTACAGATTGGCCTTGTTTCCCTCCCGTTCCAATTTTCTGAATTATCTCCCCTTTTGCAGGCAGAAGGCCAGAGAGCACACAGTAAGTGGAGAGAACCCTGAATTTTATAAAACTACCTGTGAAACAATGTTTGTAGATTGATTCAGATTAGGGCTTTGAGGTTGTAGCTGTTTCACTATAATTGTATAGATCATTATAATTATCTTCATTAGAAGTCAATCAGAGAAGACCCCAAATCAACAATTTCCCCACACTGGATTTAATTTATTGGTCAAATGTAATCCTTTTTGTTAAAATCCATGAGGCATATTGGAAATTTCTGACTAGAAATGACTGGAAATCATTTGATTCCACTGAGGAACTGATATATGTTTACATAATGGATACTGAAACCAGTATCTAAATATATTTGTCTATATGATACAGCTGCTAGAAAGTCAAAGAGTTTCCTTTGCACCTAACAATTAGAAAGTTTCCCTCTGTACAGACTCCTATTATATTTTTATTTTCTAGTGTACATTTGAATTTGCCTCATTATCTATCTTATTTGTAATAATACTCCTTGTAATAAGTGTCTCAAACAGGATAGGCTGGGTTATCCTACAGTAACAAACAATCGTGATATGTCAGTGGATTATAATGGCAAAGGTTTATTTCTTGCTCACACTAAAAGCTCATTACTATGAGCTGTCAGGAAGCTCTCTGAATTTGCTCTGTTGACTTCACAGAGAGATTCAGGCTGACAAAGCCACTTTTATCTGAACTATTACCAGAGGTAAACAGAGATCATGACAAAGTACACGTTGGATCTTTAAACTCCCATCTAGGATGTGTGTGCACGCATGCTCAGTCATGGCCGACTCTGTGCGACCCTTAGGGACTGTAGCCCACCAGGCTCCTGGGATTCTCCAGGCTAGAGTTCTGGAGTGGGTTGCCAGGCCCTCCTCCAGGGGATCTTCCCAACCCAGATATTGAACCTAGGTCTCCTGCATTGCAAGCAGGTTCTTTACCACTGAGCCACCAGAAAAGCCCATGAAAAGCCTATAAGGAGCTAAATGATCCATATTATTACCCCAATGTTAAGAAAATCCAACTTAATGGTAACACATTTTCCTCCAACCTTGTTTGGGGAACCAACAGCCAATTGGTCAAAGCAGTTGCAGATGAGCTACTTGCCCTCTGTCATTGGTAGCTAATCTGCCTGCAGGCTGGGAGCCTCATCAATGGGTGTTCAGAAAACCAATACAATGAGGGGTCAACTGGAGCAGCTGAAAAAGGTCCAACCAGATTCTCAAAATATAAAAATTATGTACCCGAAGATAAGTTATATGCATGAAAACCAAAGGGAGAATCAAGGTGAATCCTGTTCATCATCTTTGTATTTTTTGAGAGGTCATCTTTCATATATGAAATAAAACCTAGCACTGTTAATAATTAAATTAAATCATGGGCCTCCTAATGAACCAATAACTAAGTACTGTGCTTTCCTACCTTAAAACCCTTCTTGGTTTGTTTCATGGAAGCCATTTCTTTTTGCATACAAAATTATTCTTGCTTTCCCATTGTAACTCTCCACTGTGATTTCTTCCTTTTAAATTTTTAAATTTTGTATTGGAGTACAGCTGATTAACAATGTTGTGATATTTTCAGATAGACAGCAAAGGGACTCAATCATACATATACATATATCTCTTCTCCTCCAAACCCCCCTCCCATTCAGGCTGCCACTTAACTTTGAGCAGAGTTCCCTGTGCTGTAAAGTGAGAAGTGCTAGTTGCTCAGTCCTGTCCAACTCTTTGTGACCCCACAGACTGTAGTGCACCAGGCTCCTCTCTCCTTGGGATCCTCCAGGTGAGAATGCTGGAATGTGTTATCATTCCCTTCTCCAGGGGGTCTTCCCGACCCAGGGATCAAACCCTGGTCTCCTTCATTGCAAGCAGCTTCTTTACCGTCAGAGCCACCAGGGAAGCCCGTGCTATACAGCAGGACCTTGTTGATTATCCATCTTAAACATGGCAGTGTGTACATGTCCATCCCAAACTCTCTAACCATCCCTTCCCCCCTGGTAATAACCATAAATTCATTCTCTAAGTATGTGATTCTATTTTGTAAATAAGTTCACTTGTATCCACTGCGTTTTCTTATGACCTCTTGAGAGTATATGAAGGTATTATTAATTCAAGAAATATTGAGACACTATTTTACACCGGTTCTTGCAGTGGACTTGGATGTGACAGCCAAGGGCTGAAAATTGAGTAGGGCAGCATTAATACATTTTGGCAGCATATCTCTTTTTATCTCTTTACTTAAGTATCCTGAATCCAACAGGAAAGCAACATGCAGATGTATTCACTTCAATTTTACTATCAACTGACTGGTTGTACTTCTCCAAGAGGCATATGCTGGAACCCTAACCTCCAATGTGGTGGTATCTGGGGAGTGCCTTTGGGAGGTAATTTAGGTCATGGGAGTAGAGTCCTTATGTGTGGTTAGTATCCTTATAAAAGAGACCCGAGGGATCCCTAGCTTGAACTTTGGTCCTGGAGAAGACTCTTGAGAATCCCTTGGACTGCAAGGAGATCAAACTAGTCCATCTTAAAGGATATCAACCCTGACTATTCACTGGAAGGACTGAAGCTGAAGCTGAAGCTCCAATACTTTTGCCATCTGATGTGAAGAGCTGATTCACTGGAAAAGACCCTGATGCTGGGAAAGATTGAGGGCAGGAGGAGAAGGGGACAGAGGATTATGGTTAGTGACATCATTGACTCAGAGGACATGAGTTTGAATAAACTCGGGGAGATAGTGAAGGACAGGGAAGCCTGGCATGCTGCAGTTTATGGGGTTGCAGAGAGTCGAGCACAACTTGGGGAATGAACAACAATGGGAGGACAGGGCAAGAAGCCTGGGTGTTCTCCAGAATCCAGTGCACCAGCACTCACATCTCACACTTTGAGCCTCCAGACCTGTGAGAAATAAATTTCTGTTCCTTATACATCACTTAGTCTATAGTACTTTGTTAACAGCTTCCCATACTAAGATCTATTATAATTAATTCATACTATATAACAGAATGTAGACATTTGGAGTCTTGATGATATCTACTCATGCCCAGGCAATTATATTGGGGGGCGTTGGAAATATTTTTTATCAGAATTAAAAACCTATATCTTGAATCTGACTATTATTGAAGGCTTAAAATTTAAGCAAATTTCCTCATGAAATTTAAAAAGAATTATATTTAGTACTTAGAAAGCATCACTACAAACAAAGCTAGTGGAGATGATGGAATTCCAGTTGAGCTGTTTCAAATCCTAAAAGATGATGGTGTGAAAGTACTGGCCAGCAAATTTGGAAAACTCAGCAGTGGCCACAGGACTGGAAAAGGTCAGTTGTCATTCCTATTCCAAAGAAAGGCAATGCCAAAGAATGCTCAAACTACCACACAATTGCACTTATCTCACACACTAGTAAAGTAATGCTCAAAATTCTCCAAGCCAGGCGCCAGCAATACATGAACCATGAACTTCCAGATGTTTAAGCTGGTTTTAGAAAAGGCAGTGGAACCAGAGATCAAATTGCCAACATCCACTGGATTATCGAAAAAGTGAGAGTGCTCCAGAAAAACATCTACTTCTGCTTTATTGACTGTGCCAAAGCCTTTGACTGTGTGGATCACAATAAACTGTGGAAAATTCTTAAAAAGATGGGAGTACCAGACCATCTGACCTCTTTTTTTTTTAATTTTCTTTACTTTATTGTGTTGGTTTTGCCATACATTGACATGAATCCACCATGGGTATACATATGCTCCCCCTCCAGAACCCTCCTCCCTCCTCCCTCCAGATTCCCTCCCCCTGGGTCATCTTGGTGCACCAGCCCCAAGCATAAAACCTGGACTGGCGATTGATTTCACATATGATAATTAACATGTTTCAATGCCATTCTCCCATATCATCCCACCCTTGCCCTCTTCCACAGAGTCCATGAAACTGTTCTATACATCTGTTTCTTTTGCTGTCTCACATGCAGGGTTCTCGTTACCATCTTTCTAAATTCCATATATATGCATTAGTATACTGTATTTTTGTTTTTCCTTCTGGCTTACTTCACTCTGGATAATAGGCTTCTCTTGAGAAACCTGTATGCAGGTCAGGAACCAACAGTTAGAACTGGACATGGAACAACAAACTGGTTCCAAATAGGAAAAGGAGTCCATCAAAGCTGTATATTGTCACCCTGCTTATTTAACTTGTATGTAGAGTACATCTTGAGAAATGCTGGGCTAGAAGAAGCACAAGCTGGAATCAAGATTGCCAAGAGAAATAACAGTAACCTCGGATATGCAGATGACACTACCCTTATGGCAGAAAGTGAAGAGGAGCTAAAGAGCCTCTTGATGAAAGTGAAAGAGGAGAGTGAAAATGTTGGCTTAAGGCTCAACATTAAGAAAACTAAGATCATGGCATCTGGCCCCATAACTTCATGGGAAATAGATGGGGAAACAGTAACAGTAGTGGCTGACTTTATTTGGGGGGGCTCCAAAATCAATGCAGATGGTGATTGCAGCCATGAAATTAAAAGACACTTACTCCTTAGAAGGAAAGCTATGACCAACCTAGACAGCATATTAAAAAGCAGAGACATTACTTTGCCAACAAAGGTCCATCTAGTCAAGGCTATGGTTTTTCCAGTAGTCATGTATGGATGTGAGAGTTGGATGGTGAAGAAAGCTGATTGCCGAAGAATTGATGCTTTTGAACTGTAGTGTTGGAGAAGACTCTTGAGAGTCCCTTGGACTGCAAGGAGATCCAACCAGTCCATCCTAAAGGAGATCAGGCCTGGGTGTTCATTGGAAGGACTGATGTTGAAGCTGAAACTCCAGTACTCTGGCCACCACATGCGAAGAGTTGACTCACTGGAAAAGACCCTGATGCTGGGAAGGATTGGGGGCAGGAGGAGAAGGGGACGACAGAGGATGAGATGGCTGGATGGCATCATTGACTCGGTGGACATGGGTTTGGGTAGACTCCGGGAGTTGGTGATGGACAGGGAGTCCTGGCGTGCTGCGTTTCATGGGGTCACAAAGAGTCAGACATGACTGAGAGACTGAACTGAACTGAACTTAATAGATTACACATCAACATTCAAAAATGATTTCACATGTACTTGCAAGTAAACATTAATGTAGAAAAACATCTTTTGTTAAAATTTTTTCTACTTCTTATGAGAACTAATATTGTGTTACTCATAGACTTCTTTTAAAGTCTCTGAAAATGAATAGGACTATAAATTTAAGTTTACTATAATAAAAAACCTTACCTTTTCTGGTTTCCAGAATATATAACCATATATTGTGTCCATCCTTGAATATCTTGAAGCATACATACTATGAAGCTTAGCATAAGAGAAATAGGCACTCACACAGGTGGATAACATAATTTTCATTTTCCTAATGTATACCAGAGGCTAAATTGCGTCTTGCCTTCATTTGTAACCCAACCATTCAGTTTATGGTAAACTGACTTGATGGGAAGTTTATCTTAAGACTTATGTAATCTTCGCCCCTTGTGTATCATGATATTTGGGGGAATATATTTTCTGGAAATAACATATGGTGGAACAATCTTTCAGATTACCTGTTGTGACCCTGAGTTTGCCTTATGGAGGAAAAATATGCTTCCAATTATAATTGTCCTATGGGGATGCTATTCTTTATGAATTCAGAGTGAAGAATAGCTAAGGACTCTGGTCTGTGTTTGACAGCTGGCGCAAAGCACCTTGAATCAATAAAACTCTTATTAATTCCACTCTCAGTACTTGCTATTGGTTCACCTTGACATGCTTCTACAAAGGACTGTAGATTTGAAAACCTCTAATATAGCTCATTGTCCAGAACAAGACTAGTATTCCTGAAATAGGCCTACATACTGACAAAAATAACATCATATAAATAAAAAACTTAACAGCAGTTGTTTATGGACACTGTTTTAGGTGCTTTGAGGGTCATAGAGACATTTAAAGACATATTTCATTTCCCTAAATGATGTTTCTAGAAAACAAGCCACAGAACTTTAACTTAAGGGTATGTAAACCAGGGCTGATAGAAGTTCCTCTTCTCAAATACATAAATTCACTTTGTGTCAGATGATTTAACTGTTCTTAATCTCCTAGGTTGAACCCTGCATAATGCTAAGTCTACTAAACATTCCTCAGAATCAAATAAATGCTAAATATAATTTTTTATCTTGCTGTTCTCTAAGCATAGTCTTTCAGATTCTTTGTATTTAGTTCACCATCCAGTGCAAAGCAAGACAACAACAAAGTCATGTTGAATTTTCATCATTTAGTCTTCATGCTGCTGCTGCTGCTAAGTTGCTTCAGTCGTGCCTGACTCTTGGTGACCCTATGCACTAGCCCACCAGGCTGCTCTGTCAGCGGGATTCTCCAGGCAAGAACACTGAAGTGGGCAGCCTATCCCTTCTCCAGGGGATCTTCCTTACCGAGGGACTGAGCCTGCCTCTCAGGCCTCCTGCACTGGCAGGCAGGTTCTTTACCACTAGTGCCACTTGGGAAGCCCCTCTAGATTGTTACTGTACCCTATTTGTTTCCTGGGACAGATTTTACCATTTTATCCTCTGATTCACTGAGACAATATCCAGATCCAAAGAGATAACCATTTTCTCTTGCATTAGTTACTTCAGCCCCTTGCTTCCAGGAGAAGATCAAGTGAAAGGCAATAATGGGGGAGGAATTGACCATTCACCTCCTTCTCACATTACAAGAATATCAAGGTAATTGAAATTAAAAAAAAAAGAATATGGTTCTCTTTCCAAATGTTCCTTAACAGGCAGACAATAGGGAGGAGGAAAGATACATCCTCTCTTTTTAATATTTTATTTAATATTTATTTAGACCTAAGAAATTGAGTATTATTTGAGGAACATTTATTGGAATAATGACTTATCACATGGTAAAATTAATTCCTGTTAAGCAACCTAATTCTTTGTAAATCTCTGCCTTCTTTTTACCAAACAAATACAGAGATGCAAAGAGTGATTGCTACGTCTTATTACTGAGCACCTCTTTGGAGAAGAAGTTGGAGGCTCTAAACATAACTCCCAAGTATCTACCCACTGGGCTTCCCTGATAACTCAGTTGGTAAAGAATCCACCTGCAATGCAGGAGATACTGGTTCGATTTCTGGGTAGGGAAGATCTGCTGGAGAAGGAATAGGCTACCCACTCAGTATTCTTGGGCTTCCCTTGTGGCTCAGCTGGCAAAGACTCTGCCCACAATGCAGGAGACCTGGGTTTGATCCCTGGGTTGGGAAGATTCCCTGGAGAAGGGAATGCCTACTCACTCCAGTATTCCATCCTGGAGAATTCCATGGACTGTATAGTCCATGGAGTCACAAAGAGTTGGACACAACAGAGCGACTTTCACTTAACTTTCATCTGCCCAACTGAATTCCTACATATTATAATTTCACATAGAGGATCTTTCTGAGAGGATCAAGAAAGATATTCAAGCAGGTCTGAAAATGGCTTTAGAAGGAAGGGGTGAGTGGCCTTGAGCTTTACTGTGCTAGGGAGTAGCATAATATAAAAACTGAATGTGATTATACATTAATAAAGTTTAGTTTTTTAATATGGAAGAGATTCAATGTTGTTCCAGCTTTTTGAAATTACAATGTCATTGACACCAATGCATGACTTTCCCAAACTACAGATTTGGAGGACAACCTTGCTGGCACATGATGTGTAATGATGGTGGACACTTCTACAGAATGCCAGTTGGCCCAGGGAAGGGTCTCCAGTCACCAGAGCGGGATAAGGCTAGGATGCAGAAGCAGACTGAGAGCCTAGCAGTGTGCTGGACCCCATCCTTTCCCTGAGTGTACAGACCCTTTGCAGAAACACATCCACCCCCACTCATGCTCTGAACACATGCCATCACATCATTCTCCCTCCTTTCTGACTGCCCACCGTTCTAGCCTGAGCCTCACTGCTCAACGTCTGTGGAGATCTTGAGTTGATAAACTTACGACATACTGTTTTTTCAAAGAGAAGTCCACGGACAACATTTTTTTTCCTTTGTACAAATGTAACAGATATCTAAGTATACAGGCTGCTGTAAAAAAAAATTCAGAGCTGCTGTAAGATCCCCAGCATGTAATCATTTTATAACTGGGAGCTTGAATTCCGACCAACATCTCCCCTTTTGCACTCTCAGCCCCTGGTAACCATCATTCTATTATGGTGATTATGGTTAATAATAATGCATTATATCCCTGATCTTCTAAGAGAGCAGATTGGAAATGCTTTTATCACAAAAGGTAATGGTTAATTCTGTGGCATGGTGGAGTTGTTGACAAACACTATGGTGGTACTCATTTTGTACTGTATCAGTGCATAGAATTGTCTCATTGTACAATGCACCCTTTACATGGAACAGAATACACTCTGAAGTTGAAAGAAAAGAAAGCAAGCTATGAAAGATATGTGATTTGAATCATAAATGTGCCTAGGACTAAACTCACAAAAATATGACTAAGGTCATAATCTCATCCAGCAATTCCATAAAAACGGCTTTAATGAAATGCACTCATACATGGCCGCCACATGTATATGTGTGCACATATGTATATAAATCAGTTGTTCTTGCAAGCTTACCAAAGGAAACTGCAGTTTTAAATTTTTAGCAAATGAATTTTAAAAAGAAAACTACTGGGTTCTTGCTGGAAGATTTTTAGACCAAGTAACGTGCAAAGTTAGAGAGAGAAGACAGGGAGTTTATGGGGGCATACACTGTTTTTAACAAAAACAGATACAGTAATGGAAATATTTCTAAATAAACTGTTTTCAAAATCAAGAGAGAAAGAAAGGAAGGGAGGGACGGATGAAAGAAGAGAGAAAGGAAGTAGGAAGGAAAGAGGGGAGGGGAGGAAGAAAGAAAGAGGCAGAAACAAAGAAACAGAAACAAAGAAAGAACCAGGCACTTGTATTTGAGTCTCACTGCTTCCTCTCCACTTTTGGAGCAGGCACACATTCAGAATGTGGACTTAGTCAGTTGACTCCCAGATGATCCAATTACATCTGGATGAAGTTCCTGGGGGAAAGCAAAGCAGGTAGTGTTTCTCTTCTTTGTGATGCCTCTGGCTTCTCAAAAAGCTTCCAGAATATCTGTCCAACAATCCGATTCATTAGCATCATGAGTAGACAGAGGGGCCACTGTGAAAACTTTTGATTGAGAGACAGCTCTTCAAGATTCAATAATCCAGCATACTGGTCCAGTTACCTATGACATGTTGCTGGTCTACTTTATTGAACTTAAAGAACTAGCTGTAGAAAGTTCAGATGAACCAGTTACCAGAATTTTTGTGATATTACCACTTAGTTTCTAGAATTGTATAAGCCCTTCCCTACGCCACATAAGTGTAATACTATGGCTCAGCTCAGAGGATGGATGGCTCTCATGGAACAAGAGTAGTCTTCTTCAAGAAGCCCACGACTTCATAATGGAAGCATATTCTGTAGAACAAGAAGGAATGAGAAGTATGCCTAACTTGATAACCCTCGGAGAAAGTACTCCAGTGTGGCAGTAGAGAGCAATCCACTCATGCAACCACCAAAAGAGTAGGAATAAATTCCTAATATTCATGGAATTTCTGACTTTTGGTGATACAGGATCTGGAAAGTAAGGCTGTTATGATGCTCTGTAGACAGGGTTACTCAGTAAAAGATTCACAGTACATTCCTATGGGAATTAACATCCCAAGAAATATAGAAAAGCCAGCTCAGAAGCATAATTCAATGATGCAGTGTAATAAGCCAAGCATGGGGCTCTGGTGCCAATTTAAGATTCCATAGTGATGGGCTTTAATGGTAAGTTGTCTCTTTCAGGATCACAATAAGCCCTTTAAGACAATGCACCCTTTACATAGAACAGAATACAGGATGACCTTTTATGAGAGCCTTCCTGGGGGTTGAACCGCTCATAAGGGAGATGGAGTCCCACTCCAGGGCAGTGCCATAGAAAGGGGTGATAAAAAAGACAATAGTTAACATTTACTGACCACTTTCTGGCACTTTGCCAGACACTTATAAGCATTATTTCATGAAGCCCTTCCAACAGCTGTCTAAATAAGGACCATTATCATCCAAGTTTTATACATAAAGGAAGTGAGGTTTGAAGTAAGGTTTAAAGGGGTTGGTAAGTTCACTGAGGTTTCATAGCTGCTAGGTAATAGATCAGATGATGTCAAAGACAACTCACGACAGATGGATCAGATGGATGGGCAATAAGTCCAGGACACCTCCTCTCTCCAAGGGCTGAGCATTGGGTCAGAGTCTCCTTCCCACAAATGATATGTTATTTTTAATCTTTCATTATAGCAGTCCCTAGTGCTCAGTTTAATTTGCTCTTATAATAAGGTTGAGGAGTATCACACATAGGAAATTGGTTAAATCTGTCTTCAATCCAAGTATCCTGGAGAAATCCTGATGGTGAGCCTGTTCAGTTGGATCTTGCTGAGAAACAAAGTCAAGGGAAGGAAGGTGGCAGGAGATGTGATATTTGTGTTTCATACTTCCCTTCTTCTTGTCTGAAAGTAACTCATCTATTTTTAATTCTCCTCCTAACCACCATGTATTAGATAGCTATCACACCAAGCCATAAGGAACTATGAATGTTGAACACAGAAAATCCTCTGCTCTTGGAAGATACATTCTGTTGAGCAAAGAAATAAAATAAATAAATAAAAATTAAATACTATATAATGAAAAGGAAAATGCAACACGTTGATGTCATAGAGAATATTGGAGGCTTTACTTTAGTAAGTTTCCATTTCTGGGGAAACTTACCAAGGAGGTGAAATTTATGCTGCTGGTACCTGAATGACCAGAAGTAACAAACAGGGGAAGAGCATGACCCATGACTGGCAGAGAGAATAACCAGGTAAAGGACCTGCAATGGGCCCCAGGCTAACTTGATCCAGGAGCACAGAAAAGGCAACAGGCTAGGACACAATGCAAAGGCAAGTGCTACAAGGTACTTTGAATACACGAAGCTGTTGACGCCCGTTAGATGCCCAAGAGGAAGTGCTAAACTGGCAAGTGTTTCTCATATTTTAACAAGCATATGAGCCCTGTGAGGATTTTGTTAGAAATGCAGATGATGGGACCTCCCCGGTAGTCCAGTGGTTGAGGCTCCATGCTTCTGCTTCGGGGGTTGCAGATTTCATCTCTGGTCAGGCAACTAAGATCCCACATGCCTCATAACCAAAAAACAAAAAAAAAAGGAAATTTCTTGAGCTGAATAAAAACGAAAATACACATCAAGTTAAAAAATGTTTTAATGCAGATGGTGACGCAGTTGGTCTGGAGTGGAGCCCCACAGTCTGCATTTCCCCAAAAAAGCCCAGGTGATGACAACCCTGCTGGCCACGGAAGACATTTGGACCAGGATAGGAGTTGTAAGCAGTTTTGCATTTGTAAGTCTCCAGTTACACACAACAGAGAGAAGGAGGAGATCCAGCAATGAAAGGCATGGTAGGACCTGGGATCAAGGATACAAGAAGGATCAAGGATACAAGAAGGATCAAGGATACAAGAAGGATCAAGGATACAAGAAGGATCAAGAAGAGAGCAGGACTGCAGCAATCAAGAAGTGCTTCAAAGAGGGGGAAGTGCATGGAACCCAGAGCTGTAAAGGCAGAGGACCAAGAAGTGGACTTAGATTTAGCACACAACTGCCCCTAGAAAACTGTTATGAAGTAAATTAACTGCTTTGGTTTTAACTGAAGTATAGTTGATTTACAGTATTGAAGTTTCCAAAGTACAGCAAAATGATTCAGTTTTAAGTATATAGGTATATATCTATATTCTTTTTATTCTATTCTTTCCCCTTATAGGTTACTACCAGACACTGAATAGTAACCTGTAAAGGGAAAGAATACTGTACAGTTCCCTGGACCATACAGTAAATCGTTGCTGCTTATTTTATCTATGGCAGTATACAGCTGCCAATCCCAAACTCTTGAATTTACCCCCCGTCCCAGTTTCCCTTTGGGAACTACAGCTCTGTCTTCTGTGTCTGCTTCTGTTTTGTAAATAAATTCATCTGTACCATTTTTTTTAGAGTATGTGAACCTCTAATACCACTTCGAGTGTGTTTCACAGATTACCATTCTTCTCAAGCCTTCACTCCACCCCCACTTGCAATGCTCGCAGACCTCACTTCCTACTTCCCTGGGGAAAAAAAAAAATGTAGAGACCAATCAGCATGATGGACAACTTTCCCCTTAAAACCTATTCCTCTCACATTTGAAGCTTTTTCTATTTCCATCCTTTCCTCCTGTCTCAGAGAACTTGGATACGGCTCCTTCTTCAGAGGTGGCATGTCTTCTGCCTTCAATTCTCCTACCCTTTCTCACCAGGACACATGCCACTCTGGGGTCATCTTCTGAACCACTGCACAGACCCACTCTAGGCCACCCATGACCTTGGCTGGTGTATGCTCATGGTCTGCTCCTCATGTAAGTAAGTAAGGAGCTAAGGGATGGGCACATCATGATGTTCTGCCCAGAGAAACAGGAGAGGAAGTTTGGAGTGGGATGGGGGAAATGCCCTTCAGTGATTAAAAACAGGCATTCCAGAAGCAGAAGCCCGCAGCAGAGGCTGAGTTCTGTGGGGTGGTGTGACTCAGAAGTGCTACATCCACTTTGCAACTCGGAGAAGGAGCCTGAAGGTGTCAACAGGGAAATGGGCCGAAGCTCTTATCTTGCAACATACTTGAGTCTCCAAGCTAAATGATGGTGGAAACGTAGTCATTCTGAGATATTTGAGATTAAGCCTGTGGAGTTAAAGTTTTCTATTTTGGTTTTTGTTTTTCAGTTGCTAAGTCATGTCCAACTGTGACCCCATGGACTGCAGCATGCCATTCCCTGTTCTTCACCATCTCCCAGAGTTTGGTCAAACTCACGTTCACTGTGTTGATGATGCCACCCAACGATCTCATCCTCTGTCAGTCCCTTCTCCTGCCCTCAATCTTTTCCATTATCAGGGTCTTTTCCAATCAGTTGGTGTTCTATCGCCTGCAGTTTAAAGCAGCCTTGCAGATGCCTCTACCAGAGCGGGAGGTGACTTCCACCGGAGCTGCTCAAAGGCAGGGTGCAAATAGTTTCTCAACCCTCTCTTTATCTCCTTCCTTCTCTTCTAACCCTCTTCCCTCACTCCATTCTGGACCCCTCCTCTCTCCCTTCCTTCCTAGCTTACCCATTCTTCCCTAGCTCTATACCTCCAAACCTATCCTTTTAACTCTTAGACCTGCCCCACACAAGCATAAAAGTTCTATCTTCTAGTCCACAAAGCACTTTGCAGATGATTATGAGTATTCACAGCACTTTTTCACATGCCTATTTAATGTAGATTTCTGGAGGGGCCCCAGCTTTATTTTATCTCTCTTTCATAACTGTGATAGGGATATTGGAGGCTTATGTATTCAGTGCTAAGTATCCTGTTACATGTCTAGAGTTCACACACATATATAGAAATGAATAGCCACAGAAATTCAGCTAAAGGGGTATTTATGAAATGTTATAGCGATCAGAAGAAACAGCATGAAAGGGCATTCTCAATTTTCTCAGCAAGTTTCCTTTTCTTTGCTTTATGAATTTCATGAATCCAGAATTTAGAAAATGTCTACTTTTTACAGTAGTCTTAATGGGAAGATGTCATAAAAGGTTACTTCTAAACGTACTTCATAATTGCTTTGCCATTCCTAAGCCTTTCCCCAGGGCTAACCCTGGTGTGGGTTTATGTGTGGGTAGGTTGTTTGGGTAGGTCCTACAGTGATTCCAAAGTTTCCTAGTTAGTGGAAATATAGCTTTGGGGGATTCTGCCTCTGGAATTCAAGCCATTTTATTTGATTATGTGATCCCCACTCCCTCAAAACCAGAAAAGAAACTCTCCTTAAGTTAAGAGAAAGGTTTAGATGGTTCGGGTGAAGAAAGGATCACAAACACCCAGAGCACAAATGCTTCCTGTGGTGTGTGTGATGAGGAAGCCTTGAGGTGCGCTGGGGCACGGATAGGTGGACTGCTGTGTCTGCGCTGCACGTGTGTGCTAGGCTGCACCTGGGGTTCTGACCACTCCCTCTGCCTTTTGAAGAGTCCGTGGTGGTTTTCATTTCTAAACAGCAACGTTTTGCCCTTCACTCTTTCTATAAGCAGTCTGCATAGACTGATGCTTTTTCCAAATATCACAAAACTCAGAACTCCACAGTTGTGTTAGAGAGAGGAAATGTCAGGCTCCTGAGGAGATGGGAAGGCAGGCATCCTGCTGTGCACTGGAGGGCAGGGGTCTCATTCCTGCCCCGTGGGCAGCGCCATGCTCTTCCTGAAGAGAGACAATGTAACAGACCCATAAAGAGATGCAATTCTGTTTGCTCTCTGCACTCCCCATGCCCCTGCACTAACCCAAACGCAGAGGGTCACTCAGTTCTGAGGACAAGCTCCTGCTGTACCACCCATCAAAACATAAGCCTTGGCCTCCTCCATGGAAACTTAGTTTCTGTCAATTTCCAATATGTTTCCCTTGTAATCTTTTTATTGTAACTGTGTATCCTTAAAGTTAGCATAGTGGTAATCGGTAATTCTCTTATTTCTTTGAATTTCTTTTTATTCCTGTGGTTTTGATGAATATTTAATAGAAAGCCCACAATGCTCATTTTCATATCTCAAGTTCTACTGAAATGTATTCAAAGATAAGATCAGCTGGTATTACTGGAAAGTCTACATAACTATTAATAAAAATACTGACAATTTAGATCCACATGGAATAATACTGCCCCCATATGATTTGCATAGGTAATAGAAATATATTTTTCTTAACACAGCCCTCCTGTGCCTCTTTTCAACTTGGATATATATTTGCTATTCCTGGTGATGTTATTACAAAAGATAAAATTTCAGCCACTTCAACATTAAAAATAATAATCTCAATCCTCCCAAACAGATGTGATTTAATCAAACTATCCTGAATCAATGGAAAAGGTCTGTTTTCACAAATTAATAACTGCATTAATATTCTTAGCATCTTGGTGACATTCCTTGGACAACTTGGAAGTGAGCTGAAAATGGTAAAAGTGGATTATGGTACATGTAGCTCTCTGTTCTCATCACTGCAACTTAGACACCGGGATGAAAGTCGTACCTTTTGTTTCTCAACAGCTGACCAACACCCCGCTGGTTTATACTACAACTGATGAAAGGGAAAGCATGGTCAACTGGATGCATGTGACAAACACTGGAGGTAATATGTTTCCAGGATGTGGCATCTGGCCATTGACCACAGCCTCTTGGAACAAGATAAAGTCACTGAAATAGTTAACAGATGTTAGCATACTTGAAATATAAAAGTTCTATTGCTAAAAATTATGTGGGGTCAGATGGAGATTTGGCGCTTGGTCCATAATTTAACTGACTTGGCAAATGCAAAGTTGAGATCCAGAGGCATATAATGTATAATACAGAGGCCACACACTTTGCACACCACACAGGGGCTCATAAACTACTGATGAAATGTATGCTGTGCTAAGCCAGCTTGATTAAGTATTAACACAGTATTTGATACTTAGGGAAATCTGAAGTCAATTTTCACGTCGACTAAATTAAAAAGTTATTTCTATAAGAGCAAAAGAGTAGACTTTTCTCCAAGTACAAAGGACATCTGCAAATTTTATTATTTAGCCTTGACTTGCAATTTACCTGATGACTGGTATATCTTCCCGTCCACTTCATAATCCATCCAGTGATACCCTTTTTCAAAGTATCTCTCTTTCTTTTCCCACTTTGGTCTATTACTCCACATTTCAGAACAAGTTGACAGTAATGATTTTCAGATGCCTATCTGTAGCTGAAATGGAGCTTCTCCAACTTAAGTCACAAAGTCATTCAAGTCAAGCATTGAATGAGGCTTGTGCTACTTTGGAGTTTGTAGTTTTATTCACAGCTTTGCAGATGAAGTCACCGGCTTCCATCACTTTGGAAAGATTCACACCCTGGTGAGACAAAAATGATGGTTCCAGGTGGGAAGAGGGGTTGGGGAGAAAGAAGACAAAACAGATTTCTTTTAATTATATTAGTAGTTACTTAACCATTTAAAATTGTCAAGCAAATGTTCACTATTGATTGGGGGACAACATTTGTCTCCATAAAGTATGCAGATTTTAGATTTGTCTGCTTTATTAAAACACATCTTGAATCTGACCCTAGGCTAACCACATCTGAATAATCCAGTGTGATTATGCTGGTACCTGAACTCTCTGAAGGACAACAGTAGGATCAGAAAGAAAGAACAAATATCAATGAAGGGCAATTAAAGTGACAATGCTTCAGAGCAGTTTATAGATAAGGACTTGGCAGGGGAATCTCATAGTATATCTTAGTATATAAACAAACAAACCTGATAAAGCTGTAAGAAATATAGGAATGATGAATGTATGGATAATTTTTAACCACATTCAGAAACACTATTACTGGCATGAAATTGAAGGAGGTAGTTTAATAAAATGAAGTAGTATTTAGTCCACATCTGGAACTTGTTTGCCTGAGAGGTTGTACTGACTGTAAGCATAAATAGGATCAACAAAGGCTTTGGTAAATCCATGGATGACAGATCGGCAGTTGGGTATGAAGGCCAAGTTCAGCGCAGGCTCGTCATCTTGGGCTTGGCGGAGCCAAGGATCACCACTGAGGTTTCCAGCCCGCCCCAAGCTGTCACTGGCGGGGACTGGGGGCAGAGCATTAGGCAGATTAACCAGAGATTTGCCCCCATGCAGCATTTTGTAAGCTCCTATGTCTTCTCTCAACATGGACGAGAAACAACATGGACTTAAAACTGAACTGACTCAAGCTCCCTGCTATTAAGCAGTAGTTTTAAAATTTATGTAAGTCTGATGTTTTCTTAAAATGAACAAGTATAGATACTCACAGGGGCTTTTCATACCAGAGATCATAACTTTAATATAGCTAGTTACTTCTCTCTAGAAACTTAGAGCACTGTTTTCTTAGTAGTTTACTAAGAATCACCAAAACTAATTTGTAAAATGACATGTAAATAATTTTCATGCTTCTTTTTATTGTGAAGTTGCTTTTAGGACACGAACACTTGTTTTGGTCTTGTATTAGTTTTGGGTGGAGTGTCCTTTAGGCATAGTTTGGTTTCACATTCTTAATGCAGTGATATGCAAATTTTGTAAGTAATAAGTTACATATGGCCTTTCATTTCTGAATTGCATCTAACAAAAGATCATAAGAAGATTTTAGGCATCAAAGTTCTTTGCTTTCCAGTAATTTCCATTTATAGCAATTATGCAGTGGCATTGGTTGATATCACAGCAAAGAAGAATTTTGCTTTGGCCTTCTCTAACTTAAAGAACAGACTTTTTTTGTTTATTTGTTTTTAGTCACTAAGTTGTGTCCGACTCTCTCGCAACCCCATGGGCTGTACTCTGTCAGGCTTCTCTGTGCATGGGATTTTCCAAGCAACAATTCTGGAGTGAGTTGCCATTTCCTTTTCTAAGGGATACTCCCAACCCAGGGACCAAATCTGCTTCTCCTGGATTGGCAATCAGATTCTTTACCACTTAGCCACCCTGGAAGCCCAATGAAAAGATACCTTTATGAAATAATGTGGCATGTATTAAATCATTTCAGGATTTAAACCAGGTGCTTAAATATGCTAATGTACTATGATACATTATGAAGTTTTAAGAACTTCACATAGAATATAGTTTCTGTCTTTAGGGTGCCTGAGGTCAAGCAGGCAATGTGGAAAGCTAAACAGGAAAGCCTGCACTGCAGCTAAAGTGACTGAGAGAGAGAGAGATCCAGGTGACCGCGGGGGCAGAGTTGCTGGGGGGTCAGCCCACTGAGGAAAAGGAAATGGGAATGAAAGGAGAGCAGTGCGTCAGGGAAGAGTTCCAGAAAGAGTAAATCCTGACCCGAGGCTTGTTCAGAGAGTATGAGTCCTTGAGAAGTAGGAGGAGGAACGAGGCACCCTCAGTACAGACATCTGAAAAATATCACGGGATACGTGGAAAGCAATGGGCAGAGGTGACTGGAAAAGGGAAAAAAAAAAGCCACAGTGTGACAGAATACAGCCCTGCTTTTCAGGAAATGGGAATATCCACTGATGCCTGCCCAAGCAGAAGCAAGACATTCATATTTGTATCTTAGATGAAATCTTCCAGGACAGCATGGAGGATGAATTTAAAGGCAGTCTGAAGCCAACAGACCAGTATGTGCCGAGTCGCTTCAGGCGTGTCTGACTCTCTGTAACCCTATGAACTGTAGCCTGCCAGGCACCTCTGTCCATGGGCTTCTCCAGGCAAGAATACTAGAGGGGGTTGCCATGTACTTCTCAAGGGGATCTTCCCCACCCAGGGATCGAACCCTTATCTCTTACGTCTCCTGCATTGGCAGGCCTATTCTTTGCCACTAGCACCACCTGGGAAGTCCCGAAGACTAGGACAGAGGATGAATATCCACGGAAAGTATCAGGACTTGTGTGGATGTACTTACAGCGAAGAGAGGAAGGGAGGGGCAAACAACCAAAACAGGTTAGAAGTCGAACCAGTGGCTCTTGCTAATTGCGAAAGCATGGGAGCCACAGTGATACAGGTTTCAAAGAGAGCCTTGGTTTGTTAGTTGCTACCCAGCATAACAACCTAAATTGTGAAATTCCTAGAAATGGAAACACAGCTTATTTGCAGTTGGACCCAGACAGCTTGACTCATGTGACGCATCAACTGAGTTCAACCGAGTTATATAAATCTTCAAGAAAGGATTTCTATAGGTTGAGAGTTTAGGCTTAGGAGATGCAAACTATTATATACAGAATGGATAAACAAGGTACTAGTTGGAGCTATATTCAATATTCTGTGATAAACCATATTGGAAAAGAACATGGTAAAGAATCTGTGGACATATATATATGGTTATATATATATATATAAACCTATATATAATATATATATATATAGATGAGTCACTTTGCTGTACAGTAGAAATTAACACAGCACTGTAAGTCAACTATACTTCAATAAAATAAATTAGAGAAAAAATAGATAATATTTCTACTTTTTTTCAGGTTCTGTCATGGTCATACCTCTCATAGAAATGATAGAAATGATCAGATTACTCAGTAATAGCTATCCTGAACCAGAGAAGAGAGGCAACAGCTTCTGGCATTTAGTTCCAGGTGATATCAGTCTTTCAATGAACAGGACTGAGTGTCTCTAGGCAACAGGCACCTACGCACACACTGTAATACTAGCTCTGTCTCCAAGGGGAGCTAGACACAGAAAGAAGACCGTACTACAGCCTCACGGTAGCTCCCGAGGAAGACACTGCAAGTACCCTGACACACGGGGGAGAGGAACCCAACAATGTGGACCTGGGGAATCCGCAGGGAAATACCAGGAGTGTGTTTCTGAGGCCGTGGTACCTCACTCTCCAGGTGAAACCGCGGATAGGAGGAAGGCCATTCCAAGGCTGGTGAAAGCAGAGGGGGCGGAAGTGAGAAGCCACAGGGAAAGACAGTGCAGAAGTCAGCTGGGCAGGAGCACCTCTCAGGGGAGTGGGGAGAGGAGAGAGGTGAGAGAGGGAAGGACAACTCCGTTCTCTAATCCAGGTGATGATTTTCACATCTCCGATAACATTTGGAATTTCTCATCATCTGTGAACAGTGTTTTTGCCTTTTATACTTTTCCCTAAAAGAATCTGCCTTAGAGGTTAGTAGGTCATTCTAACAAGCATGTGGTAAAACAAGGCAGTGATTCGGGTGGGTATTGTTATAGGTCCTTTGACTTTCTCAGATACCACTTGCAAAGAGACTATTCTTGCCGGCCAGTGTTTCACATGCTAAGTATTATTAAACCCTGCTCCTCCACTGGCCATTTTAAAACGGCCCTGGGCTCCCTTCCAGAAGCCCTACTGTCACCATGAGAAAACCAAGATTCCAGTTTTCCTCCAAGGAAAACAAAACAGCAAAAACAACAATCATAAAAGCAAAGACAGGCTCTAACTCACAAAGTGTGTGACATCAAATGAGATACTAGATACTACATGAAAAAGTACTTTAGAAGTCATGAAGCAGTAAAAAAAAAAATAAAGTGAAATGGTAGCATTATTGGTGATTGAGTTATAGCAATAAGTTCTTTTATGAAGCCCCCCTCAAGAATTTTTATTGTGTTTTCCCACTGTGCATTTTAGGAAAGAGCAAAAGTGTAGTAAAACTTGACCTCAAAGTTGTTTCCCAAATCTGAGATACATTCCAATTTCAATCTGCAAGGAATGTATGAATATTAAAATATGCTAAGTTAACTTACCGTATTGACCCCCAGGCCATTAAGCATGTAGAGCAAATCCTCCGTGGCTACGTTCCCAGAAGCACCTTTTGCATAAGGGCAACCACCTAGTCCGGATACTGCAGAATCCACTACATTAATGCCCATCTGGAAAACAAACCCAAACACCCAAGCTTATCTCTTTACGGCATGTAACTAGTTGCATTTCTGTTTAACCTGTTCCAAAGAGCAAATAAGGAAAATCTGAACCATGATCCCACTCTCTTCCCTGACCCACCTGCTGCTGGAACAGTCCCCAAGGTGAACGTCTTTTCTGACTAATCCCATCTTTCAGGCTAACAGAAACTCTTATAAGATCTCAGGAATGACAGTAGTCTTAGATCAAACTTGAAACGGTGTTCTGGTTGATAATAGAACAAAGGTAGGGGGTAAAGCTTTAAGTAAGATCAATTCATACCTAGGGTGTATTTTCCAATATAATTTTGAGCTTTATTCTAACAGCGTTGCATAACCAATATGAAATATTTTCAACAGCTGGACCCAAAAATCAAGAAGACCCAAAATCCCAACTTGCCTTAGAAGACAAGTCAGGGGTGTCCCTGTGCTTGAAGCTGTGTTTTGTGGGGTCAGTTCATCCACTCAGTCCACCCAGTGTTTAGTGATCGACAGCTTTGATTAATTTGCACACAAAACCTGGATGTTTTGGGAGAAGTGAAGAGACATTTAAGAGGTAGGACATCCACCATCAACAGGTGCACCAGTTCACATTTACTGGGGTCTCACTAAGTACTAGATATATTATTAACACCATATGATGCTGATTCATAATCTCCAGAAAACCCCCCATGAGGCGGATACTCTTCCATCATTCTCAAATCACAGATGAAGAAACTCAAGCACAGAGGGATGGCATAATTTGTCCCAGGTCACCTCTGTCTCCAGAGGATTCACACTCTGCTCTGGCCTGTAACCTCTGGAAACATGCAAGTTGGTTCACGTTATATCTGGGGAGATCCAAGGAGGAGAGTCTCCATGGGCTGGAAAAGCTGTGAAAGACCTGAGCACAAATGGGTCTGAAAAGGAACCCCTGAGATCAGACTCTGATAACTCCAGAAGAGAGGTAAGCAGAGAAGTCCTCCATAGAATGTGACAACTGGGTAATCAGGAGCCACCTGAGGTCTAATCTGATTCTTTGCTCCTGGACTTTGGAGAAAATGGCCATGGCCTCACCTAAAAGAAGGAGCACTGGGAAGCAGAGCCCTGATCAATCTGCTGGGTCAGGGGCTTTAAATCATAGAAGCAGAATCACAAGTTGTTGCTAGAACCTGAGTTTCTGATTCTGGCGGTCTGAGCTGGGCCTTGAAAATTTGAATTTTTAACAAGATTCCAGATGCTGTTCTCACTAATGTTCTAGGGAGTTGCACTTTCTTTCTCCTTTTATTTTTTGATAACATTTTTATTTCAGATTTTCAGAAAATTTGGGAAGAAAGTGCAAAGCATTCCCACACATTACATAGCATTTTCCCTACTGTTCACATCTTACATCTTTACGGTACTCTTGTCACAAGTAATGAACACATCTGATATTATTAACCAAAGTCCACCCATAATGCAGATTTCTTTAGTTTGGAAGCTATTGTCTTTTTTCTGTTCTGGGAACTCTTCCGGGTACCACACTGCATTTAGTTTTCTTGTCCCCGGAGGTTGTAACTGTGACATCTTCCCAGCTTTTACTGTTCTTTGTCCTCATTGACCTTGACCATTTTGAGGTATACCGGTCCTGTGTTTTGTGCGATACCTTTCAATGTGGGTTTTGTCTTATTTTTTCTCATGGTTAGACCGGAGTCCTAAACTTTTGTGAGGGCAACACAGATGAGATGCCGTTCTAGACACATCATGTCAAAGGTGTGCACTACTCGGCGATGGATTATGACTGATGATATTCAACTTGATCCCATGCCCTGTTTTCCATGATATTTTTTGGAAAAAAAAGTCACTATGTGCAGCTCAGATTTAGGAGTGTATAATATCTACCTAAATTATTTACAAGTCAGCCATACGGGAGAGTTCTCTATTTTCCCATAATCATTTATTTCTTCAAACATTTGTTTACATCAGTAGAAACTCCTAGGTATTTATTTAGTGTTTGGTATTGTGTTCCAATATTCCTATATGTGTCTAGTCACTCATGTGGTTTGCGATTTGGCCATTGGTTCCTGTCCCCTTTGACATGCTAAGGGGCTGCATTTTGTTAACTGATGTACAATGTTGTGTTAATTTCTGCTGTACAACAAACTGATTCAGATACACACACATACATATATATATATATATATATTCTTTTTTATATTATTTTCCATTATGGTCTGAAGTGCTGTACATTTTTAATAAATTTTCTAGATTTTCCCTTGTGAGATCTAGGTTGTTAACCAATTTTCCCAAGAGCAGAACCATAATCCAAAAGCCATGGACATCTCTGTGACTAATGCAAGTTTACAAATCTCCTTTGTTTGCTTCTGTCTGTCTCCACTTATCGTCTGCAACATGGGAAGGTCTGTAAATCTCATCTTCCATTACCACGACCTCTCCAAATGGTTAATTGTAGTCCGGTGTTAATAACTGCCCAGCTGAAGTACTGGTCCATTTAGGATAGTCCACGTTTGTGGTGAATCAAAATAGTAAGTAGAAGGACTTATGCTCTAGGAGTAAAAGTTGTGGAGTTGTCCAGTAGTTGGACAGTACAAAGGTTAGGACAGTGGCTCATCTCTGGGAGTCACCCAGTACATTCAGGAGAGACATTCTTCACCCACAGGTTAAAATTTATCTATTCAATTGGAATGAATCTATCACTCAAGGAGACAGGCATTCAGTGACTTTCAGTCCCTACCAATTATAATCACCTGGGGACCTTTTAAAAATAACATACAAGCTTCTTCTCCCCAGGATCTGTGTCTGGAAGTGAGCCAGCTCTGGTGTTTTTTTAAAGACCCTCCCACTCCCCGCCGTGATTCTCTTGAGTAATTAGGTGTGGGAACTCCTGAGGTGAGGTTCTCATCCATCTCCGCCTTTATCAGCTGTGGGTATGAGTGAGCTTTCATTTTGAAGATGCTCTGTACCCTGAGGCAGCAGAGTTAACCATGATGGATCAACTTTTCAACAAATCGGTTTTTGAAAGAACACTCCCAAAAGTATATGCAGTAGTGAATGTAAGGAGTACCTGCATGATAGCTGAAAGATGGCTTCAGCCTACCAGGAGAGCTTGTGATCTGCAAAATTTTCTGTATGTGTATTCAGTTCAGTCGCTCAGTCATATCCAACTATTTACTGGATGACATCACCGACTCAGTGGGCACATGGGGTTGCAGAATCGGACATGACTAAGTGACTGAACTGAACCGAACTGAATCAGCCTGGTGCTTTGTGTCAATCCAGGAATCAGTAGCATCATTGCATCATGGAAAGTCCAAGCAGAAGTCCTTATCATTCTTTACAACTTTTCTTGAGAGAGTGCTTTAGCATAGTAGTTCTCAAATTTTCACTGCAAGAGAATCATTTACCAGGTATCTAAACACAAATCATTGGGTCTCCATCCCAGAATTTCTGATTTGGTAGTCCAGAGATGAGATTCAGTTTAGTTCAGTTGCTCAGTCGTGTCTGACACTCTGTGACCCTATGGACTGCAGCACACCAGGCTTCCCTGTCCATCACCAACTCCCAGAGTTTACCCAAACTCATGTCCTTTGAGTAGGTGATGCCATCCAACCATCTCATCCTTTGTCATCCCCCTCTTCTCCTGCCTTCAATCATTCCCAGAATCAGGGTCTTTTCAAATGAGTCAGCTCTTTGCCTCAGGTGGCCAAAATATTGGAGTTTCAGCTTCAACATCAGTCCTTCCAATGAACACCCAGGACCGATCTAGTTTAGGATGGACTGGTTGGATCTCCTTTCAGTCCAAGGGACTCTAAAGAGTCTTCTCCAACACCACAGTTCAAAAGCATCGATTCTTCATTGCTCAGATTTCTTTATAGTTCATCTCTCACATCCGTACATGACTACTGAAAAAACCATAGCCTTGACTAGACAGACCTTTGTTGACAAAGTAATGTCTCTGCTTTTTAATATGCTGTCTAGGTTGGTCATAGCTTTTCTTCCAAGGAGCAAGTGTATGTATATTAGATTTTGATAAATAACACTGACATAAAGGAAGTGTTGTTGGAACTGAAGGTAAATAAGAAAACTTAAACTGGTAGGAAGATGAATGATAATGTTTTTTCTATTGTGCAATTAATTTATAGTTAGTCTTAATTACCAATATCTATCATGCTAGACATTCCTGTCAAAATAGTTCTTCCTTGGGATAGTTCACAAATCCTAAGTAAATAATGAGGCAAATAATAGATGTATATGGGCTTCCCTGGTGGTTCAGATGGTAAAGAATCCACCTACAGTGTGGGAGCTGTGGGTTTGATCCCTGGGTTGGGAAGATCCCCTGGTGGAGGGCATGGCAACCCACTCCAGTATTCTTGCCTGGATAACCCCATGGACAGAGAACCTGGTGGCTACAGAGGAGCCAGGGGGTTGCAAAGAGCCAGACATAACTATGTGACTAAGTGCAGGGTGAGTGTATATGTCTCAGTCATGAAACACATTCCCTTATACATAGACTCATTACAGTATATCTTATATGGATAATAGTTAGAAAACCATCCAAATGTCTGTAATTGTGGCTAATTTAAATTAATTAGGGTGTAGTTGTAAAATGGAATGATAAATACTATGTAAATGCATAGTTAAGGGAAAGAAATGGAACAGATTATAAAATATTATAACAGTGTATGAAATCATAATTCCATTTTCTAAAAAAATTTTGGATGATAATATCAAAATGCTAACAGCACTGATGAATGAGTTGCATGCAATTTATTTTCTTTTAATTCTTTTTATCTTTGTTTTCCAATGACCCCACAATGAATGTAATTATATATATATAATTAGAAAAAGAAAGGCTTCTGCAAACTGTAGCCTGTGACAGAATGACAGTAAATAAATCAGAGTGAGAATAAATAAACCTAAGACTGAATTTCTAGATTAACAACATTATTTTGCAACTAATTGGTCTTTCTAGGATTTAGGACTGCAGGCTAATGTGTGGGCATAATCTCATACAAGCAGACATGATCTAGGGGAAGGCTCTCTGAAAAATGGTCCTTCCTTCTTTCCTGCCATCACATTAGCTCTGGAACAGATGATGTTTCTGTGAGCATTAGTCACAAATTAATTGAATCAATTCTAAAAGCAGAATGTGGATTTTAAGTTTCAATAGCAAATCTAAAGAGTTTATTAAAGTATACCTTACCTATGAAGAAGACTACTAAAATACGTGTTCCTTTTAAGGTCTCTTCAACAAAAAAAAATCACAGTCATTTAAAACTAGAACTTTCAGGACGTCCACGGTGGTACAGAGGTTAAGACTTAGCCTTCCGATGCAGCGGACATGGGTTCGAGCTCTGGTTGGGAACCTAAGGTCTCACATGCCTGCACTCTGCAACAGAGACTGCACACTGCAGCTAAGACCTGACACAGCCAAATAACTTTAAAAAATAATAATATAAATTTCTACCCAGTGTCCCCTCAACTCTGACCTCTATTAAATGTGTGCTTCCTTCCCCCCTCCCAAAAAAGATCTTCTCAATGGACAGTGCTACCCACACAGTCAGTTAGATGGTTTTATTTACGAACAAGCTACTTTGGAAATTTCTAGTCATAGTCATCTAAGAAAATGTGATTCCACTGCGTATGTTTTCTTTATCTCTGTTTCCGTGTCCTATTAGAAATGGTACATAATACAATGTAAACAAATTCTTAACAGAGCAGGAAGAAAAATATTATTTGTTCTCTTCATCTGTTATTTATGGTAAATAGAGGAAACATATGGTACTTTACTAGTGAAATCATGGTATTATAGTAAATGCATTACATTTACAACAACATCATGTATTTGTTAGTAGATGTGCTGCATGGCTGATTTTATTACACAAGAACCTGCATTAAAAGATTATTCTTAGATATTTCTTTACCTATGTCTCCAAACCGAAAACACTGCTTTCAGATTTTCAGTTTCCCAGTGTGTGTGTGTCTGTGTGTATATAAGCACACAAGCACAAATGATTTTCTGCACCATACAGTATGTTGCAAAAACAAAGGACTTGGGTTTTGTTTTAAAAGAAATAGTTTTTGATCGATAACCACGAGGTGGCGATGTAACACCAAAATCCACCTAGTTAAAGTCAAGCATTGGAATACCACTGGGTTCCAGCTCAGAAATGGCAAATATCAAAGTAAACAGCTTTATGTGATGCAAACAAATATTTTCTTACTTTAAAATAAGGAGACTTTTACTAATGGTGTATTACACATCAAATGCGGTTCAATATAATCAATACGTTTTTGCGTTATTCTTCCTTGGACTTCAGCATGTTTATTGAGCACATTCTATGTGCCAGGGACTTGGAATGCATACACAGCCTTGTAGCACATGGACGTTAGTGTTAGAAATTAAAATTACTATATATTTGGTCTGTCACTGAGAAGTAGTTCACTATTAGCAAAATGAGAAACCGTTCTCTTTAGAACTCAGGAAGTTAATTCTCCCTAAAATGAAATAAACCCAAACCTCAAAGGATGAAGGTGACCGAGGCTCCCACTTGCTTCAAAGCTGTTGATCAAAGCTGTTAACCCAGTGACAGAGGTTATCCCAAGCCTTGTGAGTACAGCTGGAGCTCCATCTGCTTGAGCCCCCAGACGCACACTAGGACTGTAGGCTGAGGAAAATACAAAATACGAGAAGCTACTTCTTCTGGAAACTGGCAGATTATCTGTAGATATAGCATGAGCATTATCACACTGTACTGCAATATCATATAAGCTCTGAGGAATGTTATTTTTTTTTTAATTTTTCATAGTGGTTAGATGCCAATATCACACTGATATACCAACTGAAAATATCACCTTGACTTTTTCTCAGTGCTGTAAGAACTTATTCTCCAAATAAAACTGAAATATATGAGAAGATGAATCAAAGATATCATTTTCCAAAATGTATAACCTTCCATCTGTGCCTGATTTTCCAAATATCTCTGATAGGGAAATGATTCATTTGGGGATTTAAGTTATTCATGGGGTAAAAGACAAATATTCTTGTAAGATAAAATATTAAAAATATATCCATTTTCCTAATATTTGTTCCCCTTCACTTATTCCTCACAGCTAACATTCCTGCTAATAGAGGATCATTATTACCCATCCGTGAGGTGCTATTTCTCCCCCAGTGGCCAGGCCACTGTCACTAGTGGGGTCACAGCATTCTTTTCAAGGAGCCCAGATCTTGCCCTGAGATGCTTCCCATCCATCACTCTAAAGAGTTACCATATTCAGTTATGGTACCAACTGCTTGCCTTTCATGTGTACTGTGACCATACCATGTTTTGAAAACCTCAGACAATAACCACTGGCATACATGAATAAAGCCCAGTGTTTTCAACCACAGAAATTATATACCAACATTGGCATATAAATCATGACACCTTGCTGTTGGGGTAAGTCAGCTAACATGATGGATTACCAATGCTTTCATAGACTGTATCTCATCTCTGAAAAGGCTTTCCTACATGCTTCCTTTTACCCCGCCTCACCACACATAATGAGAGGTTATATTCATACTTTCATTTAGTATATTGCAAATTGAGAAAGGAAGAAGGGTGTGTACATAGGAAGGCACAAGAAAATGGAAAAATAGGTAAACAAATTCTCAATTTCAGTAGACTGAGAAATAATCAGTAGTATCAGTGAACACTGAAGGCTTATTTTATCATATATACCTTGTCACATGCTTCACATGTGATGAAGCTCCACAAAGTCAGAGTTACTGCTGCTGCTGCTAAGTCGCTTCAGTCGTGTTCGACTCTGTGCGACCCCACAGACGGCAGCCCACCAGACTCCCCCGCCCCTGGGATTCTCCAGGCAAGAACACTGGAGTGGGTTGCCATTTCCTTCTCCAGTGCATGAAAGTGGAAAGTGAAAGTGAAGTCGCTCAGTCGTGTCTGACTCCTAGTGACCCCATGGACTGCAGCCCACCAGGCTCCTCCATCCATGGGATTTTCCAGGCGAGAGCGCTGGAGTGGGGTGCCATTGCCTTCTCCAAAATCAGAGTTAAGTGGGTGGTAATTCATGCTCATTTACTGATAAGGAAACTGAGGCTTAGAGAAGACAATCGGCGGCCCGTGCTTTACACAGTTCACGTGAGGCAGACTGTAACGGCTGTAATATCTGTGTGCTTACAGTTCAGTACTGATAGTTATCTGTCATACACACTACGTGCTTATTAAACGACAGGGGCTTCACTAAATGCTTTGCACAACTGGTTGCGTTTAATCCCTGTAACAACTCCAGGGGGACAGGTATGAACTAGGAAGAGCACCACTGACAAATCAAAAGACTTCATTTTCTGAAGATGTGGCACATACAGACAATAGGATACTACTCAGTCACAAAAAGAAGGAAATAATGTCATATGCAGCAACAGGGATGAACCTAGAGATGATCATACTAACTCAAGTCAGAAAGATAAAGACCAATGCCGCATGATACCACTTATATGTGAGAACCAGAATAATGACACAGATGTATTTATCTGCAAAACAGAAACAGACTCACAGGCTTTGAAAACAAACCTGTGGTTAGTAAAGGAGAATGGTGGGGAATAAATTAGGAGATTGGGATTACCATATATACACTACTATATATAAAATCAATAAGCATTTTATATATAAAATCAGTAAGGACCTACTGTATAGCACAGGGAACTAGACTCAGTATTCTGTAATAACCTACAAGGGAAAAGAATTGGAAAAAGAATATATGTATACATGTATATACATATATATGTATATATAGAACTGAATCACTTTACTGCACATGCCAAACTAACATAGCACTGTAAATAAACTATACTCCAATATAAAATAAAATTAAAAATGTTTAAAAAGAATAAAAGCAGGAAAAAAGACTTTCATGTTCTCATCAAACTTACTTCAACCTTCTGAAAAGTTTCTACACAACTCAACATCATCAAGAAACTTGAGGGAGTCAATGACTATTGTCCCAGTGACTGCATTTCTAGGAAGCTAGCCCAAGAAAACAGCCAGAAATGTTAGCAGAGACTTATGTTCAAGGATGGCTGGTTTTTGTCTCATTATTTGTAATAGTGGGGCAAAAAGACCATATGTGAATGATCCAACAATAGGAAGACAGTTGAAAGTTACATAAGATAGACTTTTATGTGACAAACTGTTTTGAAGTATATATAATGGTATGGTCCTTTTCATTATAGAGGCTAGAATGCAAAAGTAGGAAGTCAAGAGATACCTGGAGTAACAGGCAAGTTTGGCCTTGGAGTACAGAATGAAGCAGGGCAAAGGCTAACAGAGCTCTGCCAATAGAATGCACTGGTCATAGCAAACACCCTCTTCCAACAACACAAGAGAAGACTCTACACATGGACATCACCAGATGGTCAATACCAAAGTAAGATTGATTATATTCTTTGCAGCCAAAGACAGAGAAGCTCTATACAGTCGGCAAAAACAAGAGTGGGAGCTAACTGTGGCTCAGATCATGAACTCCTTATTACAAAATTCAGACTTAAACTGAAGAAAGTAGGGAAAACCACTAGACCACTCAGGTATGATCTAAATCAAATCCCTTATGTTTATACAGTGGAAGTGACAAATAGATTCAAGGGAATAGATCTGATAGACAGAGTGCCTGAAAAACTATGGATGAAGTTTCATGACACTGTACAGGAGGAAGTGATCAATACCATTTCAAAGAAAAAGAAATGCAAAAAGGTAAAAATGGTTGTTTGAGGAGGTCTTACAAACAGCTGAGAAAAGAAGAAAAGCTAAAGGCAAAAGTGCAGCAAAAGAAACGCAGATGTATAGAACAAGTCTCGTGGACTCTATGAGAGAGGGCAAGGGTGGGATGATATGGGAGAACGGCATTGAAACATGTTACTCATCATATGTGAAATCAATCGCCAGCCCAGGTCTGATGCTCAGGGCCAGTGTACTGGGATGACCCAGAGAGAGGGAATTGGGAGGGAGGTGGGAGGGGGGTTCTGGAAGGAGAATACATGTATACCCATGGCAGATTCATGTCAATGTATGGTAAAACCAACACGATAATGTAAAGAAAATTAAAATACATAAATTAAATTTAAAAAAAGGTGAAAAGGAAAGATATATCCATCTGAATGCAGAGTTTCAAAGAATATCAAGCAGAGATAAGAAACCTTCCTCAGCGATCAACGTAAAGAAATGGAGGAATACCCAAGAATAGCTCTGGTCCATCGTAGCCTCCATTTTCTCATTTCGACTTCAACCCAAATCCCACAGATGACTCTGATGAGGATCATCTCCTCTTGCCTATTCTTGAGTAGATATGGCTGGCTCCATCTTCAATTACTGTTCATGCTTTCTAATGTACTGGCACAAAATAATTAGACTTGTTGTCCTTAAATATTGTTGAGCATATGATTTCAGTTGATAGTCTAAGGGTGGGGTCTGAGCCTCTGTCTTTCAAACCACTCCCAGATTATACCAAGGCTGATGATCTCAGAACACAAAGATCACCTTTCTTTCCAGAAACCTCTCAGGAGTCAACCCCCCACCCTCCCCTTGAGTGTCCATAATAGCTCTGTATGCAGCGTTTCTCATAATGAAGCCCCAGGAGTATCCGATTCACTTGAGTTAAAACTATCTATTTAAAAATTCAGATTTCTGTGCCCCACTCTAAAATCTGATGCTTTCCATGTAAAGCTCAAGTATATGCATTGTTTCAAACTGCAAGGGGACTCTTATGGATAAAGCTTGAAAATCTCCAACCTTTCATTTCAGCTGTTCACCTGAAGTGTACAGTGCTGGTTCTTTCCCAAAATGTCTGTCTCCTTCCCTCCGAGGATGCAGCTAGACATCACCCAGCTGCCCTTCTGTGTGAGACTGCATGAATGAGGCTGTGCCATGACTCGCAAGCACAGAGATGCAGCCCACCTGCAGACAAGATCCCTCCAGAAGCTCCGCGTCTCTTCCATATCAACGGTCAAAGGTCACGACAGGGAGGCCTGATGCAATGGTGAGCCACACAGAGGAAAGCCAGGTCCCTGGGCAAGACCCTGGAGGAAAGAGCCTGCTGCCAGGAACAACGCAGTGTGCCATCTGAAGGGCAACGCACAAACGTCCCTGTGGTTCTCTCTGCTCTATTTGGTCCATGGAGTGTTATTCCTTCTTTTAAGTTTTTATTGCAATGTCGTGTCAGTCTCTCCTATACAGCAAAGTGGCTCAGTCATACACGTACATACATCCCCTCTGTTCCGGATTTCCTTCCCATTTAGTTCGCCACAGAGCACTAAGTAGAGTTCCCTGTGCTCTACAGTAGGTTCTCATGATCTCTTTTCCTTCTTTTTTCCATCTTTGATTGTCTTACCTGAGCATCTTTTATGATTCTATTTTATCTCCTCCTTAATATTTCTATCCCTAAATTGTTGAGTAGTTACCCCACAGTTTACAGTATAACTTAATACAATTAAATAAATACAACTCACCTTATTTAATTAATAATAGCCTACTTTCAAAGAGCTATGTCACATGGACAGAAGGACCTTACAGTATTATATACAATATATTCTCAATTCCTTCCACCCATCCTTTGTATTACTGTTTCCCTACCTTTTACTTTTACATATATAAACACATAATACATTGCTCTTAGAGCTATTAAAAATCAGAAATAATAATTTCATCTTGATTTATTCCATTTCTGAATTCTTTGAAGGAACTTCTCTAGGAAAGAACAGCGAACCTACAGCCTTGAGCTTTTAAGACTGGTTTCAAGAGACAGACTTCTGCTTGAATGCACTCTGCCACCTGTTAGCTGTGTGATCTTGAGGGTGTTACTTTATCTCTCTGTTCACCCAGCTGTAAAGTGAATTTAATAGCACTAATGCACAGACTTGCTCAGGATACAATGAGATTTTTCATGGAAAACCCATATCCCATAGCTTGGTACAAAACTCTTGAGAAGTCTTGGCTTCCACGGGCATAGGACAAGGAGATAGAGGTGGATGGAGGATGTGGATGTATTAAATGAAGCAGAGAGCTGGGGCAGAATATAGCATGGGAGGTGTGAGAACGGAGACAGAGGTGAGCTGGAAGCCATAAAGGATAGAGCTCATCAAGTGGGAGTAAAGAATGAGGCTGCACTAGATGAGAAATTAACACAAAACACACAGTGGGACTGCCCTGGTGGTCCAGTGCAACGGGATGTGGCTTTCAGCCCTGTTCAGGGTCTTAAGGTGCCACACGCTGTGTGGCCAAAATATATGACCTGGCATCAAGTTCTAGTACAGCGACTGGCTCTTGCTTTTGTTTTAAAAATAAATAAATAAAAGAAACAAACACTTAGGGAAGTGGGGATGAGTTTGAGATGAGGGCAGAAACATGGAGCTGAGCCAGGAAATTCATGGAGAAAACTGTGCTGTGAGGTGGGACAGGAAAGGACAAGCAGTGCAACGGAGACTGGTAAAGGGACAGTGACCTTGACGCTTCCAGGGGGAATCAGCATTCAATCTTCTCGGAAACACAGTGACTAAGCTCATCAGCTGCGCGTACCACAGAGAGCTGACCATTGCATTCCAGTTCCAGGGACCTCTCACAGTGCCTTCTGTGAGTGCGCAAAAGTGATGGATGGAGGCCACGGTAACAAAATGAGGAGGAGGGAGGAAAGAGGGTGGATGGAGGACTGACACGGTGTAAACAAGGATGACCTTGCATCTACAAAGGTGGAGTCTCCATGAATTTTTTTCATAACAATCTACAAATCAGATTTTCACAGAAAGAATCAATCTCAAAAATATACAAGCAGCTCATGCAGCTCAATTCCAGAAAAATAAACGACCCAATCAAAAAATAGGCCAAAGAACTAAACAGACATTTCTCCAAAGAAGACCTACAGATGGCTAACAAACACATGAAAAGATGTTCAACATTACTCATTATCAGAGAAATGCAAATCAAAACCACAATGAGGTACCATCTCATGCTGGTCAGAATAGCTGCTATTAAAAAGTCTATAAACAATAAATGCTGGAGAGGGTGTGGAGAAAGGGAACCCTCTTACATTGTTGGTGGGAATGCAAACTAGTGCAGCCATTATAGAGGACAGTGTGGAGACTCCTTAAAAACCTGGAAATAGACCTGCCATATGACCCAGCAATCTCACTGCTGGGCATACACACCGAGGAAATCAGAGTGGAAAGAGACACGTGTACCCCAGTGTTCATCGCAGCACTGTTTACAATAGCCAGGACATGGAAGCAACCTAGATGTCCATCAGCAGACAAATGGATAAGAAAGTTGTGGTACATATACACAATGGAATATTACTCAGCTATTAAAAAGAATGCATTTGAATCAGTTCTAATGAGGTGGATCAAACTGGAGTCTATTATACAGAGTGAAGTAAGTCAGAAAGAAAAACACCAATACAGTATACTAATGCATATATATGGAATTTAGAAAGATGGTAATGATAACCCTGTATGCGAGACAGACAAAGAGACACAGATGTATAGAACAGTCTTTTGGACTCTGTGGGAGAGGGTGAGGGTGGGATGATTTGAGAGAATAGCATTGAAATATGTATATTATAATATGTGAAACAGATTGCCAGTCCAGGTTTGATGCAAGAAACAGGGCACTCAAAGTGGGTGCAGTGGGATGACCCAGAGGGTTGTGGGAGTGGGGTTCAGGATGGGAACACATGTACACCTTTGGCTGATTCATGTCAATGTATGGCAAAACCACTACAATACTGTAAAGTAATTAGCCTCCAATTAAAATAAATAAATTATTATTTTTTAAATCCCATATATGATTGATTGATTTTGGTTTAAAGGGAAGGAACTAAGTTCCAGAGTTCTTCAGGGGTCCCCAGAAGTCACAGAGGTGGCAGAGATGGATCTGGAACTCAAGCCTTTGTGCCACTCAGGCCTTCATGCTTCTGGAGTTGCCCTGGGAGGAGGTAGGTCATTTCTACTTTCAAAATGGATGTTAGTGGGAGGCCTGCCTAATGTTGTGAAAACATAACTAAATGTTCAAAGGACAAAAAATAACGTTCAGAGGAAAAGAATGGAATGCACAGTGGTGCTGACAAAGAACTAGTGTTATTCATACTTACAAACCAGGCAGGGTTGGTGAGAATGGGGAGATTATACCTTTTTTTTTTTAATAAGTCAAAGCAGCAAGCAATATATATTAGCATAGTGACATCAAGAACTTCAGGATACCTCACTCCATGATACCCTCAGTACACGGCATAACACCGAGAGCAGAGTAAGTTACTATTCAAATACTTTTCAAAGAATAACTGAACAAATGATGCACATGGAATAAAAATGTAAGCAGTATCAACCCCCAGTTTAAGTACATTTGAACTGAACTTGATCCAGTCCAACCGGAAGGACAGATCGAGGTGCTGAGGATAACAAAATCAATGAGACGTTTCAGTGGACCACTGTGTACTTTAGTTGCTGCCTAAACCTTCTTCTCTTGAAAATGCCTTCTCATAATGACAGGTTTATGGAACCTGCTTGTTTGCTCAGTCACTATTAATCTTGGCGCAGCTACTGGAACTGAAATTGGGTCAATCACGGGCTCCCACTCTGAATGGCTACCCACTCTGTATTCGGGCCTGGAGAATTCCATGGACAGAGGCGCCTGATGGGCTACAGTCCATGGGGTTGCAAAGAGCTGGACCCAACTGAACGACTTTCACACACAGACATGCACAATGAGAAGCAGAGAAATTTGGTCTATGATTGGGGGTGGAATGGGATATAAATGAATCCGAGAAATGCCACCTGAATTCCAGACAGTTTTTTGGTCCTTTCTGGGCTCCAGCTTCACAGTCTCCCCACCTTTGTTTTTGAAATAATATTTAATGAGAGCTGTGCCAAACAAATAACGCAGTGATGCTAGGAAACAGTCACATTATGATCATCCTCATTCTATATGTGCGGAACTGGAGCCACAAAATGTGTACTATGACACACACAGTGATACATTCTGGGTAAATGGTGAGAGCTGAGATTCAGCGTCAGGGTGGATGCTTCCAAGTCTCAGCTCTCGACTTGTCTTGGTCCTTTAAGACGTTTCCCATTCACACCCTTAATTCCTCACAACACCATCTCTCTTTTTGGGGGCTTAAGTCAGCTTGAGTTGGCTACTGCTGCTTGGAAACAAAGAACATTAACTGACACCTCCTTCAGCTAATGGCCTGGCAGAGGAGATATTCACAAATACCAAGAACTTGATGCAGAGTGTGGCAGCTATGATGAAAATTACAAATAAAACTGTTCAGGAGCATCAGAGAGATGGTTTCTGTATTTCATCGAGAAGCAAGACTGGGTGGGGCTAGGTAAAGTCTGATGACTGGCTTGGTACTGAATTGGCCCTTGAAGGATGTTGACACATGGGGGATGGCAAGGAGAAGGGATATTCTACAGAGAGTGAACAGCTTGAGAGAATACATAGATGATGAATGGGTCAAGGGTCCAGTGAGATTCTAAGGAGACTTTTATTGTATGTAGGGAGACTTGGGGTGGGGGTGGACTGGAGCTCCCAATCATGAGAGGCCCTGGACACCATTCTATAGGAGCTAAATTTTATTTTCTGGGAAATGAAGACCTACTTAAAGTCCATGAATAAGTATGCCATCATCAGCATTTTGTTTCAAGCAGATTTTGTTAGCAAGGGAACAATAGCTGAGATGGATACAAGGTTGAGAAATATCCAAGTACAAATACCAGTCAGAAAATCAGTGCAATGCGTCCAGTCAATGGTGGCTAGTATTTAAAACGGAGCAAAAGTGAAAACCATTTTCATAAAGGAATACATTTTGAGATAAATTTATGAGTTAAAATAGTTCCTAAGTGAATGAAGACTAATGGAAGATAATATATTAAGTGAAGTAAGTCGGAGAAAGACAAACATCATATGATATCCTTCTATGTGGAATCTGAAGAAGTGATACACATAAACTTATTTAGAAAACAGAAACAGAGCTCCAGATACAGAAAACAAATTGTGGTTACCAGAGGGAGAAGAGGAGGATAAATCAGGAGTTTGGGATTGGTAGATACACACTGCTTTATATAAAAGTGGTAAACAAGGACCTACTGGACAGCACAGGAGCTCTCTCCGATATTTTGTAATCATCTATAAGGGAAAAGAATCTGAAAAAGAATATGTGTGTGTGTGCGTGCGTGTGTGTGTGTGTGTATATATATATATATATATATATACATATATATATACATTATTATTATTATTATTATTTTTAGGTCAGTCGTGTCTGACTCTTTGGAACCCCATGGACTGTAGCCCACCAGACTCCTCTGCCCATGGGATTCTCCAGGCAAGAATACTGGAGGGGTTGCCAGGCCCTCCTCCAGGGGATCTTCCTGACCCAAGGATTGAACCCATATCTTATGCATTGTCGATGGTCTCCTGCATTGGCAGGTAGGTTCTTTGCCACTAGCCCCGCACAGATTCTTTACCGTCTAAGCCACTAGGGAAGCCCATGTAATATATCTGAATCATTTTGCTGTACCTCTGAAACTAACACAATGTAAATTAACACATGCAAGTCAACTATACTTCAATTTTAAAAAGACTAATGGAAGAAAAAGGTGTCATTAACAATAGTTCTGTGATTTTTAGCTTAACAGCTAAATGAAGGCTGATCCCTGAACTGGAAGGCAGAAGTTGTTCTCTTGAAAATTATTACAGATATAGAAAACTAGAAATTTAATACCTAGTGTTTCTTAATGCCTTCCTGATTGTTGAAAACAAACTTTAATTCCTTTTTGTAAATCTTTCATTACATACCGATTTCCACTTGCTCATCAGCATTGAAGCTAACCTCATGGTTTGGTAATACTCAAACTCAAGGTTCAATATTCCTATAATTCAAAGTATTGATCTCCACGGGGCAGTAAAATAATTTTTAAAAATAATGTTGTGCTTCCTGGGTACCTGAGAAGAGTTCAAGGCTCCTCCTCTCTGCTGAGTACCAGGGATGTATTGGTACTCAGTACCAGTTGGGGTAGTAAGTGATAGAAGTTGCAGATAGATTTAGAGGAAGCCCTAGAACAGAAAAGACTGGTTCTGATTCCAAAGACATGAGCTGGAGGGAAATGACAAGACTCACAATCTCCCATCCAGCTGTAGGATGCTAGGGCAGCAAAGGCTAGATGAGGTGCCTGGCAAGGGGGGCTCAAGGCAGCCTGAAAGAGGATAGGGCACTCGCATCTGGCATAGAAAGTATACAATAATTTATTTCCCTCAGTAGCACTGGTGGGCAGGAATGAAGTAGGATCAAGACCAAAATGACGCAGTGAATAGGCCAACATCCACAGACCATGGCCAGGATACCATCACAAGGACAAAGGATGGACCAGTTGGAGAGCTCCATCTCAGGGCCATAGGGAGGACTAAGATGCCCTCCAACAAGGCGACCCCTGCCCAATGGCAGGGTTATACTTTAGCTCCCTTCAAACTTAGCTCTTCTGTAGAAACAGGAGGGAAAGATGTGCAGCGGAAGCTTGAGCTGATTAACATGAAGCTGATAAATGTATTCAGCCATTTATTAGGGGATATTTATTGGGGGGCATTTAAATGGAAGGATTCATTAAACTGGACATTGTTATTTATTACATGGATAATAGAGTTTAAAATGATGTGTATTATGCTGTCGCTGTATGAGTATTACCACTTACGTCTTTATTCTTCATTTTCAATAGCTCAGATTCAACCTGATTTCCAAATGAGTTGCCAAGGGCCTTACTTATGCTGGAGCCACCATGATCAAAATGCCTCACAAGATAGTTATGGTAACAATGGCACTAATTTTTCTAAGCAGTGAATACAATTTGAAAGCAGAGAAAAAGCTGAGTGTACATGAAATCCAGAATGGTTTTCTCTCCAGTTAAAGCCAGTCATTCAAAAAAGGTGGGAAAATAAAAGTTGGTATAATTACAATTATGTATGTAGGAGATGAAGGAGGTTTGAAGCCAACCAACATATCTGGAAAACATGATATAACCAATGTTTGAGGCATTTGTGGATATTTATCTTGGGTGAAATTTAGAGGTAAGGGCTGGCTGTAGTTACATAGTTCAAGACCATTACATGGTCAAGAAAATAGACATATTCTAAATAATTTCAGTGGAAAGTAGGCAGGGGTAGATTTTGGTTGATTACGAGAAATAACTCTAGCCATTTAAAGCTCCTCAAACTGCAATGGGTTTACTCTCAAAAGAGTGATCTCCCTGCCACTGAAAGTATTAAAAGACAATCTAAAAGTTGTAGACTGAATCCTTTATATAGTGACCGAAGCTTATCGACTTTGAGGGTTTCTAGGGTTTTATCCACTCTTAAGGCTTCCTATAAATGCATGTTGAACGTAGCTTGTTCAATAACATCTAATTTACCAATAAAGCTATGGACCTAGTGAAATGAAGTTAAAAGTAAGGGCTTCTGCTATTGTAGTTGAGACTGCACATTACTGTGGTAGGTCCATTCCTTGGAACGTGTGAGAGGAAAATTATAAGTAAGACAGTGACTTCTGGGGAAGGCCACATGCTGTAAGCCTCCAGATGGCATCCAACTGGGATGTCCAATGCTAACAGCCAAGAAAAAGTCCTATAAAACACAGTTTTAAAAGAAAACGCATTTGTTGAAGATTCTCCTGAAAGGTGCCAAGCCCACACATACTTGGTATTTGTGGCGAGGCTGCCAAATACCATGGATTTACAAAAGCTTCCATATGACCTATAACATATTTGAGGGTTTTTTTTAACTTTAATACTTCTAACCACCTAAAATTCAATGCCACCCCTCATTAAGTATGAAAGTAGAAAAGCAGATGGAAATCTTCAGATCTGAGTGCAATTCACGGGTAATTTTGCTCACAGGTGAGGTACCGTTAAGAGAAAAAGAATCACTTAGCGGATACACAGGAAAATACACCAAATATCTATCATGGGGGAAAAAAAAGCAGATTGGTGAAATATCCTCTCTGGACAAGAATACAAGTTAGGCTTCTCAGCTTTCTCAACAGAACAAGAAAGGTGCTATTCACACGTCTCCTCTTCGAAGGACAGGGCCCTGTGAAAGTCAAGCAGGTTACTCCCAGAGCCGTGCTTGTCCATTCCTTTTGTGCTTCTTATCACAGGGGACTGATGGCTGCAGGCTGCATCCCCAAGTTCCCATTACCCACTGGACTCCTGCTGGGTTCAGCCAGCAGAAGGCTCCATGAGACAAAGATGCTAAATAGCATCCCCACTGAATGCGTCAGGTGGTACCTCTGTGGCTCCAAAGGCCCTCCTGACCTTGGTTCCAACTTCCTCCGGGTGACTCCGATGGTGAGCCCCAGTGGCTTGCCCCCTCCTTTGTCCACCCAGCCTGGGGGCCTCATGCCGTTCCAGCAGGGGGTCCCCTTGCTGTTGCTAATCTCAGGATGGCCTCCTTAGAAGTGAGGCACCCAGAGAGTGAGGTTTAAGGAAGCCCTTACCCACAGAGCTGGCAGAACATGGCCAGAACTTGAACACCAGTGGCTCCTACATTTTCTACCCTGGGTTCCTGGCTTGCCTGCCCAAGTCCAGGCCCTGCTCAGCTTTGGGGTTGTTACTGTCTGCTGTTCGGTTGTAGAGCTCTCCCATCACCTGCATACCCAGTCCTCTATATTCCATTGTTTACAGGTAGCCTGCTTTCTGGCTGGACCTTGACAAATTCTAACATTCCTTGCAGGGAATTTAATTGTGAATTTGCTTCCACTTAGCTTTTGTCAGAGGCATACTGAGGAAATATTAAAAGAAGATGCCTTAAGAAATATACTGCCAATTCTCTTCTACATATTTGAATTCTACTTTTATATATCAGTTTAGTTCACTAGGAAGACCTGGATCTCATTAGCTCAGACTCCTACAGAGACAGCTTCCCTGAATCCCATTTTAAGGTCATTCTTTTGTCATTTATTGACAATAAAGAGAAAAATTAAAAATAAATATCTTTACCCACATTTATTCTAAAATATTTGCTGAGGATATTGTCCCTTAATGTTACTATATTGTACCATGTATTAATCAGGGTGATTAAATTGAATTGCTTAAGGGTAGAAATGAGGGAACATTTATGGGTTCGCTTAAATGGGAAGAGTTTGGTGGAGCGAATCTTGGGAAAAATTAGGCCAAGGACTCCAACACTATTTTTCTTCCTTCTCCCCGTCCCTCCCCTTGCCTCCCTTCCCTTTCCTTTCTCTCCTTCCCCCCTCTCTCTCTGTTCCTGTCTCTGCTTCTCTCTCCCCTGTCATCTCCCTGTGCTGGCTTTATTCTTTCATGTCTACATTCCAAAAGTTACAAGGTCTTATCTAAGAAAGTGAACACCTTTTCATGAGCTCCAGCCAGAAATTCTCAGGAGAGGAGTCTTTACTGACTTTCTTTGAGTCACATGTCCATCCCGGACAGTTACTGAAGCCAGTGCACTAGAAAGCACCCAGGAGGGGAGAGCATGGGGGTGGAGATGCTTCCATTCCTCAGTCCTCCAAGAAACCCCAAGGTTGAGATATGCGGGAATAGTTTCTTAGAAGAAGGGACATGTGGCTGTGAGCAGACCAAAAAGTAAACTTTCAGAACATTTAGAAGTGCAGCAGCAATACATTCCATTTAAAGTTCAACACCATAGAAAGACTGAGAGTTAGGCTTTCATGCCTCTTTTTAAGTCCTTGTTTTAGGAGATTTAACACTTGGTAGTGGCAACTGCTCATTCTATTAACATCAACGAACCACTATTTACTGAATTCTTACAGTTTTCTGGGTGCCACATACACAATAATGGAAAATAACACCTACAAAATCTGTGCTGTCATGGAGCTAGCTGTGCAGTAGAGAAGGAAACCAGTTATGATGGTCAAACCACAAGCAGAATGCAGGAAGGCGAGGGCAGGGCTGTGTGTGCAGGTGTAGCTCTTAGCTGGGCTCTTAAGAGGTATCTGAGCTGAAACCAGCATGAAGCAGGAAAGTGAACTAAGAATTTATCTGAATCAACAGTGTTTAATGCAAAGTGAACAAGGTAAGCACAGATGTCCTGAACAGGGAGGCTGGGGAGTATGTTTAGAGAGTAGGAGGGGACCATTAGGACTGGAATGGAGGTACCAGGGAGGCCGCGTGTAAACGTAACGGCAGACATGCGGCAGGGCCAGATGGGGGGACTGACCTTCCATTGGGTCAGTATAATCAGCATGTCAGTTTGCAGCCCCATCTGCATTTTTTTCAATGCTAGGTATAGAATAGAAAATATCTTTGTTCAATGATCTTTCTCACTACAGAACACTCTGCTGTTTGACAGGCCACAAAGTGTTGAGTTACTAAATGACAAATAGAAAAGGGAGCATGTTCTGAACCAAAGCTCATATGAGGCAACTGACAAATTCATTTGGGGTTATTTTAATGCTTTTCTGTTAATTAAATATGTTTACTTGAGCAAAAGTGTCCTGTACTAATTACAGGAGATTTAAGTTTCTTACTGGACTATATGAATTTCATAAATGTCTATAGGTTGAACAAGTTCTGATTTTACAGGGAGACCTCCTTTTCTGTCAAAATTACTACATAAGGGCATAGTTCTTAGAAACACATTCAGTTTTATGTAAGTTGAAGAATAAATAAGGCAAGCAGCCAATACTGACCAGTTATTTACTCACAAAAGGGTTAGAAAACTGATAAATGTAAGACAGGCTTTGACTGAGAAAACTTACCATTTAGTAGAAAAGACATGATCTTTTGTAGGTGAATACTTACAAACGAGACTCTTAGAAGTACTAGTTCTGGTCAATTAGGAAAAAAAATTGTAAGAATTCAGAGAGAAGGACATTATCTCAGGCTGAGTTAATCAAAGCAGGCTTCATGGAGGAAATGACATCTGAACTTGGCCTTGAGGAGTAGGATGATTCTACAGCATGTGGGGCTTGGGGAGCAGTCCTTAAAACACAACTGAAAACACCACCAGTGACTAGCTGGTAACAGTTTCCTGTCTACTAATGTTGAATGTTAACCCTGACATGAAGCTGCATGCCCCCTGGAGGCAGCACAGTCTGGGAGAAGTATCCCAAATATTATTCATTCACTATTTATTAAAACATATTTATTAAGTGCTTTCTCTGGACAACTCGTTATGGAGGACATTATAAGACGTGACATTATAAATAATTCTAGATGCTTAACAGAGTGGATCTTAAGACAGCATTAGGGTGTACATGTGTCATATATATATATAAGAATGTATATACATATATATATACTCTTAAAACTTCAGCCTGATACGTTATTGAATATGTCTAATATAGCTATACATAAAAATGTGTAGAGGAAGTTCCCTGGTGATCCAGTGGCTAAGACTCTGCATTCTCAATGCAGGGGTTCGGGTTCCATCTCTAGTCAAGGAAAAACGTAAGTTCAGATGGTAAAGAATCCACCTGCAATGCAGGGGACCCTGGTTTGACCCCTGGGTTTGTAAGATCCCCTGGAGAAGGGAATGGCTACCCTCCCCAGTATTCTTGCCCGGAGAATCCCATGGACAGAGGAGCCTGGCAGGCTACAGTCTCTGGGATTGCGAAGAGTCAGACACGACTGAGGGACTCACACTTTCACTTCACTGCAACTACAAATCACACATGCCATAATTAAGACCTGGCACAACCAAGTAAGTAAATAAACAGAAATAAGCATTTAAAATGTATGCAGAGGTACACGTATGTATATTAGCTATCTGCGTATGTGTGTGTTTCAGCTATATCACACGCACAGTAACTGCTTAACTTAGAATTCTCACTTTCAGTATGGCTATTGTGTACAGGACAACTGTGAGAACTACTGCGTTTCTTAATAGAAGTGTGTCTGTCCTTACTCAGTATTTCAGGTCAATACCTAATCGTGTATCAATTATTCAAATCATCTCACATGTCTAGGAGAGATTTATACCAAAGTTTGTGAGTCATCTCACAAATGCACTGGTGTTTCTCTAAGACGGCTGTATTAGAAAATGAACAGGAAGAAACATTTCCAGGTACCAGGTCTCACTAAGGATGAGAGATATTCAGGACCTTACATAAAAAGAGGCACAACATAATATAGTTTTCTATGAAAAAAGTGTCACTTACTTCAATATATATATAAAATCAAAAATACTATTTTCACGTTGGTTTTAGCTCTACACTGAATCACTTACGTTTAAAAATTATTCATTTCTACTTTGCCAGAGATGAATGCCAGACAACTGAAATTCATAGAAAGGGCTCAAGTTTCATTTTACCTAGGTTTTTGTCCCTTCCACGAACCACATATTTATAAATATGATACAAAACCAGACTAAGTTTTGTGGAGCTCTATGAAATTGTATAGGGAAGAACAAATCTCATTCCATATTGGATCTGTTCCTTTTACTTTAACCCTTGCGCTCTGTTCTTAATCGTGCTGGTTCTGGACTTCTTGTGAATGAATGTTGTCAATAGCCTAAATCATATAGGACAATCCATTGTCAGGGCCCTGACTTTGAAGCATGCATTCATATAGAGAAAAAAGTCACAGAGTAGAGAATAATACTTGTCTTGTTGGAACCTTATATAAATATCATGATCTGACCTATGTAGACAGCTGCAAGAACAAAGGATTCCTACACCAAGAAGTCTGTAACAACCAATCACTTGCATCCCCGCCTCCCTCACCTGGCCTTTAAAAGTGCTTTGCGAAAACTTTTCAAGGAATTTAGTTTTTTGTTGTTGTTGTTGCTGTTGTTGTTTTCAGGCGGGAGCCACCCACCTCCTTGCTTCAGTTCAGTTCAGTTCAGTCACTCAGTCGTGTCTGACTCTTGGCGACCCCATGGACTGCAGCCCGCCAGGCCTCCCTGTCCATCACCAATTCCTGGAGTCCACCCAAATCCATGTCCATCAAGTCGGTGATGCCATCCAACCATCTCACCCTCTGTTATCCCCTTCTCTTCCTGCCTTCAATCTTTCCCGGCATCAGGGTCTTTTCAAATGAGTCAGTTCTTCGCATCAGGTGGCCAAAGTATTGGAGTTTTAGCTTCAGCATCAGTCCTTCCAATGAATATTCAGGACTGATTTCCTTTAGGATGGACTGGTTGGATCTCCTTGCAGTACAAGGGACTCTCAAGAGTCTTCTCGGACACCTCAGTTCAAAACCATCAATTCTTTGACACTCAGCTTTCTTTATAGTCCAATTTTCACATCCATACATGACTACTGGGAAAACCATACTTTTGACTAGATGGACCTTTGTTGGCAAAGTAATGTCTCTGCTTTTGAATATGCTATCTAGGTTTGTCATAGCTTTTTTTCAAAGGAGCAAACGCTTTTAAATTTCATGGCTGCAGTCACCATCTGCAGTGATTTTAGAGCCAAAAAAAAAAAAAATAGTCTGTCACTGTTTCCTTTGTTTCCTCATCTATTTGCCATGAAGTGATGGGACCAGATGCCATGATCTTAGTTTTCTGAATCTCCTTTCTTGTCCCTACAATAAACCTTTCTCTGCTCCAACTTCTAACATTTTGGTTTGTTTGTCATCACTGTTGGTCTGGCACATGAACTTGATTTTGGTAACAAAATTGGCCTTTGACATTGTTTTCACTTCTTCAGTAACTGGATATTTGACTTTAGAAAAGTCACTTAACTTCTCTGGGGCTCACTTTTCACATTCACAAAGTAAGCTATTGAAGGAATTCCCTTGAAAACCTTACTTTTAGAGTCTACAAAAATATTCTCAAAAAACCATAGCTAAACAGAGTTCAAGGTACTCTTGTAATTATAAATGAAAGGAGAGATGCTTAAAAGCTCCATGTAAAGGTTTAACAAGATGGCATTCAAAGTGTCCATGTCTACACCCGCCTAGCATCATAAATCTGCAGCATAGTTTTGCACATGGTAGGCAGACAGTCTATAAATGTTTATTGATTAAACAAACATGGGTAGTGCCTCTGGTAGATTATTCTCCTGATAAAAATATATGACAGTCAAAAATTCATGTTTAATGTGAAGAGAATAGTGTGTTTATTGTGCTATAAATCCTCAAAATTCTCAATACAAAGAAAACCCATTTCTAAATCACAGTTCATATATAAGCCAATGGATTCCTCTAGGAATCAAGAAGAAAACACTGTATACTTACTTTGCTAAAAAAATTAATAAAATCGCAAAAAGACATACTCAAAATTGTATATATTGATCTCATCCACGGGCAGAACACTTTTCTAAAGAAATATACTGAATTCACTTCATTAACATGCTTATCCAAAGGAAGAAAAACATTCTATTGTTACTTGTGAGCTCTATAGCCCATGTATCTTAACATTTTTGTGTGAGTTAGTCTTTTTCAACCCAGCAGTTTCTGAAATTTAGTTTGAAGATGAGTTTTAATATCAATATTCCTTATTTAATGTTACAACATAGCAGCATTTAAACATTTAGCTGACCAAGTAAAGAAGGAAATTTCTGAAATATAAGAGGTAGTAGCTTTGCATGAGAAACAATGTATTATATTAAGACTTTTGCTCTTATGTTGCTGCTACAAGGTTTGGAACCAAAATTGTTTAACTCCTTGCCCTGGATATGAAAAAAATAATACAACTTAATTTGTAGAACATATTCTGTGGTGTTTTGTTGGCAAGCAGTGTAAACATCCTAAAGAATGATGACCCACTCCACTTTTTAGTCATCTAGACATTCTTTAAGGCAGTAAGATGTTTTTTGTTTGTTTGTTTTTGATAGTGAAAGAAGAAACATGTGGAAGCCATCCCCTGGTTTCCAAACTCTCTAACTGTGAGTGACACATACATAGTATTTTGAAAGTTTCAAAAAAAAGAAAGACAAATCATATTATTATTTTCCAGATAAATAATACTATGTCTCCCAAATGCTACTGCTATCAAAAAAGATTTAGCTAGTGTTTTGATACCTACTAATCAGTCCTGCGTGCATGCATGCATGCTAAGTTGCTTCAGTATGGACTGCAGCCCGCCAGGTTCCTCTGTCCATGGGACTCTCCAGGCAAGAATACTGGAGCGGGTTGCTATGCCCTCTCCAGGAGCTCTCCTGACCGATGGATCAAACCCATGTTGCTTATGTTTCCTGCATTGGCAGGCAGGTTCTTTACCACTAGCTTCACCTGAGAAACCCTGTAGGGGTGCTCAAACCAAATGTGGGAAGATCTATTAATTTTCAAATACAGTAAGGGTTGAGTAGAATATTTGGAACATGTTAAGCACGAGAATAGAACTACTTTTTTTTTTCATGGTACTTTGGCAATTAAATACATTTACTGAAAACTGACTTACTTTGATATTCTACAAAGTAATAGATTGCATTTTAAATGCACTTGATTGGACTATATGGCCTTAAATAAACTGAAGAACTCAAAATAGGCAATAAAGGAAACTATAAGCAAGGTGAAAAGACAGCCTTCAGAATGGGAGAAAATAATAGCCAATGAAGCAAAGGACAAACAATTAATCTCAAAAATATACAAGCAACTCCTGCAGCTCCATTCTAGGAAAATAAACAACCCAATCAAAAAGTGGGCCAAAGAACTTAACAGACATTTCTCCAAAGAAGACATAAAAATGGCTAACAAACACATGAAAAGATGCTCAACATCACTCATTGTCAGAGAAATGCAAATCAAAACCACAATGAGATACCACTTTACACCGGTCAGAATGGCTGCCATCCAAAAATCTACAAGCAATAAATGCTGGAGAGGATGTGGAGAAAAGGGAACCCTCTTACACTGCTGGTGGGAATGCAAACTAGTACAGCCACTATGGAAAACAGTGTGGAGATTCCTTAAAAAACTGCAAATAG
>ML661334.1:1938947-2026109 GCA_007570785.1 Antilocapra americana
GACCCAGCAATCCCACTGCTGGGCATACACACCGAGGAAAACAGAATTGAAAGAGACACGTGTACCCCAATGTTCATCGCCACATTGTTTACAATAGCCAGGACATGGAAGCAACCTAGATGCCCATCAACTGATGAATGGATAAGAAAGCTGTGGTACATATACACAATGGAATATTACTCAGCATTAAAAAAAAATTCATTTGAATCAGTTCTACTCAGGTGGACGGAACTGGAGCCTATTATCCAGAGTGAAGTAAGCCAGAAGGAAAAACAACAATACAGTATACTAACGCATATATATGGAATTTAGAAAGATGGTAACGAGAACCCTGCATGCGAGACAGAAAAAGGAACGCAGATGTATAGAACAGACTCGTGGACCCTGTGGAAAAGGGCAAGGGTGGGATGATATGGGAGAATGGCATTGAAACATGTTAATTATCATATGTGAAATCAATCGCCAGCCCAGGATTGATGCTCGGGGCTGGTGCACCGAGATGACCCAGGGGGAGGGAATCAGGAGGGAGGAGGGAGGAGGGTTCTGGAGGGGGAGCATATGTATACCCATGGCAGATTCATGTCAATGTACGGCAAAACCAACACAATAAATAAAGAAAATTTAAAAAAAAATAGGCAATAGAAAGTTGACCATTCTTGTTCCTCCCAACTTCTTAGCTCTAAAGCACATTAATAATCAATAATATTTCTAACTTTAGAGAGGGAAGTTAAATAGTGGAAAATTAAATAAGAGTATAATCTGCGGAGAGTTCAGGTCTTCTGAGTATGAGTCGCCCATTTTCCCTTCATGGCCCTGCAGTAAACTTTCTCTGTTCATATATACATGTTGTAGCTTCCCCTCCATGTCCTTGAGCTCCAGAGCCATCCTCTCACTTATGCATCCACTTTCAACTCTGTCTGAAGTAATAATTACCATGTTAACTTCCAGAGATTTAAATTTCATATATAATCTATAATGTTGTGACCACAGAATCTTATACATTCTTTAAATTGATCTAAATGAGAGCACACAAATGATCAATGAAAATGCTGACCACCATCTTTATCTGTGCTTGCTAAGCTGCCATACAATGGTTTTAGGATTATTTTGACTATCTAAAATGGAGCAGACTGCACACTCTCCCCATGGTGTGCACACCTGGGATATGTCAGTTTTCTACACCTCTTACTGCTGATATAGGTTTCGGTCCATAGGCTTGTCAGGAGTGAAGTACAGAATGTGTAGACATAACAATGATTCTATCACAGTGAAAAAGACTGTTTATGAACAAAATTGTTCATGGAAAAGACAGAGGATCTCGTCTCAGCTGGAACAGTATCTGTGCTCAAAATTCACCAGTTATGCCAGGTTTGCAATATTGAGTCCATACAAACTTTGCCTGAGAAGAGAAAGACCACATGGGGAAAATGGTCTTTGCCCTGTGAAAAGCTGTGCAGCTATTTTAAAGCAAATGGAAAAGGGATGCTATGAGTCATAATTTATTTACTCATATGCCTTACTTTCCTTGCTTTAGAACTCTTTACTAAGGAGAAAAATTCCAGAAACATTATGCTACAATATACACATTTTCAACACACTCCTGTAAGACAATAAAACATATTCTGATACAAGTATTTCAAAATATAATAACAGAAGCATACTTTTGGACTGGAACATTTATGCAACTGCAGACTTTCAGGTATTGAAAACAAAATATTTACTTCTCCCCACCCCCCTAAATAGCCCCAGGCACCTCCCCAGAGAATCATCATTGAAAGAAAGTGGGCTTTGTCTTTTGTCCTGTTTCTGACTGAGTTGTTCATTTTTATTATCCATATAGTCCTGCTTTCCTGGCAGAACACATGAGATATACTTTAGGATAAAGCATTTCTAGGTTCTTTGGAATGGTGTGAGTCTCACCTCCAAGGCAAAACTCTGTATGTATAGAAGCATTTTTAAAATTGAGAGTGTGAAACATGTAAATTATCATATGTGAAATGAGTTGCCAGCCCAGGTTTGATGCATGATACAGGGTGCTCAGGGCTGGTGCACCGGGATGACCCAGAGGGATGGAATCGGGAGGCAGGTGGGAGAGGGGTTCTGGAAGGGGAGCACATGTATACCCATGGTGGATTCATATCAATATATACCAACACAATAATGTAAAAGAAAATAAAAAACTAAAAAAACAAATAAATGTAAAAATCTCAAAAAAAAATGAGAGTGTGAAACAGGTGGAAATCAGTCACTATAACAAGGCTTTACAGTAAAATGTATTATTTCATTTTGATTTTTAAATTATTATTTCATTTAGTAATCTTTATCTTTTTTTAATTCGGGAATAATTTCTTTGCAATGTTGTGTTGGTTTCTGCCATATAAAAATGTGAATCAGCCATAAGTATATGTATTTATATATATTCCCTCCTTCTTGAGTCTCCCTCTCCCGCCCCATCCCACCCTTACAGGTCATCACAGAGCACCTGGCTGAGTTTCCTATGTTACACAGCAACTTCCCACTAGCTAGCTATTTTGCACATGATAATGTATACAGTTTAATGTTACTCTTTCAATTTATCGCACCCTCTCCTTTCTGTCGCATCCACAAGTCCATTCTCTATGTCTACATCTATATTCCTGCCCTGCAAATAGGTTCATCAGTACCATTTTCTAGATTCCATATATATGAATTAACATGATATTTGTTTTGATTTATTTATTTATTGCTCACATTTTATATACTTTAGAATGTAAATATTATCCTGTAATGAGGCTCTTGTACAATCACCTAGAATCAAAATTTTTTTCAAGACACATTTCTATAGACAGTAACTGTTAGCAGTATTAATACTAAATTCCAAGAGAAATAAATTCTCAATTTGCTAATATGTAATATGAACTATAACATAATTAAATTTATCTGTTATTACTTTTTCATATAGATGATTTACTGGTTACAAAAAAATCTCACAAGATAATTAAAGAAAAAAATTAGACTCCTAAGAAAACATTTCAACTCTCAGTCCTGTAGGTATCCACATGGATAACTACCTAAAGGATATTTCCTAATAAATATAACCTAAAACATGTTCTTCAAACAGAAACAAATCACATGACAATAGATGAACCTTAAGTTCATTTCTGACTGTAATGCAACTTCATTCAGATTCAGAACCTCAGGATTAAAAATAGAGCTAAATTTCCCTTGTGTGGATCTCCACAGGTAAAACTGAATTCCTACCAGAGTAAGAGCTTTGACACAAGGGGTCTTCCCCTATCCCTGCTTTCTTGGTAGCCTTTTAGAATAAAGTTTAGATCATCTGAGTATCTGAGGTTATTGATATTACTAAAAGAGTATCTTGATAAATGTGAAAGAGGAGAGTGAAAAAATTGGCTTAAAACTCAACATTCCAAAAACTAAGACCATGGCATCCAGTCCCATCACTTCATAGCAAATAAATGGGAAACCAATGGAAACAGTGACAGACTTTATTTTCTTGGGCTCCAAAATCACAGCAGATGATGACTGCAGCCATGAAATTTAAAAACATTTGCTTCTTGGAAGAAAAGCTATGACAAACCTAGACAGCATATTAAAAAGCAGAGACAATCCTTTGCCAACAAAGGTCCATCTAGTCAAAGCTATGGTTTTTCCAGTAGTCATGTACAGATGTGAGAGTTGGTCTATAAAGAAAGCTGAGTGCTAAAGAACTGATGCTTTTGAACTGTGGTGTTGGAGAAGACTCTTGAGAGTCCCTTGGACTGCAGGGAGATCCAACCAGTCCATCCTAAAGGAAATCAGTCCTGAATATTCATTGGAAGGACTGATGTTGAAGCTGAAACTCCAATACTTTGGCCACCTGATGCGAAGAACTGACTCATTTGAAAAGACCCTGATGCTGGGAAAGATTGAAGGCAAGAGGAGAAGGGGACAACAGAGGATGGCATCATTGACTCAATGGACATGAGTTTGAGCAAACTCTAGGAGTTGGTGAAGGACAAGGAGGCCTGGCATGCTGCAGTCCATGAGGTCACAAAGAGTCAGACACAACTGACTGAACTGATTAGATCATCATCCCAGGCTTTGTGAGCCTGTCTAGGACTCTGGAGAGAATCTGTCCTGTAGACTATTTTATTAATAGGAAGTCTTTTCTGATAAACCCTTGATAAGGCAGTTTCTCCTATCTTGTACTAAAATATTTGCTTAGGTTTTTTTTTTTTTTTCACCTTTTACTTTTTTTTTTCTTTTCCAGATTTTTTGACACCTAAGTGACTTGTAACATCATGTAAGTTACATTGTGCAAGAACATTCAAGTATATACAGCATTATTAGCTGTAGTCACTATGCTATTTAATGATTCCCAGAATTTGTTAATCTGGTAGCTATAAGTTTGTACCCTTTGACCCATTATCTTCTGACTTCCTCCACCCTGCAACCCCTGATAACCATCAATGTACTGCTTTTCAGATTTTGCCTTTCTTAGATTCCACAATTAAGTATCATCCTACAGTATTTGGATTTCTCTAACTCATCTCACTTAGTATATGGCCATCAAGATTTATCGAATCCTCACAAATGGCATTATTTTCTTTTCTCTCATGGCTAAATACTATTCCTTTTACACACACACGTGTATACACATACATATGCACACACATGCCCATACGTACCATCATCTACTGGTGGACACTCAGGTGTTTCCAGAGTTGGCTATTGTGAATATTGCCACCGCAGGGTAAAGGTATGTCTTTGAGGTAATGATTTCATTTCCTTCAAATATACACCCAGAATTAAGATTGCTAGCTCATATAGTAGCTCCATTTTTAAGTTTTCGGGAGATCTCCATAGGGTCTTTCCTAGAGGCTGCATAAATTTACAGTACCATCTACAGATCACAACGGTTCCTTCTCATCTACAACCACTCCAACACTTACTACACCATGTCGTTTTGATGATAGCTATTTTAACAGATGTGGAGTAACATTTCATTATAGTTTTAACTTGCATTTCCTTCATGATTAGTAGAGTACAGCACCTTCTTTCAAAATGAATTCTATTTATTCCTTTGCTTTGTAAATAACTGAGTCACTTTGATACTTTTGCTATTGAGTTGGAGAAGGAAATGGCAACCCACTCCAATACTCTTGCCTGGAAAATCCCATGGACAGAGGAGCCTGGCAGGCTACAGTCCATGGCGTTGAAAACAGTCGGACATGACTGAGTGATTTCACTTCTTCTCCTGTATGAGTTTTCTACATATATTTGATATTAACATTTTATCAAACATATGATTTCAAATACTTTCTCTCATCCCATATTGTCTTTTAGTTTTGCTATTTCTTTTGCTCTGCAGAAGCTTTTTTATTTGCAGTAGTCCAGATTATTTATTTTTGCTTTTGTAGCTGCTGCTTTTTGTGTTGTACCTAGGAAATTACTGCCAAGGCCAATGTGAAGGACCATTTTATCTCTGTTTTCTTCTAGCAGTTTTAAAGTTTCAGGTTATTATGTTTAAGAGTTTAATTCATTTCAAGTTAATCTTTGGGAATGATTTAAATAGGGGTCTAATTTCATTCTTCTGCATGTGGTTATCCAATTTTCCCAACACAATTTATTTAAGACACTGTCCTTCCTTCATTGAGTATTCTTGGCTCCCTTATCAAATCTTAGTTGCCTGTATATGTGAAGATATATTTCCGAACTTTCAGTTTTGTTCCATTGGTCTAAATATCTACTTTTATGTCAGCGCCATACTAATTTGATTACTATTTGATTGCAGAATATTTTGAAATTAGCAAGCATGAAGCCTCCAGCTTTGCTCTTTCTCAAGATTGCATTAACTATTGGGGTCTTCTGTGGCTCCACAGACATTTTAGATTCTTTTTCCTGTTTCTGTGAAAACTGCCACTGGAATCTTGACAGAGATTACATTGAATATATCCTCCAGTGTAGGATCTTGTGAGTAAAGAGCAGGACTAGCGATGAGGTCAGGATGGCAGCCAGGGAAGCCTGCCAAGGGTTTTCATGTACTTTGATGACTTATTATTGAGGGGACAGTAGAGTCATGGAAGTCTGAGTAGAATGTGTATTCTTATGCCTAACTATATACTTCATAAGGTAACAATGGAGTCAAGCTTAATGAGTCAGGGATTATTTGGAAATCAATGACCCAATCTCATCACACACACACACACACACACACACACACACAATCACAGCAAAGTAACAGTGGCCAGTCAAATCTAGCCCAGAGCAAAGAACAGTATCCTATAGAAGGCACTCAGTAGGCACTGGATAAATTCCTGCAAGGAATACAGTAAGTTCTTTTATAATGTAATATTGCCACACCCACAAAAATACCTATCTAAATTTTAGATTCAGGGTTGAGAGTAGAAGCTAGGCTTCCACTGGAAAGATGGAATTCTTGAGTGATATTCCTGGTTCTGGTATAAAAGGGAGACTGACTGTTAGCTGAGGAATGAAGCCAAAAGGAAGGGTGAGAAAAGCTAACACTTCCAGTGCTTAGTGGGGACCTACATCCATTTAATCCTCACCATCACTCAGGTAAATGTTAAAAATACTCCAGATTTAAAGATGAGGAAACACGGGGCATAAAAAAGTAAAGTAATATGCCAAAGTCCACAGAGTCAACATTGGAACCAAGACATTTAGACTCCAGCGGCCCTGCTCACAACCAGTATATGTCACTCTCCTATTCAAGGGCAAAGATGCTATACATAGAAAGAACCAGAAAAAAGCTATGACATGGCTTCTCAGAAGCAACAATTGTGTTTATTACTTTAAATTAATTAGCATATTCACTTATGTATTTGCATTTTTGTTCTGATGAGAGACCGCACAGGATGTCTGAAAACAAGTAGAGCAAACCTCTTGAATAGCATCCACTTAGTGGGCGGTAAAGAACCCGTCTGCCAATGCAGGAGACAGAAGAGAGGTGGATTCCTGGGTCGGGAAGATCCCCTGGGGAAGGAAATGGCAACTCACTCCAGCATTCTTGCCTGGAGAACCCCATGGATGGAGGAGCCTGGTGGGTTACATTCCATGGGATCACAGAGTTGGACATGACTGCGTGACTAACATTTCTTCTTCTGTAGACTTGTATGTAGTTGTCCATATTTCCTTTATTCACTAATTCATTCTATTAGTTTCAATCCAGGAATTTTAAGATAATTTTTGTCACCGGAAAAAAAATCCATTAATGTTAGGGCTTCCTCTGTGCTCCCAGTGCTGGGGGCCAGGGTTTACTCCCTGGTCTGGGAACTAGACCCCGCATGCATCAACTAAGTTTGCATGCCACAATTAAGACCCAGTACAGCTGAATTAACTAACTAATTAATAATGCATATTAATGCTGAAAAGAGGGATTTAGTGAAAGTCAAAGACTGGAGGAACAAAAGATGTTAAAGAAACAAAAATGCCCTCAAACAGCAGTTCTCAGTGAGGGAATGTGCTCAGAGGTTAAGTGGGGAGCCTGAACCATCATAGAAGCTGAAGAGAGGAAAAACCAGTCCAAACAACGGCTACAGTGTACTACTGCCCTCCACGCCGTGTGGACACAGCAAGCAGCTTCTGACCTCCACTGATCTTGCAGCCAGACATTTATGCAGTGACCCTAAAAGTCACTTATTAATAACATGCAAATATACACATTTGAGAAGACTTACGCTGTTATATTGCCTTGATTATTCAAAATATTTAATGCAATGGGAGAGAGGAAGGAAAAGAGGCAGTGCTTGATCAGGTGGATGAGTGAGTGAGCAGAGGGGAAGGGGAGAGAGACGAAAGGAAGGAAGAGAACAAGAAGATGACCTGCTACTGTTCACTAATTTTCACCAGCCAAATGGAACACATGTAGAATGGGACAAACTACAAAGCCCACGTGTGAACACAGAATCCAGCAGGCTCCTAAGTCCTGGGCTTGGCGCAGCTGCAGATCCATCTTTTGGCTCACGTGGGAAATGAAAACACTAGTCTTTATTCCAGTGCCATTAAGTACAACTCGATCTGGAGGTTTCATATTTATCATCATGAAATATCAAGCCAAATGTCCCTTTTTCAGGAGCTCCAAAGATTAACAGATTAGAATGATTTCCACATGTCCATTTTTACTGTCAAGAGAATTTCAGAGAAGTTTTTCAGCTTCCACAGCTAAACCAGATGTCAGTGGGTCCCCCAGTGAAAAGAAATTGGCAGAGCAGCCTTCTCATGACCCAGGGGTTGTTTTATCAGGGATCAGTTTAACATCTAAAAGCCATTCTTCGCTGAAGATTGTGAAGTTTCTGAGGTCCAATCTGCCACAATTACAGAAATCTGCTGACTTGCTTGAACTGCTAAAACCTAGCAATATTTCTTACAACTTTTCTCACGCGGCGCTGTAATTGTTGCTTGTGTTGGCACAAAAAAAGTAAAGGGTCTCATTTCCACTCTACATTTCCGGTCTCTGGTTTCAGAAACATCAGTGGAGAATATATTTCAGCCACATTTTTTGTTGTGTAAATAAGCCCTGGTAATTCACCCTACTGGTCCCTCCACTGTGTTCTCAAATGACCATGAGCTGAAAGATATCAGATGAACACTTTCTAAAATAACTGCAAAATAATGTTTGTTTTTTTTTTTAAATTTTAATTGATAGCTTTGGTTCAGGAACTCATGACCAAAAATCCAAATGTGGCTATGCTGTGACATATTTCTTTCTTTTACTTTTCATTTCTGTCATTGTTGATATAAAAAGTATATTTAAAGTACACAGTTTAAAAAATAAAAAAATAAAATATACTTCTATTACCACACAGTTTAAGAAATAGAGCATCAACAATAATTATGCGCCCTCCTTAAAAGCATGTCCCACTATCCAACACATAAAATAATTTATTTTGTTTTTCTTTATAGCATAACACTATGATATTATTCCTAACTTTTTCTATTTTTAAACTTTATACATCTGGAATATTACTTTATATATTCTTCAATAATTTGCTTTTGTTCATGCATTATTAAGTTTTGGAGATCAATTATGAGATTATCCAGAGCTCTAGACATTCCTTAACAGAGAATATTTCATTGTGTGAATGTGTCAGGCTTTATCTAACTAACTTGAGATGGAAATTGGAACTGATTTCTTTATTATTAAGAACAATTTTGCTGCCGACTCTCTTGTGATGCTACATACTCTCTTGTGATGCTAGAGACTCTGCTGCTATGCTTCTATAAGAGATTTTCTGAGTACATAACAAAGAATGAACTGCTGGATCATAGGGTACCACCCAAATTTGGGTACATACACACAAATTTACTATGGAGCCAAATATGTTCAAAAGGGGTTGTATCACAATATACTCTTACCAACAGTATGTGAGATTTTCTGTGACTCCATATTATTTCCAACATGTAATGTTGTCTGAATTTGTAATTTTTGTCAATACACCACATAAAATACAATCATGTAGTTAATTTGCATTTTTTTCTGATTAATAAAAAGGTTAAATATATTTTATGCTTGTGTGGCATCTATGTTCCTTTTTACGTGTAACACCTAATGAAGTCCTTTGACCATTTTCCTGCTGGTTTCTGTTTGTTTGTTTTTAAAGGATACACTTTAAGTGTAGCATACATAACAGAGACAAGCACAAATAAATGATTTCACAAAATGGAAACACATCCCGCATCAGAAAAGAGAGTATCTCCAGCACAGGACATCCCTCTCAGGCCCCTACTGCTTTACCTCATTCTCATCCTAACATCTCTGACTATGGATTGGTTTGCATGCTTTTGAATGTTACATAATCACTTAATATACACTTTACCAAGTCTGACTGCTCTTGTTCAACTTTTCTTAAAACTTAACAATGCTGCCTGTAGCACTGTCTTGCTATTTTTCATAAATGATAAATGTAGATACCACTATCTCTGCATAAATTTTCTTACTAATGTACATTTGAGTTGCTTCCAATGTGTGGCTATTACAAATAGTGGTATTATAAACATTCTAGATGCTGGGGAAGACTGAAGGCAAAAACAGAAGGGGATGGCACAGGGTAGGATGGTTAGACAGCATGATCAACTCAATGGACATGGACCTGAGCAGACTCTGGGAGATGGCAGAGGACAGAGGCGAGTGATGTGCTGCGGTCCGGGAGGTCGCAGAGTCAGACACGACTCAGTGACTGAGCAATAGCAAGCCCTTTCTTTTGATGAATATGTGCATGCATTTCTGTTAATGTATATTCAGTAATGGAACTGCTGTGTTCTAAAGCATGCACATGTTCCAAACTGGTGGTACCAATTTATACTCCCAGAGCATCACAGGAGAGTTCCATTCATTTCATATCCTGCCAATATGGCTGAGCTGGTAATTCTGGCAGTTCCTGAGGTTATGCAGTGGATTCTTATTATAGTGGTGTCTTTAATTGACACTTCTCTGATGAAGACGAGCATCTTTTCATGGATTAATGGCCATCAGTGCACCATTTTTTTGTGAAAGGTCTCTTCAAGTCTTCTGTTCACTATTCTTTATTTTTTTCATAGATTAGTATGATTTCTTTATATATTCAGTATACTATTGCTTTGTCAGATACACGAATGGCCAATATCTTTCTCCCTTTCCCCACATTTCAGCTTCTCTTTCATTCTCATAATGAATCTCCTTGTATTAAACTTTTTATTTCAGGGCAGTTTTAGATTTGCTGAAAAAAAAAAGTGAACAGAGCACAGCCAGTTTTCATATTAACCACATCCAGTTACTATATCTAATTTCTTCTATTATCAGCATCTTTCTTTGGTGTGTCTTTTGAGCAAAAATTTAATCCATTTATGTTTAAAGTAATTATTAATAAGTGTGTGTACAATTGCTCAGCTGTGTCTGACTCTCTGCAATCCCATGGACTGTACCTACCAGGCTCCTCTGTTCATGGAATTTTCCAGGGAAGAATGCTGGAGCAGGTTGTCATTTCCTGTTCCAGGGGATCTTCCCAAATCAGGGATCAAACTCACATCTCTTGCACTGGCAGGCGGATTCTTTACCACCATACCACCTTTGCAGACCCTTCTACTACTAGGAAATACAAAAGAGGAAAAAATATGCCAAATGTTTTATGTGTGTATCCCATGCATCCAAATAGGCCAGGGAGGTAAATATTAACAGTCCTATTATTAAAAAAATAGGAGAAATGAAGTAACTTACCCAAGATCATATGAATAATACATGGCAGAGATCTGAACCTGTGTCTACCCAATTCCAAAACTGCATACCAGAGCTGCCTCAACAATACCAACTCTACTACTAGAAACAAGACCGCAAAAAGCCTTAAAATAAATCTACCCTTCTCTGGTCATTCTAAATAGCATGGTTATCAATATCAAATGGAGGGAAATGAGGAAACACATGGACAGGAAATTCATTTTGGACTCTAACACACAAGTTTTCTCTGGTGCTAAAAATCCTTATGTGTTCCCTAATATAACCTAAACAAATAGACTGGATCAATAATAAAAGGCACCTTTAAGGGCGAAGCATAACAAGAAGCAAAAGATAAGTGTGAACTATAAAATAGAAAAAGATAATCAAAGGAAGAAATCTCGGGTAGAAGATCAAAAACTATTGATACTTAAAGTATTACTGATAACCCAATGTCCTAGGATGAAAACACATGTGCGCCATAAGATCGATCCTCAAAAATGCTAGGCAATTTAGAAATGTAGAAAGGGCCCCATTTTAACAAGTCTAAAGAAATATCAAATTTTATTTTGCTTTAATCAAATAAAAAATTTAAATGGTCTAGTGCTATGATATTGGAAATATGTTATGTACATGTATGTGTTTACCTATCTACATAAAACAAATGTTCAAGGAAAACTTCTGTTTTTTCAGTAAGCTTTTGCTGTTACTGAATCTGTCCCTGGAATAAAATGCAGGTACACATCAGTATTCAACTCCATCTTATATAAACTCAGTAAGCAAACAGATACTGCTAAATTTTTAGGAAACCATTTTCTGACAGAAACTATAGTCATCATTATCTGAACTTTCACTCTTGTTATAGCTGTAGAAGACCCTATTCACCATCTAGACTCCTACTATCCAATCTCAGGACATGAATGCAGTAGCTTCAGATGCAAGGTATGCCTGTGAATCTTATATAATGTATGATTTCATATGATTTACAAAATCAGTGGTAAAGAATCCACCTTCCAATAAGAGACATGGGTTTGATGTGTATCTGGAAGATCCCCTGGAAGAAGGCACAGCAACCTACTCCAGTATTCTTGCCTGGGGAATCCCATGGACAGAGGAGCCTGGTGGGCTATGGTTTATAAGGTTGCAAAGAGTTGGACACGAATGAAGCGACTTAGCATGAATGCACCCTACTAAAATCACATAAACACTGGCTGCAAAACAGATCTGAGGAAACATTTTTTAACACCCTATTTCTTAGCAGTTTGCTGGAACAAGTTTAAATTCTTGCCCCTCAGTTCCAAACCCTAAGTTCTTGCCCCTCAGTTCCAAACTTGTATCCCTTCTTCCCAGTCGGCCTTAATGATGCTGGAAGGACTCTGCAAACCACAAGTCTGCTTTGCCAGCTGAATTCTTATAAGGTTCTGCAAGGGGAAGCACTAAAGATGGACTGCCAGCCTTAAAGAAGTTACAGATGGACAAGCCTGTCCATACAAACCCACCCGGCCGCAAAGAGAATCTCGGGCTGAGTGGCGTGGCTGAGCCCCCAGCCTCTGTGTGCGTCTTGGGCCCCCGCGGAATGTCCCCGCAGCACCCGGTATGAGCAGCCAAGGCCCAGAGCAGCTCCACTGATAATTACAAGTTAATTGTGTCTGCTTGTCTTGCTCCTTTTTTCCTTGCCCACTGTCTTTCTTGTAGTTTGATGTCTTGTGCTATCAGAATGCTTTAACTGTTTTTATATGTTCTTCTGTAGAAGTACTACAGGTTTTGCCTTGAGGTTATCATGGAGCTTACATAAGAATGAATAAAACCATAACCTTCTGTTTTAAAGTAACAACATCTTAATTGCAATAAAATGTCTAAGTTTTACACTTCTACTCCTCATATTTTAGGATAATGTTACAATTTACATTTTTTTAATATTGTGTAACTAATAACAGATTATTGTACTGGTGTCTATTTTTATTATGTTTTAAAGTGGCGTTGTAAGCAAATTAGGTATCCCTATTACCACGTTACAGAATCCAACTCTGACTACATATTTTCCATTACCAGTGATTTATACACTCCTTTCTTATGTTTTCATGATGCTAATTAATATCCTTTTATTTCCACTCAAAGAAATCACTTTACATTTCTTATAAGGCAGAACTCACAATGATGAATTCCATCAGCCATTGTTCTAGGAAAGTCTTTATCCCTCCATTTCTGAAGGCCAGTTTCACTATGGATAGCATTCTTGCTTGACAGCTTCTATTTCTTTAATATTTTGAATAGTTCAGCCCATTGTCTCTCCTGGCCTGAAAAGTTTCTGTTGAGGAATCCACTGATTTCAGCCCTGAGGGAATTCCTTTATCTGTAACTTCTCTCCTTTCTCTTGCTGCTTTTAAAATTCCTTCTTTCTTTAACCTTGACAATTTGAATATAATGGATCAATATCTTGGTGTCCGCCCCTTTTGGGTCAAGTTACTTGAGTTCCTTTGGGCCTCTAGGATCTGGATGTTTAGTTCTCTCCTCAGGTTTTAGAAGTTTTAAGCCATTGATTCTTTAAATACATTTTATGTTTTATTTTTCTTCTCCTTCTGAAATTCCCATATTGTAAAGGTTATTTACTTTCACTGTGGCCCATAATCCCCCAGGCGTGCTTCACCCTCTTTTCCATTCTTTTGTCTTCTTGCACTTCTGACTGGATACCTTCAAGTATATTGTATTCCAGGTCACTGACTCTTCTGCACGGTTGAGTATGCATTTCTCTCCATCGACTACTTAAGTTCAGTTACTATATTCTCCAGCTCTCAAATTTCTGTTTGATTCTTTGTTCTGATGGTTTCTATTTACTCTGTTGAACTTCTAATTTTGTTCTTTGTTTTTTCCTTAATTTTGTGTAGTTGTATGTTCTTCTGTTAACTGAAGTCTTTAAGAGGATTATTCCGAACTTGCTTGACATTTCATAGATCTCTATTTCTTAAAGGTCAGTTATTGGAGTTTTATTAGTTTTCTTTGGTGGAGCCATATTTTCCTGATTTTCATGATCCTTGATTCCTCACACTGGTATCTGTGCATTTGACCAGTGCTTCAAGTTCCAGGGTCGTTGGCTTTGCTCTCAAGGCGGTCAGCCCTGCCTGCCACCTCTTGGCAGGAGGATTACTGGGTTTCACAGTCTCCAGGTGGTCTCACTAATCCCTTCTGTCAGGTGGGACTGGGACCAAGCTCCAGGTAGGAGGGCCACTTCAGGCAACTCCCAAATTTTCCCAAATATGCTTTTCGGTGGGTGTGGGTGGCCAGGAGCGAAGATCAATAATGGGTGGGGCTATGATTAAGTACTTCTGCCTAGATAGGGCAAATCCATCTTCAAGGTTTCAAACTCCATCTGGGGGTGTTTGACCAAATTAGGCAAATCTGGACCCAAGTTAGTTCTCTTAGCAGACTGTGCCACCAACATGGGTCTTGCATTAGACCAAAGAAGCTATTTGAGATTGCTACGCAGACTTTGTAGCGAAGAACTTGGTCTATCAGAAACTGACCACTGGTTGTTGAAAGCCTCTCCCTCCTTCTTTGTCACAACAGGATTTCCAGTGGTTGAGCCCTTGGATTTCCTTGTGATTCCTTTGGGGCAAAGAAGGAGCAGGGACTCCCACAATGTGGCAGGGGAGTTAGATGTCCCCCTGGGCTCTTTTCCCACTGGAAGTATCTTAGGCTCAGAGGAGACCTCTCTGTATGGGGCTGCATATACCTGGGAAGGGAAATGCAGTTGTTCTTCTAACCCTTCTAATGCAATTTGTCATGGCCTCTGTGACAGTGGGGAGTGTGGGAAGCGCACAGGGCTTTAGCTTCACCTCCTGTTCTAGGAGTCTCTCAGAGGTGTCTTGTCTGTGAGGTTGCTGGCTGTCCTTCCTGTGAGGGGGAACAAAGCCAGGAATGACTACATGGGCAGCTTGATGATGTCACCCTCCTAAACTAATTCTGATGTAGGCTATTGTCTCACAGGACTGTACTGATTGAAAGACCATTTTATCCCACTTGAATCCTTTTCTTGGTAAATAGAGAAATTCAACATGTCGAGGGAGAAATCTTCCTCTAATCTCTACTTAAATATAAAACTTTGGAAGACCATGGTTCCCTTATCTTCTAGCAATGAATGGACCTATGCATTCCAGTCAATCAAGGGATTTCGACCCCTAGGTCAGGAAGGTCCCCTGGAGAAGGAAATGGTAACCCACTCCAGTATTCTTGCCAGGGAAATCCCATGGACAGAGGAGCCTGGCAGGCTACAGCCCATGAGGTTGCAGAGTCGGACATGACTGAGCAACTAAACAACAACAAGAAGGAATTTCAGAGATCACTCAGTCAGTGCTCTGTCTTAGACCTGAAGACACCAAAGTTGTGGATGTAGAAGCCACCTTCACCTGGCTTGGACTTTATATAGGGATCACTTCCTGTTCAAAAGAAAAGCTCTTTACCAGACTGTCCACATTCTCTATGAGGGTCTGTACTGTCAGTCAGTCTACTATCTGCTGAAAAAAAAATTTCAATCCTGTTGTCCTTAATCACACATATGAAACGTATAGAATGACACCATTTTCTTTACATTATGTTTGTATATTGGTGCTGCAGATATGCTTACATTCTAACATGTGTCTGAAAGTATGGGGTGCAGTATATTTGAAACATGGAGTCCTAATAAAATCTGAGCAGGCTGGATAAATTTCCTAAAGCATTTTCATAGAATATGAAATTACAAGTCCCTTGCCACTCTCATCTTAACTTTTTCATATCTATAACCACAAGTGATCCTCATATAATCTTATCCTCTCTATCTTTGATATCAATGCTCTTTTCTTTCATTTTTGTATTTGCATAGCAGATGAGTACAATGTAGAAACTCATTTGTAGACATTTAATGATTTTCTTTCTAAACTGAAGAAAAGAAAGCACTGCTTCAGTGCAAACATATTTTGGAGACACATTCTACTCCTTGTAGAACATATGTACTTTGTAGAAAGATCTACTCTACTGCTTTTATTTACTTTAACTCAACAAAATTTATTTTAATCTCCAATACCTACTCATTTAATCCAGAATTCCTCTATTTACTAAAAACCACTGTCCCTATTTCAGTCCTGAATTAGTAAGAAGCCCCAAATTCTCTTTATCAGTTTACCATGACCTAATCCCATCACCACCCATTTCCTCCCTTGAAAACAGATCCAGTTTCTAAAATGCTTGCAAGGGTAAAACAAGTGAGACACAAGATACAAAGGAGATCTAAGATCTCATAGCACTCAGGTCGGTCTGTGTAAGCTGGAGAGACTGGTCCTATTTCTTGGGCTATTTTCAACTTAGTTCCAGCCTATTTTTGTCATGCCAGAATATGAACTCATTTTGATAACCAAGTCAGCACTTTTTGAAAAGGTACAGTGAGGCAAGATTTTTTAGAAGAAGGTAATCAATGACTTTATACCTATTTATCTGTTTATCTAACTTTGTGCATCAAGATTGAAGGATAAAAACAATACACAAATTTGCCATAAGAAATCTCCTTACTAATGTCCTCTTCCTCATTGCACATTTCAAGCCAAATGGCCAAAAGAGGATTTTCTTCTTCTGCCTCCTTGCTACAGCACATTTAAAATTTCATTAAGCAAAGAGTGGTTTCCTTTCCACTTCTTATAAATTTGGTATATCTTCCCACCTAGACCACACGTGGAATCACTCACCTGGAATTTCGGACAGGAATGTATTTCTTGTTCCCTGATTCTGTAGTAAGATAGCATGGTTTTAAATGAACATGATAACCACATTACATAACCCAGTAACATTTCTAAACCACAATTTTTTCTAAATTTACATGATTTCAGACATACTGAGGACCCTTATTAGTCATCAAGGAGCCTAATATCTATTTTTAAGTGAGAAGGCCACAATACAGTAGGATAAACTTCAGAAAGTTGCCTTTATCTAATTTATTGACGTCGTAGCAGTCAAAAAGAATCCCGCTTGTTTTTAATGCTTTTTCAGTAGATCTGTTATGGATAACACTGTTGGTCATACAGCTCATGTGGATCCTGATTCTTTTTACTCTCAGGTCTGTTATCTATAAAGTCTTGTGTAATTTCAAGGGGAAATGTTCCAAAATGTCTACATAGAAAAATAAATAAGATTTTTCTTTCCTTACAGAATAGAAACAGTATTCTTTTAATTTGGGCCTTCAATGAAAACAGTGGGTTTTGGTTACTGAAGCGAATGTTTCCTTTAAGAATGTTTACTGAACTGCAAACGTTTTACTAAGAAATGTGAGCTTTATTTAGTTATCTGTTGTTATTATGAGATCAAAGTAAAATAATCTAATTCTCAAAGCATCCTTTTCAAACCTCAACGTTTTTTTTTACCTCAGGAAATTGATGTCATAAACATATTTTCCATGTCCTGCAAAAAAACATTTTTTTCCAATGAAATTGCTAAAAGTATTCACATATTTAATATAAATATATTTAAATGTTTTAAACACAACTAACTATAAAACACTGATGAAAGAAATCAAAGAGGACACAAACAGATGGAGAAATGTGCCGTGTTCGTGGATTGGAAGAATCAATATAGTGAAAATGAGTATACTACCCAAAGCAATCTATAGATTCAATGCAATTCCTATCAAGCTACCAGAGGTCTTTTTCAGAGAATTAGAACAAATAATTTCACAATTTGTATGGAAATACAAAAAACCTCGTACAGCCAAAGCAATCTTGAGAAAGAAGAATGGAACTGGAGGAATCAACCTACCTGACTTTAGGCTATACTACAAATCCACAGTCATTAAGACGGTATGGTACTGGCACAAAGACAGAAATATAGATCAACGGAACAGAATAGAAAGCCCAGAGATAAATCCACGCATCTATGGACACCTTATCTTTGACAAAGGAGGCAAGAATATACAATGGAGAAAAGACAACCTCTTTAACAAGTGGTGCTGGGAAAACTGGACAGCCACTTATAAAAGAATGAAACTAGAACACTTTCTAACACCATACACAAAGATAAACTCAAAATGGATCAAAGATCTAAGCATAAGACCAGAAACTATAAAACTCCTAGAGGATAACATTGGCAAAACACACTCTGACATAAACCAAAGCGGGATCCTACATGACCCACCTCCCAGAATATTGGAAATAAAAGCACGAATAAACAAATGGGACCTAATTAAAATTAAAAGCTTCTGCACAACAAAGGAAACTATAAGCAAGGTGAAAAGACAGCCTTCAGAATGGGAGAAAATAATAGCCAATGAAGCAAAGGACAAACAATTAATCTCAAAAATATACAAGCAACTGCTGCAGCTCCATTCTAGGAAAATAAATGACCCAATCAAAAAGTGGGCCAAAGAACTTAATAGACATTTCTCCAAAGAAGACATAAAAATGGCTAACAAACACAAGAAAAGATGCTCAACATCACTCATTATCAGAGAAATGCAAATCAAAACCACAATGAGGTATCACTTTACACCAGTCAGAATGGCTGCAATCCAAAAGTCTACAAGCAATAAATGCTGGAGAGGATGTGGAGAAAAGGGAACTCTCTTACACTGTTAGTGGGAATGCAAACTAGTACAGCCACTATGGAGAACAGTGTGGAGGTTCCTTAAAAAGCTGCAAATAGACCTGCCGTATGACCCAGCAATCCCACTGCTGGGCATATACACCAAGGAAACCAGAATTGAAAGAGACACGTGTACCCCAATGTTCATCGCTGCTTTGTTTACAATAGCCAGGACATGGAAGCAACCTAGATGCCCACCAACTGACGAATGGATAAGAAAGCCGTGGTACATATACACAATGGAATATTACTCAGCATTAAAAAAAAATTCATTTGAAGCAGTTCTACTCAGATGGACGAAACTGGAGCCCATTATCCAGAGTGAAGTAAGCCAGAAGCAAAAACAACAATATAGTATATTAACGCATATATATGGAATTTAGAAAGATGGTAACGAGAACCCAGCATGTGAGACAGCAAAAGGAACGCAGATGTATAGAATAGACTCGTGGACTCTATGGATGAGGGAAAGGGTGAGATGATATGGGAGAATGGCATTGAAACATGTTAATTATCATATGTCTAATCAATCGCCAGCCCAGGATTGATGCTCGGGGCTGGTGCAATGAGATTTCCCGGGGGGAGGGAGGAGGGAGGGGGGTTCTGGAGGGGGAGCATATGTAAACCCATGGTGATATCATGTCATTGTATGGCAAAACTAATAAAAAAAATTAAATAGTAATAAAATAAAAGCTGAAATTAATATATAAAAAGAAAAAAAATGTTTTAAACACAACTAAGTATAATAATCTGCTGAGAAATTTGATGAGGTAATACAGATTAATTAAGAAATGAGTCTTGGTGAGATTAATATTAATTTCTGGAAGGCATTTATACCACTCAAGCTCACCACTATACCATTAATGCTGCTGCTAAGTCACTTTAGTCTTGTCTGACTCTGTGTGACCCCATAGATGGCAGCCCACCAGGCTCTGCTGTCCCTTTGATTCTCCAGGCAAGAACACTGGAGTGGGTTGCTATTTCCTTCTCCAATGTATATGAAAGTGAAAAGTGAAAGTGAAGTTGCTCAGTCATGTCTGACTCTTCTTGACCCCATGGACTGCAGCCTACCAGGCTTCTCTGTCCATGGGATTTTCCAGCAAGAGTACTGGAATGGGTGTGAGACTGATAATTTCTGGATGAATGGAGGAATAAGAAATTCAAAATCAGGAAGAAAAACAGTAGAGCATATTTTAATGATTCTCAACAAGGGAGGAACCCAAAATTCATAGGCCTTCTATATTAAAAAATAAAGTGTACAAAACAAAATACGAATAAAGGGAAAAACTTGGCAATTTCTTGGCTGGTGAAATGATATTCTTAAGCCAATCCTCTCTAAATTAGTTTATATATTTAATAAAATAGATACTTGGGAGATGAAATTTGGGCTAAATTCAGTTAAAATTCAATTAGATAAAATAAATACATAAAAATAATTTAACAGGTTTGATAATAAGACTCATAAAAGGGTCATGCAGTTTTAGATTTGAAATCTAGTATAAAGTCATATTAATTACAAGTATGGTACTTGTACAAAATAAATGACCAAAGAGATAGGAAGAAGTAAGAGAAATTGAGTTGACTTTTACTATCTTTCAAAAAAATGGCTTTGGTCAAATAATCTAGCCTTGAAAAGCCACAGTTCCCTCATATAAAAAATTAATTTATAAGATTTTTACAAGAACAAAATAAAATAATACATGTAAAACATTGTTTAAAAGTACAAAAAATATCAGCTAAAGTTATCACAGAATAGAAACTCTAATAATCCATTCAAGAATATAACAACACAGTATGTGTCATAACTGAATATTTTGCATCTCTAAGGAACTAGCAGGTTATGACATAAAGGGATAGCAGTGTGTTTATGTAAAAATATAGATTCTTATCTTGCCCCATGAATAAAAATACGGTACAGTTGGGTGAAAGATTTGATTGTAAGAAATGAAGTCAAAGGGAAGACAGTAATCAGGTTATGTAAGTACTAAAGTTTTGAAGAATTCAAGGTCCTTCTCAGCAAAATTCCTAAGGCAGAAGCCATAAAGTGAAGACACTATTGTCAAGTGAAGGCAGTATTATCATTGTTTGTCTTCATTTTTCTTTACCCAGCATCTTACACTGAGGGCCACCTCATTTTTTTGATAGAATTCTTCCTTAGGAGCCTCACACTCATGGGATGACCCAGAGGGATGGAATCAGGAAGGAGGTTGGAGGGGGGTTCTGGAAGGGGAACACATGTAAACCCACAGCAGATTCATGTCAATGTATGGCAAAACCAACACAATAATGTAAAGAAAAAAGTCTTTCTTGAATTTGTTACAATAAAAAAATTTTTAATATTAAAAAAAGAGACAGTCTTGGTTTTCTCCTATCTCAAGAGTCACTGTTGTGTCTCCTAAATATCCACTTTTCTCTGATCTCTTAATGATTAAATATATGGTGCTCTCTTCTTGGTCCTCTTTCCTCTCTATCATCTCATGAATTCCTTGGAATTGGTACTATATATGGGGCTTTCCTCATAGCTCAGTTGGTAAAGAATGTGCCTGCAATGCAGGAGACTGGGGTTCAATTCCTGGATTGGGAAGATCCCCTAGAGAAGGAAATGGCAACTCACACCAGTATTCTTGCCCAAAAAATCCCATAAACAGAGGAGCCTGGCAGGCTACTGTCCGTGGGATCCCAAGAGTTGGACACAACTTGGCGACTAAAGCACCACCAAATACTATATATACTCTGCTACCTTAGTGTCTAAACAACAACAAATACTGTTACTTCTAAATCCGTATCTTTAGCATAGACTTCCTTTCCCAAATCAATTCTTATATAAACTGCCTACATGTAAGGGAGGGAGTTATAGGAACCATGAAGTGCAGATTTATGTAGTTCAATATGCTATCAATCATTCCTTCATTTTCTGTACATACATGCACACACACATACATCACAGAGGCAGACCTCAGAGGTCTGCAGGCTCCAGACTACCACAAAGAAGTAAAGACTGCAATGAAACAAGTCACATACATGTTTCGGTTTCCTAATACATATAAAAACAATATTTACACTATACTTTTGCTATTAAGTATGCAATAGCACTATGTCTAAAAAAAAATCATGTATATACTTTCATTAAAATATAATACTGTTGAAAAAATGGCACCAATGGCCTTCCTCAACAAAGGATTATCACAACCCTTCAAGTCAATAAAATAATAAAAATAAACAAATAATAAAGTACACTGGAATAAAATATGATGTGTGTGTGCATGCTTAGTCACTTCAGTTGAGTTCAACACTTTGTGACCCTGTGGACTGTAGCCTGCCAGGCTCCTCTGTCCTTGGGATTCTCTAGGCAAGAATACTGGAATGGGTTGCCATGCTCTCCTCCAAGGGATCTTCCCAATCCAGGGATCAAAACCATATCTCCTGCATCTCCTCCATTGGCAGGCAGGTTCTTTGCCACTAGCACTACCTAGGAAGCCCTTAAAATACACATAAACAGACAGACACACACAGACACAGACACACACACACACACACACACACACACACACACACACATATATACATATATATATATATATTCACACATATATGAATGAAAATGACGTATTCTAGCAGCTAATACTAATACCCCCCCTTAGGCAGGATTATAAGTCATTAATTTTCCTTTGTACTAATTTATATTTTCCAAATATTTGAAAATCAATACAATTTTTTAACCACTAAAAACTAATAGGGGTGATGTCACCATAATGATAACATAGGTCATTTTTTACTTTGCCCCCCACCCCAGGAAGAACAGCTAACAATTATTCATGGGCAAGACAGTTATGAGAATTCTAGAAAACAGGGCAAAGGCTGAGCACCTTTGTACCACAGACACCAAAAGAAACCTCATTAATAGGTAGGAAAAGTGGCTACAGGCTGACCACCTGGCCTTTCCCCCAGGCTGGAGCAGCATTATGCCACGAGTTCTCCCCTGAGCCCATGACACTGCCAGTGGGAAAGAGAACCCAGGGAAACACCCAGTCTCCACTCAGTGCTGCGGATCACTTTGTGTGAACCCTTGCTCTGACCTTGCCCCACAGGGATTTCAGGAGAATCTTCAGAGATCACGCACTGGGAATCTGACCGTGACACAAAAGAGGGTGGGTGATGCTTGCAACAACAGCACTTGGATCTCGGCAGCTCGAGTGCCTACCTGCAGAATCTAAGTAGTACTGTCAGCCATCAATTTTGCTGAACTGTGGGACCAAGTTCCTGTTGCAGTCTTACCAGGGAAAAAGACAGGTATAGGTCTTCCTGAGTTAGACCCTCAATCAAGAAGTTTTGGTGGCTCTAAGAGTTTCCGTAGTCATGTACGGATGTGAGAGTTGGTCCATAAATAAGGCTGAGCATGAAAGAACAGATGTTTCAAATCGTGGTGCTGGAGAAGAGTTTTGAGAGTCCCTTGGACTGCGAGGAGATCAAACCAGTCAAACCAGTCAATATTCAGGAAATCAACCCTGAATATTCACTGAAAGGACTGATGCTAAAGCTGAAGCTCCAATATTTTGGCCACCTGATGCAAAAAGCCAACTCACTGGAAAGGACCCGATGCTGGGAAAGACTGAAGGCGGGAGGAGAAGGGGACGGCAGAGGATGAGATGGTTAGATGACATTGCTGATTTAATGGATAAATTCGAGCAAACTTTGGGAGATGATGGAGGACCGAAAAGCCTGGCATGCTACAGTCCTTGGGGTCACAAAAGAGTTGGACATGACTTAGTGACAGAACAACAACAGCAACAAAAGGATTTGATTTGCCCATCCCCAGGCAAGGTAGCTGAGTCACAGACCAACAAGCTTCAGAGTGTGACCCTAGAACCCACCTTATGAGAAAGGCTAGTGAGAACACTTAGAAGTTGCCTAGCCTAGCAACACTGGAGCTGAGAAGCAGGCAGGCAATGCAGATCTTCCACAGAGCAGAGCTATTACTGGGCAGGGAGGTTTCCCCTACAACACCCAGGCAAGGAGTTAATCCATAGCCTCATCTTTGCCACTTTTATTCAACATAGTACTGGAAGTCCTTGTCAAAATAATCAGGCAAGAAAAGGAAAAGACATGATAATTGGAAAGTAAGAAATAAAACCATCTCTATTTGCAAATGATATGATTTTACATATTGAAAATCCTAAAGACTCCACTAAAAACCTGTTAAATGTAACTGTATGTGCTCAGTCACTTCAGTTGTGTCCAACACTATGAAATCTTAGGACTGTAGCCTGCTAAGCTCCTCTGTCCATGGTATTCTCCAGGCAAGAATACTGGAATGGTTTGCCATTGATATCTTCCCAATCCAAGGATCAAACCCACATCTCTATGTCTCCTGCCTTGGCAGGCGGGTTCTCTATCACTGGCACTACCTGGGAAGCCCAGTTAAATGTAATTAACAAATTTATTAAAGTTGAAGGATACAAAATTAATGTGCAGAAAATCAGAAACATTGCTGTATAGTAACAACAAATTATCTGAAAAATAAATAAAGAATATCATCCATTTTACAATAACACCCCCCAAAATAATTAGGAATAAACTTAACAAGGAGGTAAAAGATCTTTACTCTGAAAAGTACAAGACATTGATTCAAGAAATCTAAAGATTTCTTAGACACATAAATGGAAAGGTTTCCCATGTTCATAGATTGAAGAATTAATATTGTTAAAACAACAATATTACCAAAAGCCATCGATACATTCAATGCAATTCCTGTTGAGTTTCCAATGACATTTTTTATAGAAGTGGAAAAAATATTCTAAAAGTTACATGAAGACAAAAAAGGAAAAGCAATCCTTTGAAAGAAGAACAAAACAGAGGGTATCATATTTCCTGATTTTAAGTTATAGCATGAATGCTTAGTAATCAAAACAGTATGATATTGACAAAAACAGACTAATAGATCAATGGAACAGAATCAAGATTCAGGAATTTGCCATATGGCTCAGGGAACTCAAACAGGGGCTCTGTATCAGCCTAGAGGGGTGGGATGGGGAGGGAGATGGGAGGGAGTTTCAAAAGGGAGGGGATATGTGTACATCTATGGCCGATTCATGTTGAGGTTTGACAGAAAACAGCAAAATTCTGTAAAGCAATTATCTTTTAATAACAAATAAATTAAATTTAAAAAGTCCCCAAATAAACCAATTATGTAAGTTCAACCAATATTTAACAAAGAACCCCAGAAGACTCAATGGAGAAAGGACAATCTTTTGAATAAATGGCACTGGGACAATGGATTTTCACAGCTAACCGAATTAAAGAAGGCCCCTGTCTTACATCACTAACAAAAAGTAAGTTGAAATGAATTAAAGATTTAAACATAAGATCTGAAAATATGAAATTTCTAGATGAAAACATAGGAAAACAATGCTTCTTGACATTTACTTTTTGAATATGACACCTAAATACAAATAACAAATTTAAACATACACCCCAATGTACATAGCAGCACTGTTTACAATAGCGAAGACACTGGAAGCCATCCAAGTATCCATCGACAGAAGAATGGATAAAGAAGAAATGGTACATATATACAATGGAATATTACTCAGACATAAAAAAGAGTGAAATAATGCCATCTGCATAACATAGATGTACCTAGAGATTATCATACTAAGTGAAGTAAATCAGACAGAAAAATAAAAGTATTATATCATAACACTTATATGTGGAATCTGAAAAATTATGCAAATGAACTTATTTACAATACAGAAACAGACTCATGGACATAGAAAAAGTAAGGTAATAGTTACCAAAGGGGAAAGGACAGGGGAGGGATAAATGGGAGCTGGAGATTAGCAGATATACATTACCATACATAAAATAGATAAACAACAAGCACTTACTGTATAGGAAAGGAAACGATATTCATTACCTTATAGTAATCTACAATGGAAAAATATTTAGAAAAGAATATATGTATATAAAATATATACATATATATATATGTGTGTGTGTGTGTGTGAATACATATACATATCTATGTATAACTGAAAAACTCATAGAATTCAATTGCAAAAATTCCAAATAATTTATTTTTAAAAATGGGCAAAAAAATCTGAATAGACGTTTATCCAAAGATGATATATGAATAGTAAACAGGGACAGTGACTGCAGCCATGAAATTAAAAGATGCCTCCTCCTTGTAAGAAATGTTATGACCAACCCAGACAGCATATTAAAAAGCAGAGACATTACTTTGTCGACAAAGGTTTGTCTAGTCAAGGCTATGGCTTTTCCAGTGGTCATGATATGGCTTTCCAGTATGCATGTGAGAGTTGGACCATAAAGAAGACTGAGTACTGAAGAAATGATGCTTTTGAACTGTGGTGTTGGAGAAGACTCTTGAGAGTCCCTTGGACATAAAGGATATCAAACCAGTCCATCCTAAAGAAAATCGACCCTGAATATTCACTGGAAGGACTGATGCTGAAGCTGAAGCTCCAATACTTTGGCCACCTGATGTGAAAAGCCGACTCATTGGAAAAGACCCTGATGCTGGGAAAGATTGAAGGTGGGAGGAGAAGGGGATGACAGAGGATGAGATGGTTGGATGGTATCATCGACTCAATGGACATGAGTTTGGGCAAACTTCAGGAGATGGTGAAGGACAGGCTACGTTGCAGTCTATGAGGTCACAAAGAGTCGGATACAAATGAACGACTGAGCATCAAAATGAAAAGATGTTCAAAATCAATGATTGTTAGGGAAATGCAACTAAAAATCACTTCAGTTATCACTTTAAACATTTTAGAGTGATAATCAGCAAAAAAGAAGAGATAGCAAATGCTGGTGAGGATGTGGGGAAACAGGAACCCTTGTGCAATATTGGTGGATTTATAAACTGCTACAAATACTACACAAAACAGTATGGAGAACCCTTAAAAAATTAAAAATATAGCTACCATGTGATCAGGGTGTTCTACATCTGAAAACATATCCAAAAGAAACAAAAATTAAGTTGAAAAGATATTTGCACCTCCAAGTTCACTGCAGTATTATTTACAATAGTCAAAGCATGGAAACTAATTGTCCACTGATGGATGAATAAATTTAAAAGTTGAGCTATATATATATAAATAGATACATAATTAAATAGTATGCATAATATTATATAGTTATATATTTTATGATATATTTTCTAGATTATATACTATATAATATACAGATATTATACAATATTCAATACATAAATATATTTATACTTATATAAATTTATTATAATATACTACATAATATATAAATATTGGTGCTAGTGGTTAAGAGCCTGCCTACCAATGCAGGAGACAAAGAGACGTGGGCCATGGGTTCAATTCCTGGGTCAGGAAGATACCCTGGAGGAGGGCATGGTAACCCACTCCAGTATCCTTGTCTGGAGAATCACATGGACAGAGGAGACTGGCAGCCTACAGTCCACAGGGCCGCAAAGGGTCGACGTGACTGAAGCAACTTAGCATGCAATATATAAATATTATATAAATTGTATTCTATGTATTCAATACATAATATATAATATATTATTATTATATTATTTATATATTGTATATGCTAAATATACTGCATATAATATATAAAATACATAACATATTAATACAATATGCAATTTAAGTAAAATATTAAATTCATTATATTTATTAACTATATATAAGAATTCTAGTACATATTCTATATAATGTATAACATAAATTATATACACTATAATACCTATATAATATCTATATCTAATATATATCTGTAACATATTTTTTACACAATTTATATTCTACATGTTAAATAATAGATACTATATATTATACAATGTATATAATATATACTATATTACACATAGTATAACAATAATGTCACATACTGTTAAATAACAGACACAATGTATTACACAATGTATATGATATATACTATATTACAAATAGTTTGATAATAATGTCACATACTATAAATACTAAAATATTTATATATAATTATTTAAACATTGTATATTTATTTAAATAATTAAAAGTATGTTTATATATTAAATGATATAATTATTTTAAATATTAATATACAATATAATGTAAAATGTACAATATAGTATATATGTATAATATTATATATATATATATTGGAATAATGTTCACTCACAAATAAAACTATGAAATTCTGCCATTTGCAAAACACAGATGGACCTTGATGGCATTATGCCAACTAAAGTAAGTCACACAGAGTGATACTGTATGTTCTCACTGTGGAAGCTAAAACCCAAAGAAACCCAAACAAACAAAACCCCACCAAACTGATAGAAACACAGGTCAGAGCTGGTGTGGGGAGAAGAGAACTTGGAGGAAGGTAGTAAATATGTACGAAGTCCAGGTGTAAGATGAATAATTACTAGGGTGAAATGTATGTTATGGTGACTACAGTTACCACTGCTGTGTGATATATCTGAAAGATGCCAGGGTAAACCCTGAAAATTCTCATAACAAGGAATTCTTTTTCCTTTTTTGCTTTTACCTTTTTTTTTTTAATTAAACATTTTTTTTATTAGTTTTGCCAAACAATGACATGATATCACCATGGGTTTACATATGCTCCCCCTCCAGAACCCCCCTCCCTCCTCCCTCCCCCCGGGAAATCTTGTTGCATCAATCCTGGGCCGGCTATTGCTTAGACATATGATAATTAACATGTTTCAATGCCATTCTCCCATATCATCCCACCCTTTCCCTCATCCACAGAGGCCCTGAGTCTATTCTATACATCTGCGTTCCTTTTGCTGTCTCGCATGCTGGGTTCTCGTTACTGTCTTTCTAAATTCCATATATATGCGTTAATATACTGTATTGTTGTTTTTGCTTCTGGCTTACTTCACTCTGGATAATGGGCTCCAGTTTCGTCCATCTGAGTAGAACTGATTCAAATGAATTTTTCCTTAATGCTAAGTAATATTCCATTGTGTATATGTACCACAGCTTTCTTATCCATTCATCAATTGATGGGCATCTAGGTTGGTTCCATGTCCTGGCTATTGTAAACAATGCAGCGATGAACATTGGGGTACACGTGTCTCTTTCAATTCTGGTTTCCTCGGTATATATGCCCAACAGTGGGATTGCTGGGTCATATGGCAGGACTATTTGCAGTTTTTTAAGGAACCTCCACACTGTTTTCCATAGAGGCTGTACTAGTTTGCAATCCCACCAACAGATGATGGATGCTAACCAAGTGTATTGCTATAATCATCTCACAACAATTTTAAGCAATTAACTGTTATGCCGGATATCTTAAACTTATGCAGCAATGATATCTCAATAAAAGTGGAAAAAACAATTACTACAAAAATGGTTTTATTTAATTTGAAGTCTTTCAAAAGAAACATATAATCATATCCTGATTATTACAGTTCTCATAATTTTTGCAAATTTTTGGGTCAGGATAACTTAAATGTTACCTAGGTGTAAATAACAAATGTAAATTATGTAACAATAATCTGACTCATTTCCTAAGCCATCTGCCATGATTCCCACGTGTTTTGATATATGAAAAAATAATTAATAAACATCATGGTATTTTATGCTGCATTTTTGTCTCATTCCTAATAGCAGACAGACTATGGTGCAAAAGGTAGGTAGGGAGAGGGCAAACAGGCAAGATGCTGTGTTCCGGCTCTCCTCTCGCCTTTTGTGAACAATGACTGCGCCCGCTGAGATCACAACCCAGCCCTGCACACGCGCGTCAGGAGGCGCTGGCCTGGCCGGGGCTGTGTGCAGCGCGCACGGGAGCGGCGCCCGGAACGTGGCGGCGTTACTGCCGGGTCGCGGTTGTGCCCGCTGGGCGAGCCGCGCGCAGAGGACGCCGCGCGTCTGCTGCGGGCGCTGCTGCTCGGCCACCGACAGCACGGCTGCGGCTGCTGGGCCGGCGGCAGAGACGCGCGCCTGCGTTCCTGCGGCTCCCCGCATCTCCTTCCAGCCTCAGGCGGGCTCCCCGCCTACCCTACGCTCAACGAACAGTGTGCGCAGGGAGACACAGCAAGACAACTGGCGTCACCAACAGGATGACGTGGTTTATTAACATGACTAATAAACATGTATGAACAGCAGTTAATAAATGATTTTGATTAAATAAGCATTCTAAAATAATGATAAATGCTCATTTTTATAGGCATAATTTCCATTTTATAGTCTGTTCTACATTGAAGAGGTTTATAAATACATGGGAAAGAAAACAACTTTTTTTTTTTTCCAGTCTGGGATTCTACATGTTCGACTTGGTCCTCATCCTCTGTTGTCTTTCAGTCTTCAATCTAATATTTACGAATACTATTAACTTTAATATTCTAAAATGATTATTTAAAAAATGAACCAGTGTGAGCTAATACTGTATACCACTCCCAGAACTAGAATATGTGTTATTCAAGCTTATAACTAGAATATATGCAGTATATGAGAAAATTTTTCAAACGGTAAAGCTAAAGCATTCTTGAATTTTGGTTATTATATGTATCAGTGATTCTAATTGTGTGTGTGCTTGTGTGTGTGTATGTGCATACACACGTGTTTTGTTATCAGTGCTGAGCCTATAACCATTAATTGATTACAATAAACCAAAAGGCAGTCATGAGAATAATACTACTTTATGTTCAACATCAAATTGATGAATTTCAAACCAATATTTTTAAGAAAAAAAATCTGTCAAGTTACATTAATGGGCAAGAGTGTATATATTTATAAAGTTTCCTTGCAAATAGAAATTTTCATGACAGAAAAATTAAGAAAAAAGAAACATTAAAAGATATTTAAAGAAAAAATAACTTAATGTGTTTTTCTATGAACAACAGGGCAAAACAGCAAGATTTCCAAATTAAAGGCAGTTGTATGAAGAAGGATGTGACAAATACTTGGTTGAAAATAAGATATTGAAAGCAAGATTGAAACAACTGGATGAGACAGAATGAATCAGAGAGATGCTCAAAGAGGTAGTGAGTTCTGAAATTTTCATCTATGTCACAGCAAGAGTCATATCATAACCTGGCCCTAATTTCCACCAACAATAATCAATTTTTATAACATTTGCCTACCTAACCAGCTTGGATTAACTGCCTTGGCAGAGACAGAGCCTTTTGGGGCATCTCTTTCTTGGTGAGTTTCAGGCTTACATCTAAGTGTAACCCACTACATAAAGATTAAATGCTTTCATGTTTAGCATTTTAGAACCAAATTCATGCATGCTATTTTTAAATACTGATTATATGAATTCCAGTTTAAAATGCCATCTAGCTCAGAAGGAGTGTTTTCTAACTGTCCCTTCAATGTCTGGATATAGAATAGGTATATTCTACATCTACATGCAGGCAGATGCTTTACCATCTGAGCAACCAAGGAAGTCCCTACATCTGTATATATATAGACATACACCATCTCACCTGGTGACGGATAGTCAAAATCAGAGAGATACCTATATTAATAAAAAGATGTCGGAGATAAACAAAAGAAAACAAAATCATTCATGTTTTCTTATCTTTCATCACTGATACAAGCAATCCTGCTGCTGCTGCATGGCAAAAAAATAGAAAGGAACTTTGTTCATCTTTTCTTGCTGACATTTATGACTCAAAGCCTTGATTACAGTACTCAAAAGCTGAACTGTGCTAAACTTTTGCTGGACTCCCTGTTATCTTTTATTCACTTATTTTGATCTCAAAAGTACTTTTTAATTGAAGTATAGTTGCTTTATAATATTATATTAGTTGACCTATTTTATTTCTTTTTTCCACTTCTTTTTATAAAATATTTTAATTGCATTATAATTGTTTTCCTATTCATTTATTTATTTATGATAAATTACACCTCATTCCACCTGAAAATGTTTTTCAACATAATACTGTAATGGAGAAAGACAACTGTGCAGCAAAAAGCAAAAAGATAAAAACCAAAAGAACCCCCTCCCCCAAAAAACTATTTCCTACTCAAAATGCTTCTGGAGGTACTGAGTTAAACTAAAACATTTTTCTCCATAGCAGGACTGCTTAGAGATTTTATATCTGAATCGAGTATCTAAAATGGTATCTAATAAAATGAATATTTGTCAAATAAATTAATGATGTATTTTGTAAAACCTCTGTAGGGGCATCCAGTTTGCAACTTTTTATTTTCTTTCTTGCCCATTGATTTCTATCGAGGTCTTTAATAGATGTTGAATAAATGAACAGCATCTAAAGCATGTATTTACAAATTTATACATTTGTAAAGCAATGCTTTATCCTCTAGCTCTTTGAGTAACAAATGTTATTATTATTGTTATTAGTGTATCAGCAGTAGTAATAGTTTTAATTGCAATGGCTGTAATACTATGAAGTATTAACCACATGCACCGTTACCAAGACAAATGTCCTAGAGATTCTGCACCTCATCTCAGTTTGCAAAATCTGAGGATACGTAAACCATTGTACACAGTCTACAGGTGTAGAACTGAGAAGGGAATTTGAAACCTAAAGAATTTTCTTTGAGAACCTCAAGAATCAATTACATGAGGACGTATTTGCTGTTTGGTAGCATTTAAATGTGGTTTAGTGAGAGTCAATATGAAGAAATGAATGCTTTTTTGTAAAAATTAGGTAAATGATTTGGTTTTTCTACAAGAGAATAATAAACATATGGAAAACATCATGAAGAAAGGCACATTAGCTAAATGTATATTAAATTTAAGAGAAAAAGGCAAATGATGTTGCTTTAGGGAAAAGCTAAATGTTGCCAGTTCTACTATCTTTGCTACCAATCAACGTGGTTCTATTATTTGTGGAATTAGAACTCATTTGTTTTACTCTGTTTTACCCAGTTATGAAGACTCAAATCATTTGAGTGGAGAAAAACAGAGACTGTACAATTGTTTAGTATTAAGGAGATTAAATAATTTGTCCACTGGTGTTTTACTTAGGTACTTGGGAATATGCAGGAGGGTGAGACTCACTTTTTACATAAAAATTAAGACAAGTATATTGGACTATGTACGTTCCTTCCATTACTGAAATGCTGCACGTTTTGTCACCTCATTTTCTTGCTCTTTTGGGTTTGGGTAGTTATAAATATCTCCCATTCAAATCTAGAGTCTCAATTATTTCTCTATATTAAAGAATACCTGATCGTTATGAATTCTTGACTCCCATACAAGCATGTACAGTCCTTTAAGTCTGTTTAAATAATAAAAAGTACAATAAAACCTGGGAACCCAAGAAAGATCCCTCTATTACACGATTAGTAGTGCTTTCCAGACCGAGGGGGGATGTTCCATTTATAACTCTCGTTTGTTTCCGACCATCGTGGCCAAGTTTCCACTTACTGCGCGTCTCCTTGCCATCATCTTAACTTCCAGTTTGGAGCTCTGTAAACTGTTTCTCAACCCTTAAATTAAAGCAAATGATATCCACTCCACATGTACCACCAATTTGACTAGAAGCCACTTCAAAGATTCCATTTTAAAGAATGAAGTATGGCCAGTGCTTCCTGAAGCCAAAGTTTGCCTGCTTCATAATGAAGTGGAACTTTCTCTGATTTCCCTTCTGTTTAAACACTGGCAGCTTTTTTTGCCTAAGGCATATTTTTTCTCCTCCACGCGAGGTAATCCTAGTTATTGTTGTTGCTGCTGCTTTTATTGGGGAGGAGACAGAATACAGGAAACGGGGAGGGGTCCAGGCTGACACTGTATTACTCTGTGCTGCTGGGGGACCAGTACATGTGGGCCTGCAAAGACATCCCATGTCTAGATGAACACAGACCTCCCACTGTCACTGGCTTATCAAACTGGATGCCACTGTTGGAACATGGCAAACTCTACAACTCTCGTGGTTAGCTCCCCCGGTGGGTCTCTGCTTTTGGACCATTTCCTCAAAAGTTCACTTGAACTGGCCACTTGGGCTACACAGTGCTTCTTACACAAGCCGCTTTGACCCTCTCCTCTGCCTGCTCACACAGTGACTCCACTTCAGGTTCCCAGCTGTGCCCACCGCTCACCTCCCACATATACTTAGAGCTCGTGCACATAGCAAAGGAACAAAACACACAATGCCCAGTGCTTGAGGACATGCTCCCCACTAACGTGTACAAGAACAGAGCAGAATACCCACCCGTCCCCTGACACACACCCACACATATCCATTCACACACAGACACACGCACACACATACATAGACAGCTACACACACAGACACATCCACGTCCGCACATATACACATACATACATACACACAGAGACACACACAGACATACTTACACACAGATTCCAAACAGTTCAGCTTAAATTTAAGCTATGTTCCTTCTGACAAGATTTATATTCTTCCCGGCACCTACAGGTATTACTAATCCACAGCCACTCATCTGCTTGGGTCTTTCATATTCTGCAGGCGAGGTGAACTTGAATCCTAAATCCACATCAGAGCCAACAAGCTAGGAAGTGTGAAGGGAGCTTGTGTATTCCTCCTTTACTCACAGCCAAGGCCATGAGAATGACTATGCTTGCCGTCTTCTTCCTTTGTGAGCTGGAAGTTTTGCTGGTTCATCCTTTTTGACTGAGGATGTGGTATTTGGTGGGGCTCAGGTTCTGACCTTTGCTCCCCATCTTGCTTGGGCTGAGGGTTCTTTCCTACACCTGCCCCCCACCCCCACGGCGTGGCTATTAATAGAATGAATGGGCAAACGCTCCAGAACTGGAGTTCTCATCTCTTTGTAAATGGAGACTTTGCAGCTCAACTAACTCAGCAAATGTAAAGTTCAGCTCCCCTCTGAATAACGTTATTAGTTGAGTTTCAGCTCCTGGGACATCATCCTCCCTCTACAAGGCCTTTTGCCCGAGTGGTGTTTCATCTGCTTGAACATTCTTTCCACACACTGATGCCCCCCCACCCCAACGCCCCTGATGGAGGTTGCTTTCTTTTCATTTTTTTCCCCCCTATTCTTCTGTCGCAACCTCCAGCACGTGAGATCTCAGTTTGGTGACTAGGGATGAGGCTGCACCCTTTGCAGAGGGAGTATGGAGTCTTAGCCAATGGACCACCAGGTAAGTCCCTCTTCTCACTCTTTGTATCTGATTTTAAACTCCTCAGATAGGCCTTCCTTAACTGTCACAATCACAATAGGGCATCAGCAATATTTTGCACTGGAGCATTTTCAAGAGGCATAAAGTTTAAGAATTAGATGTTTGGATTTCCAGGATTTCCATTATAGCCCTGGATTCCGCCAAACTAAGGTATCATTCATGATGCAGTAAATATGATACATGAATAAAATATAACTCAAAGCATTACCATGCAGAGGATATATCCATATACGAAATGAGAGAGACACACAGATGCACACGCACACACAAAGACCTCTGCAGGAACTTGCTGGTGAGGAACACTTAATAAGTTACAGTTGCAGCTGAACACAGAATCCTGAAGCAGTGCCTAGTTCTCTATTGTTTTAAAAACTAGAAAAGAGAAGGAAAATTGTCAAAATTCCCACGCCCCAAAGTCCATGGGATATCATTTTTTCTTCTAATTCAATACAGTGTTCCTTGCCTGCTTCCAGAGGATAAATAAGGATTTGTGCACATATGTTACAAAGTCCAAATAAGCCCTTGTGGGGCTTGATCTTCACAGGGTTTTTTTAAACTTCTGCCAAACAACTGTGCACTGCAGGACAGCGACATTAAGCTTCAGGCATTGATTTTCAGCCTCACCAAAAAAGCTTTCAGACACTCTTATCTTTAGTTGTCAAAATCTTAGGTTCAAAGAACATCCAGTGAATCTATTTTTAGTCAAGTTTAAGAAATAGCACTGATTTAATAATAAATATTTTAAAATGCAATTTATATGTACATTTCAATAAATACATTAAAAAGAACTGAGGTACCATTAGAACTTAATAAGCAATTCCTAATCCTCCAACTTTCTAAATCTCTTGATTTTGATCAGAATATACTTGATAAAAACCAGGGATTCTTTCAAAAGGATGCTTGCCAACATCAGGAAAACATCATAAACAAAATAGTCTATATTTCAGCACCATATTTCCTCATCACAGAGCACCAAATTATCCAAAGAGCATAAGTTACATGATACAACAGTACGTGCTACTATCTCTGTGCTTTGCACCCCCCTATAATGCCATCATTTTTCAGTAAAGCCGAACGCAAGTGAGAGATAAAAGAAATAGACGTAGCCCTGAGAATATTAATGCTTTTAAAAAGAACAAATTCAGAGATTTTACCACATCAAATGAGCTGTAATAAGAGACACCATTGCCCCCAGAAGTATGTGCAATTGACAAATATTTCCTGAGTGTGTGCTGTATGTGAACTACTGTTTAAATGTTATATTCTTAGCAATTTATAATTATTTCACTAAAGTTCTTAATGTGTTCATATGCCAAATAAGTATACACACCTTTACACACACACACACAATTAATACAAAATACCTGAAGGGCCGTGAGGATATTTGCTAAGGCTTGTCCGTAGGTGTCATGACAGTGAACAGCAAGAGCCCTGGGTGGGATTTCTTTCATGACACTTTCCAACATCTTCTTCATGCTTCCTGGAGTTCCCACTCCAATTGTATCTCCCAGGGATATCTCGTAACAGCCCATGCCATACAGTCTCTTAGACACCTACCAGGAAAAGCAAGCAAGTTAAACAATGGAAATGAATAGACTCAACTCCCGTTGTTTCTAAGCAAACATAATCTAGAGATGACCATCACAACTAAGATCACATGCATATTGACAGAAAACATGTATTTTAGTCTTCCCGTCTTTTTCCTTGTTCATGAACCCCATACATTAGATAAGACTTTGAATGACACTTCTGTTGTTCAATCACTAAGTCATGTCTGACTCGTTGCAACCCCAGGAACTGCAGCACACCAAGCTTCTGGTCCTTCGCTGACTGTCAATATTTTTATCTTAAAATTTCTAGCTCATAAACAGATGATCCTGAAACTGGCAAATTTCAAGTTCCCTTCAAGTCAAATAATATTACTTTTGAAGAGCAATATAATTGCTTTAAGACAGCACCATATGTTGACAAAGACACTGCTTGTGCAACAAGACAGGCCTAGATTTAAACCTCATCTATGCTCCTCATATGATGCTGAGCAGAAGATGAACATTTTGAAGCCCCAGTCTCTATTCTGTAAAATACAAACAATAAGACACTTTTATATAGCACGTTCTCTAAGCCTTACTACTTAATTTTTCAAAATGACAATAATAAGCATGAAGTTAGTCTTGAAACACTTGGTTGTGAAAATGAAATGAGAATATATAAAAATCACTTTGTGCAAAATCAGACACCTGGTCACCCCTGAACTCACGCCTTGTGTGTGTCTTCAGTGGCTGCTTTACCCCAGATGCTGCCCTGCATGGTGGGGTGTGACAGGGATGCAGATGTCAAGGGTGCAGGCTCACGGTATTATGGAGTCTGGAGCCAAGTGAGCACAGACCCTAATCAATTCCACTCGGGAATGTGTAAACACAGCTAAAATAATAATTTTAGAACAAAGAAACAGGATTGTAAGAGCATGGAGCACAGGAAATTGACCTAGATCTGTCAAACAGGAAGGGCCTCAGTGCAGCTTGAGACAAAGTGAGCATCAGCTTGTTGGAGAGGTGGCAAAGGAAGGATGTAAGAGGAATATTCAGGTGGAATTTGAGGCAACTACAATATCAAATATGAAAGGCATTCCAAGAAGGAAGGGAGGTCAAGGGAATTCCCTGTTGATCCAGTAACTGGTTCCATGCTTCCACTGTAGGGGATGTGGGTTCAATCCTTGGTCAGGGAACCAAGATCCCCATGGCAGGAGGCAAGGCAAAAAAAAAAAAAAAAAAGAAAGAAAAAGGTCAAATGCAAAGGGCAGTTGCAACAAGAAAGTAAAGACTAAGGGGCAACAGGGCTCCATAAAGCTGGGGAGGAAGGCCCAGAGCAGAGCATTCAAAGAGCAAACAGCTTTGCACACCAGAGTTAGGATTTGGGTTGAGGATTCTATCATAAGAGCAGTATGTGACTGAATGTGCAGTGGTGGTGATATATTTGGATTGATGTTTCAGAAAGGCAGTATCAATCAACATCCAAAACAGGTTGAAGGCACTCAGAAGGGTTACCTAGTCCCGGTAAGAGACTATTACTGGATGGAAACTTGGGTAAAAAAGCATAATGCTGATCCTCCTCTTTCTTCTCCCTTATTTAAGTATATCCATTCAGCTGAGAAATATCCAGGTCTTTGGAATCATATAGAAAGCACAAGGGTGACTGAATTGCTCTCTTTGATTCTGCTGGGATGTTTTATTGCCTCATGTAGATACAGTCATTAACTATATCAAAACTGCCTATTAAATGATGGAATTTCTTAATGGCCATGTAAAGAAAAGTAAAGCTGCCACCCAAGTGATTGAAGGAAAATTCTAAGCATGGAGTCAGGAGAATCCCAGGGTTATAAGAATGGCAGGAAGGAAGGAATGTCACCAGCCCCAAATTATACTAAGAAGTCAAGAGAAGAACTGAATAGGATCTTGCATTTCTTTAAAAAAAAATTATAGAGTTCAGTTGCTTTATAATATTGTGTTAGTTTCTGCTGTACAGCAAAATGAATCAGCTACATTTATACATATATTCCCTCTTGTTGGGATTTCCTTCCCATTTAGCTCACCACAGAACACTAAGTAGAGTTCCCTGTGCTATGTATGTTGAACCAGAAAAACGATACAGATGAACCTATTTGCAAAGCAGAAATACAGAGACAGACATAGAGAACAAACCCATAGACACCAAGGGGAATCTCACATGTCTTGATCCCAGGGCTAAGTCAATGATCTTACATGGAGGGATTCCAGCAGTGTGAAGAGTCACTGGGGGCATGATGAAGAGTTGATGCCACACAGATAGGTGGGCACCGCTGATGCAGACAGCCCTTCGAAGTGTAGGCGTGGTGGATGGAGAGGATTGTCGATAACTAGCCAGCCAAGGATGCTGACTAAAGGAAGGAAGTTTTCAGATGGAAGAGGCTTGCGCATGCTCAGGTGTCAGCAGGAAGGGCTCTGCAGCTGCACACGCAGGGGAGTGAATGAAGGGGAGGGTTCAGTGGAGGGGACATGGTTTGCAAGAGTCATTTCAGAAAGTGAGACCAGGAGCTGGCCCCACTCTGGGGTGGAACTGAAGACCCAGGCAAGGTCACTGGTCACGAATTCCTAATGCTTCTGATCTGCCTGTTCCGTGATTCTCTTTGGCAGCACCCCAGGCACTGTGGAGCAGGAATGAAGAGCCTAAGGCTGTGTGAGGTCTGTCCAGAGGTGGCATGAGGCAGAAGGCAGAAGAGCAAGGGTAAGGGTTTAGGCAGAGTTGGGTTTGGGCTTTTTGTGGAGTCTGAAGTCATATTATTTTGGAAACATTTTTTAAGAAAAGAATATATAACTGTGAATACAAATTAATAACAGACCCTGGGAAGGTCCTGATGTCAGCAAAGGACTTCAAAACTTATGTTGTATGCAGATGCAAAATATGATATACATAGGACAGATAAATAACTAGGTCCCACTGTATAGCACAGGGAAGTATATTCAGTATCTTATGATAAACCATAATGGAAAAGAATATGAAAAGGAAAATATATGTATATGTTTAACTGAATAAGTCTGCTGTACAGCAGTAATTAACACAACCTGGTAAATCAACTGTACATCAATATTTTTTTTTAATTTAAGCTTCATTATTTTATAGTATATCTGCCTCTGCCTCTGGAATAATGGCAACTTGAGTATCAGCAGAAAGAGCCATGGGATTTCAAAAGGATAAAAGCACGGAAAAAGTGTGGACTCATACAAATGTCAAAATGGGCAGGAGACAGCAAAGGGACACTACCTGAGCAACCAAGGCAAAGTTTAAGTATATGTACAAAAACTGCCCTGACATTCCAAAAGAAAGTAGATAGATCACTCACTATGTTCTATTCACATAAAAACAAAACAGATGTTTTTATTCCCTCCATCTTTGAACACCCAAATGATAAGACTCAGATGCTAACTCTGGACAGTGATAGCCAATATACAGGTCTTTAGCATTAAAATAAAACTATTAGCTCAATGATCAAATATGTCTCCCAGTCCATGGTTCTCTTTGGTCTTGTGGTGCAGATGTAATGAACAGTAGGATAAAGAGCCCACTTTTTAAAATAGACATCATTTTATCATGAATCAGAAAACCAGATGTATATCTTACTTCTGTCACTTTCTGAAGTGTGATGTTTCCTTCATATGGACAGCCCAGGGCACAGGATACATACCTAAGTTTAAAATACAGAACCATATAAATATGTGTCTGGTGGATAAGCCACTTCCTAATTTTCATTGCATAAAAAATAGCCAAAGATTCATCAGAAAAATTTATTTTACTCTCTTCCTTCATTATTATTTTCAGACCAAACAAAAACAATTGGAAATATATTCAATTTACTCATATTTTTAATCTAAAAAATTTTCTAATTATAATTTGATATATGTTATTTGATGGCAGATGGAAATAAGTATTTTTCTGTTGGGGTTGCTTACACTGTAGTAATACACGAAAGCAGAAAATATCAGAGAGATACATTTTTGTTTTTGTTGTTTTTTTTAAAAAATTTTTTTGGTTGTTCCGTGTGGCATGTGGGATCTTAGTTCACTGACCAGGGATCGAACCTGTACCCCTTGCAGTGGAAGCATGGCGTCTTAACCACTGGACCACTAAGGGGGTCTTGAGAGGTATTGTTTTATTTAAATAAGTACATACATTCAACAGTTAAATATCCAGGTTTTTGGAATCATACAGGCAGCAAGTAGATGACTAACTGAACTTTTCTCTTCATTTCTGTCTGGATGTTTTGACCTCACCAAGATACAGTCATTAATGACCCCCAAACTCCTAGAACTGACCACAACCTAAAATTTCACCTTGCCTATCTCTCATGGGTCTACCTGAATCATACCCAAGACAATCAAAGACTGTCTAGTCTGTGTTTAAATGGCTCCAAATAAAGATAGTCCATAAGCTTCTTCAGCCATTTAATATAAAAGTCAAGTCTTTCCTGCAAGAATGATACAGTTCCATCTGAAAGTATGAAACTTTAGGAAAAGTCTCTTTTTAGGTATTTTCAACATCAATCCTGTTTTATTAAAGATTTCTCTTTAATAAGACTTTACAACGCTATGAATACAATGCATCATATGCCTGGTCATCAGAAGTTAAGCAGTTCACACAACGGAGAGTGGTGGTGGGGAAGAAGACTGGAGACCCAGCTCTTTGGGGCCAAATATGAAAGGCTTTAGATAACAAGGTCTTGAATACTATCTAAAGGAATTGAAACTTTAAGATCACTCAAAATTATTCTGAAACACTCATATGACAAGATTCAATTAGTTTTCAAAAATGCAACTCACCACGAACTCTGGAAGTGGGTACCACAGGAAGGGTGGAGACAAAAACGTGAGCAAAGATGATCCCACATTTCCTTGATATGTGTATACACACACACACACACACACACACACACACACACACACGTATGTATAACTGGATCACTTTGCTGTATAGCAGAAATTAACACAACATTTTAAGTCAACTATACATGATTTAAAAAAAAATGATGCTGTCAATTGGAAGATATGCTACAAACTTCACAACAGGTTTTGGAGTAAAAACATGAAACATAGATTCAATAATTCAATATATATCCACTGATCCCGAAGATGCAACTGAATTTCAAAAGTATCAAAATGTGAATAAAATTTGGGTTTTAGAATTAAAATAACTAAGCAGTTCCATAGCCAGACAAGCAATTATGAGGACAAAGAAGGAGAAACAAGGATAAATTCAAGTAAACTTAGGAAGCTATGCTGGACAGGAAACCCATCTCTCTGATCTTTCAATTATTATAATTTAAACATAATGTTTGAGTGATTTTTACAAATTTAATGAAAATATGTGGAAAAGAAAATGTTTCTTACGTGAACACAGCCCAGGAGAAGATGGCCAGGGAGGTAAAAAGCCACATATTTTCAACTCAGTTACAATGATGATAATGTGTTGAAAATAGAAGTACATTTATTCTGAACCCCAAATATCTAAATACGATTAAAAATGAAATGCAAGCTCTCTAATTACATGCCATCCCACTAAAAGCAAAAACCAAAGTAAGCAAAAAACAACAAATGTAAGACAATATAAAACACACACACCTCTCCTGTGTTCTCTTAACTCACATGGTGAAGCCTGGCCATAGCTGCCCTTTTGTGCCATGTCCCTAACTCTCTCAGAGGACATTTCCACTCACTCAAGCTTCCCCACCAGCCCTGCCCTGGCCTATGGTTGACATGGTCCTCATTCTCCATTGCATGTTATCTTCACAAATTATTTTCTACCTCTTTTTTAACCTATTCACACATGGGGCTACTCTTTGCAAAGTGAATGCAATGGCTCTCAACTATGTTCATTAACTGTACTTTAACTCTCTAAAGCAGAGGTTGGCAAGGGAAGGTCCAGAGGCCAAATCCTGCTCTTTTCCAAATAAAAATTTCATTGAAACAAAGCTATGCTCATCTGCTCACCTATATCCCATGGCTATTTTGCATTATAATAACAGATTAGTAGTTGCATCAAAGGTCATCTTACCCACAAAACCTAAAATATTACTATCTGGCTCTTAATGGAAAAAGCTTGCCAACCGCTGGTAAAAAGTGAGGGATTTTCATGAATGTGAAGAGGCCTCTGTCATGAAAAGAGGCTGTGGTATCTGCTTTGGTGGCAGAAGTTAGTTTCCAGACTTCTGCTCTTCTCAGTCTACTACAGTGCTTCTCAATCTTGGCTATACAGAATCATCTTAGAGAGCTTAAAAGCAAGACACTAATGAGTAGGACAATCCAAACCACTTAAATCAGAAGCTCAGGGGATAGAATAGAAGTATCGATATATTAAAATAAAAAATTACCACACTGCCAAAATTGAAAACAACTCAAGGAGACCTTCAAGACGGCAGAGGAAAACGATGGGGAGACACCTTCTCCCTCACAAATGTATCAAAAAATCTCGTGTCGGCATGTGGAACAGCTCCCGCAGAACATCTTGTGAATGCTGGCAGAGGACCCCAGGCTTCCAGAAAGGCAAACCAATCTGCTCATAAATGAGGTAGGGAAAAAGATAAAGACGAAAAGGGAGACAGAGGGCTAGGGGCTGGGGCCTGCACCCCTGGGAGGGAGGTATGAAGGAGGGAAAGTTTCGGCACACCAGGAAATCCCCTCACACGCAGGGGCAGTGGGGAGCTTTGCAACCTCAGAGGGAAGCGCAGCGAGAAAGGGGCTCCGAAGGCAAAACAGAAAATTCACCACAGAGATGGCACCAAAGAGGACTTCTCCGCTGAGAAGCAGCCCACAGGCTCGCCTTCGCCCACAGCGCGGGCGAGCTGGGTGCAGAGGCTCAGGTCTGGAGGGCCAGTCCTCAGGAGAGGACCGGGGTTGACTGCGAAGGCTCTCTGAGGGGCTACCGTGACACCACAGAGGCAGACCAGGGAAGATTCTGGAACCGTCAGAGACGCAAACGGTCGTTCGAACGCTGCGGCTCCACGTCCTCACGCTGCGCTCTCGCGGGACAAAGGACCCCGCCCGTGAATGCGAGGCAGGGGAAGCTGGGGAGCTCTAGGCCCCGGGGCGGAGAAGACGGCCAGAGGCGGGAGGCCGGGCGCGCGCGGGGTCAGCCTGAAGCCCGCAGGCTGCGAGCGGCGTGGGTCTCCACCCGCGTCCGCCTGGGGCCTGAGCGGCTCCGCCCCGCCGAGGCTGTCACCCCAGGCACCGACTGCCCCGGGAAGCGCTCAGCCCGCCGCGGGCTGCGGCGGCCCCCGCCGGACGCCGCCCCGGAGGCGCTCCCCTCACACCCCAGGGGCGTTCGCGGCAACCCTCGGTCTTCTCAGCACAGCTGAGCCCCAGTAAGCAGCTCCGCTCACCCCCTCGTATCTGGGTGGAGAACGGACACTGGAGAGAGACTTACCAACAGGGTGGCCCAAGCCAGAGTGGAACACCAGGCGCTGCGTGAGCAGATGAAAGAAGGGGAAACCACCCCGGACAGGGCAGGTCCAGCCGTTTACACTGCTGCAATGGGCCTGAGCCTGTGCACTCTGGGAGCAACTGTAGAATTTGAGAGCAAGCGCAGGCTGGAGCAAGGGAAGATCTGAGTCTGCACTGCCCACAGCAGCTGCAGAGGCCTTCCTAGGTATGCTGGAGGACCTTCTGAGTGGGCAACTCAACTGGAGCAGGTGGAAGGCGGAAACACTTGGACATTCCTCTCACCTCCACACTCTATATATTCCTCACCTCTTTTCTCCTTTTATTTTTCACATATTGTCTTAATATGGTTCTTTACTACTACTTTAATTTTTATTTTTTATAACATACTTTTTCTTATAAAATTAGGTATGTTATAAAAAATAAAAATTAAATCTAGGGTGCTTGTCTTCTGTGCTGTGTGACCTGTGAAACCTTGATGTTGCTGTCAGTGGATGGGCCAGAACCCCAGAGGCAAGAATCTTGACTCCAGGACTTTGGATCACCAGAGAACACCCAACTCCATGGAACATTAATAAGTGAGAGCCCTCCCAAAGGCTTCCATGTCAACACTAAGACCAAGACCTATTCAAAAGCCAGCAAGCTCCAGTGATGGATGTGCCATGCCAGTTCTTCAGCTAAACAGGAGCACAACCTTGCACATTAGCAGACAGACTGCCCAAAGCCATAGCAAACCCGTAGACACTCCAAAACACACTACTGGACACAGCACTGCCCTCCAGAGAGACAAGATCGAGCTCCATCCATGGGAACACAGGCACAAGTCCCCCCCCCCCCCCCCCATCCAGGAAACCTTCACAAGACACTGATCCAACCCCACCAGCTGGGGTACAGTCTCCACAATTAAGAGGAAATATGACCTTCCAGCCTGGAGACCCCCAAACATGGTAAATTAAGCAAAATGAAAAGACAGAGAAATATGCAGCAGATGAAGGAACATAGTAAAAACCCACAAGACCAAACAAATGAAGGGGAAATAGGCAGTCTACTTGAAAAATGATCCAGAGTAATAATAATAAAGATGATCCAAAATCTTGGAAATTAAATGAAAGCACAGATAAATAGACTATAGGCACAAAGTGAGATGACTCAAGGCAAGTTTAACAGGGACCTGGAAAAATTAACGAATAAACAATCAGCAATGAGCAATGCAATAACTGAGACTGAAAATACACTGAAGGAAACAAACCATAGAGTACCTGAAGCAGAATAACAGATAAATGACCTGGAAGATAGAATGCTGGAAATAACTGAAGCAGAACAGAAAAAAGAAAAAAAAGTAATGAGGACAGTCTCAGAGACCTCGGTGACAACATTAAGTGCCCCAACATTCAAATCATATGGGTCCCAGAAGGAGATAAAAGGAAAGGGCATAGGAAAATATTTGAGGAAATTATAGTCGAAAACTTTCCTAACAAGGGAAAGGAAATAGCCATTCAAGTCCAAGAAGCCCGGAGAGTCCATGAAAACAGAAATCAAAAGAAAATAGGAGTAGCAATACTCATTTTAGATAAAATAGCTTTTAAAATAGACAATTACAAGAGACAAACAAGGCCGCTATATAATGATCAAGGGATCAAACCAAGAAGAGGTAACAATTATAAATATGTATGCACCCAACACAGGAGCGCCTCAAAACATAAGGCAAATGCTAACAACTATTAAAGGGGCAATAAACAATAGCACAGTAATAGTGGGGGACTTTAATACCATACCCCACTCACACCAATGGACAGATCACATAGACAGAAAATTAATAGAGAAACACAAGCTTTAAAAAATACATTCGACCTAATTGATATCTACAGGGCATTTCATCCAAAAACAATAGATTTCACTTTTTTCTCACATGTACATGGAACATTCTCCAGAAAAGATCACATCTTGGGCCATAAATCAAGCTGTGATAAATTTAAGAAAACTGAAATCATTTTATGCATCTTTTCTGACCGCAACACTATAATATTAGATCTCAACTACAGGAAAATAAAAACTATAAAAAACACAAACACATGGAAATGTGTTTCTGAATTCACACGTTAAAGAATTATCTTCTGAATAATGAATAGATCACTAAAGAAATCAAAAAGGAAACCAAAGTATACCTAGCATCAAATGACAATGAAACACAACAACTTAAAACTTATAGGATGCAGTAAAAAGCATTCTAAGAGGGAAGTTTATAGAAATACAAGTCTATATGAAGAAACAAGAGGTATCAAATAAATAACCTAATCTTACACCTAAAGCAGCTGGAAAAAGAAGGACAAAACCCCCTCAAGTTAGTAGAAGAAAAGAAATCATAAAGATCAGAGATGAAATCAAGAAAAAGAAATGAAGGAGAAATAAGCAAAGACCAATAAAGCTTTGTTTGTTCTTTGAGAAGATAAACAGAATTGACAAACTGTTAGCCAGACTCATCAAGAGAAAAAAAGGAGAAGACTCAAATCAATATAATCAGAAATGAAAACAGAGAAATTAAAATAGACCTCATAGAAATAAAAAGGATCATAAGAGACTACTATGAGCAACTATGTGAGAATAAAATGGATAACCTGGAAGAAATCAACAAATTCTTATAGAAGTATACCTATCCAAAACTGAACCAGGAAGAAAGAGAAAATATGGACAGACCAATCAAAAACACTAAAATCAAAACTGTAATTAAAAAATCTTCCAATAAACAAAAATCCACAACCAAATGACTCCACAGACAAATCCACAGATGAATTCTACCAAAAGTTTAGAAAAGAGCTAATATCTATCTTGATCAAACTCTTCCAGAAAATTGCAGAGGAATGAAAATGCCCAAACTCACTCCATGAGGCCACCATCACCCTGGTACCAAAACCAGACAAAGATGCCACAAAAAAAGAAAATCATAGGCCAATATCACTGATGAACATATGCAAAAATTCTCAATAAAATTCTAGGAAATAGAATATGAAAACATATTAAAAAGATCATATATTATGATTAAGTAAGATTTATCCCTGGGATGCAAGGATTCTTCAACATATATACAAATAAATAAAGGTGATACACCATGTTAACAAATTGAAAGATAAAAACCATATGATCATTTCAATAAATTCAGAGAAAGTTTTTGACAAAAATTCAATACTGATTTATGATTTTAAGAAAAAGTCTCCAGAAAGTAGGCATAGAAGGAATATACTGTGCTGTGCTTAAATGCTCAGTCATGTCCAGCTCTCTGTGACCTCATGGACAGTAGCCTACCAAACTCCTCTGTCCATAGGGATTCTCCAGGCAAGAATACCTACCTAAAATAGGCCATATACAACAAACCCACAGAAAATATTATTCTCAATGGTGAAAAACTGAAAGCATTTCCTCTAAAATCAGGAACAAGACAAGGGTGCCTGCTCTCACTACTATTTTTCAAAATAAATTTGGAAGTCATAGTCGTAGCAATTATAGAAGAAAAAGAAATAAGAGGAATTCAGATTGGAAAAGAAGTAAAGCCCTCACTGTTTGCAGATGGCATGATTCTTTACATAGAAAACCCTAAATATGCCACCAGAAAATTATTAGCACTAATCAGTGAATAAAGTCTCAGGACAAAAAATCAGTACACATATATTTCTTGCATACCTGTACAGTAACAATAAAAAATCAGAAATAAAAATTAAGGAAACAATCCTATTCACCACTGCAACAAAAAGAATAAAATAGTTAGGAGAAAATTTACCTAAAGACACAAAAGACCTGTATGCAGAAAACTATAAGACACTGATGAAAGAAATTAAAGATGACACAAATGGAGAGATATACCATGATCTTGAATTGGAAGAATGAATATTGTGAAAATGACTATACTATCCAAAGCAATCTACAGATTCAATTGTGATCCCTATCATACTACCAATGGTATTTTTTGCAGAGCTAGAACAAAAAATTTCATGATTTTTATGGAAACACAAAAGATCCTGAATATCAGAGCAATCTTGAGAAAGAAGAACGGAGCTTGAGGAATCAACCTTCCTCACTTCAGACTATACTACAAAGCTGCAGTTTTCAAGACAGTATGGTACTGACACAAAGACAGAAATATAAATCAATGGAAAAAGATATAAAGCCTGAAGATAAGTCCACACACCTATCTTTGACACAGGAGGCAAAATACACAATGAAGGAAAGACCATCTCTTCAATAAGTGGTGCTGGGAAAACTAGACAGCTACATGTAAAAGAATGAATCAGATCACTTCCTAATACCATACACAAAAATAAATTCAAAATGAATGAAAGATCTAAATGTAAAACCAGAATCTATAAAACTCTTAGAGGAAAACTTAGGCAGAACACCCTTTGACATAAATCATAAAAGATACTGTATGATCCCCCCTCCTAGAGTCATGGAAATAAAAATAAATGAATGAGACCTAATTAAACTCAAAAGTTTTTGCACAACGAAGGAAACTGCAACAAGGGGAAAAGATAGCCCTCAGAATGGGAGAAAATAATAGCAAATGAAACAATGAACAAAGGATTACTCTCCAAAATATACAAGTAGTTCATGCAGCTAAATTCCAGAAAAACAAACAATCCAATCAAAAAGTGAGCAGTACATAAACAGACATGTCTCCAGAGAAGACATACAGATGATTAGTAAACACATGAAATGATGTTCAACATTGCTCATTGTTAGAAAAATGCAAATCAAAACTACAATGAGATATCTCACACTGGTAGGAATGGGCATCATCAAAAAGTCTACAAACAATAAATGCTGGAGAGGGTGTGGAGAAAAGGGAACCCTTTTGCACTGTTAATGGGAATGCAAACTGATGGAGCCACTATGAAGAACAGTGTGGAGATTCCTTAAAACACTAGAAATAAAATTACCATGAAAGTGAAAGTCGCTCAGTCGTGTCCCACTCTTTGCCACCCATAGACTATACAGTCATGGAATTCTCCAGGCCAGAATACTGGAGTGGGTAGCCATTCCCTCCTCCAGGGGATCTTCCCAAACCAGGGACAGAACCTAGATGTCCCACATTTCAGGTGGATTCTTGACAGCTTAGCCATTAGGGAAGCCCATATGACCCAACAGTCCCACTACTAGGCATACACTCTCAAGAAACCATAACTGAAAAAGACATATGTATCCCAATGTTAATTGCAGCATTATTTACAATGGCTAGAGAATTTCTTTATGAAAGTGAAAGAGAAGAGTGAAAAAAGCTGGCTTAAAACTCAACATTCAAAACACTAAGATCATGGCATCCCATCCCATGATTTATTGGCAAACAAATGGGGAGACAGTGGAAACAGTGACAGACTTTCTTTTCTTGGGCTCCAAAATCACTGCAGATTGTAACTGCAGCCATGAAATTAAAAGACACTTGCTCCTTGGAAGAAAGGCTATGACCAACCTAGACAGCATATTAAAAAGCAGAGATACTACTTTGCTGATAAAGGCCTATCTAGTCAAAAGTATGGCTTTTCAAGTAGTCATGTATGGATGTGAGAATTGGACTATAAAGAAATCTGAGCACTGAATAATTGATGATTTTGAACTGTGGTGTTTGAGAAGACTCCTGAGGGTCCCTTGGACTGCAAGGGACAAATCAATCAATTCTAAAGGAAATCAATCCTGAATATTCATTGGAAGGACTAATGCTGAAGCTGAAGCTCCAATACTTTGGCCACTTGATGCAGAGAACTGACTTTGGAAAAGACCCTGATGCTGGGAAAGATTGAGGGCAGGAGCAGAAGGAGATGACAAAGGATGAGATGGTTGGATGGCATCACCGACTCGGTGGACTTGACTTTGAGCAAGCTCCAGGAGTTGGTGAGGGATAGGAAAGCCTGGTGTGCTGCAGTCCATGGGGTCACAAAGAGTCAGACATGACAGAGCAACTGAACTGAATTGAACTGAGGCCATGGAAGCAACCTAGATGTCCTCTGACAGATGAATGGATGAAGAAATAATGGTATATATACACACAGTGGAATATTATTCAGTTATAAAAAAGGAACACATTTGAGTTAATTCTAGGTAGGTCATGAACCTAGAGCCTATTATACAGTGTGAAGTAGGTCATAAAGACAAATACTATATATTAACACATATACATGGAATCTAAAAATATGGTACTGATGAGCATACTTGCAGGGTAGCAAAAGAGATCCAGACCTAAAAGATAGACTTTTGGTCACAGTGGGGGAGGAAGAGGGTGGGATACTTTGAGTAGTATTGAAACATATACATTACCATATATAAAATAGATGACCATTGACAATTTACTGTATGATGCAGGGAACCCAAAGTCAGTGCTCTGTGACAATCTATTGGGGTGGAATAGGGAGGGAGGTGGGAGGGAAATTTAAGAAGAAGAAGACATGCTTAGTATGTCTGTGGCTAATACATGTTGATGTATGGCAAAAACCATCACAATATTTTACAGTAATTATCCTCCAATTAAAAATAAAATTTAAATTAAACAAAACAAAACAAAAAGAAAACCACTTAACTTTTGGCAATATTTCCTTACCTGGATTGTTTAATTGATGCCTTTATGTAAAAGTAATGTAAGTTACACAGAAATACAATGTCTAATCTCACTGCTACCCTACAGCATCTATCTTTGATTAAATCCATGGCACTTACTACACTTATCCACTTTAAAGAGCTGGTATAAGATTTTACAGACCTATTGCAAATGGTTTCTGCTCTGCCAAAGCCTCAGCCAGCTACCTCTCTGTTTCTTTCTTTTTTTTTTCATTCCTCCCTTCTGACTCAATTTCTTTCTTTTCTTTTTTTTTTTTTTTGTCAGCAAGGGTAGAATTTTTCAGACTGTTTTGTCAACAGATGGTTTTGTTAAGTTTTAGTCCAATAGTCTGGTTACATGTGGAATTCTAAGCTGACAGTTTTTATGTGGTTTTTTTTTTTTTGCCATTTTGAATATATTGTTTCATTATCTCTGACCTCGGTTTTTGCTGATAAGAATATTTCCCTCTAAAGATAATTGCTGTATAGTACATCATGGCAACCCACTTCAGGCTTCAGAGGAGCCTGGCAGGCTACAATCCATAGTGTTGTACAGAGTTGGACATGACTGAAGTGACTGAGCACAATTCTTCTCTGCTGCTATAGGATTATCTGCTGCTGCTGATGCTGCTGCTAAACTGCTTCAGTCATGTCCAAATCTGTGTGACTCCATAGATGGCAGCCCACCAGACTCTGTCCCTGGGATTCTCCAGGCAAGAACACTGGAGTGGGTTGCCATTTCCTTCTCCCATGCACGAAAGTGAAAAGTGAAAGTGAAGTCGCTCAGTCGTGTCCGACTCTTAGCGACCTCATGGACTGCATCTTACTAGGCTCCTCCATCCATGGGATTTTCCAGGCGAGAGTACTGGAGTGGGGTGCCATTGCCTTTTCCAATAGGATTATCTACTTATAGTTAATATCCTGCATTTGACTGTGAGTCCTTCAGGACTTGTTACATGTCTTCATTATTAACATTAACGCTTTTTACTCTTCTAGAAAATCCTCAAGGTACTATAATACTTCATCAAACATATCTCTCATATCTAGTTTCCTTGTTTTCTCCTTTTGAGAATTCTACTAGGCATTCTTCTATTCACTTTCAAAACTTCTAATATTTTTCTATTCATTATTGCAATTTCCTCAAATCCTAGTCCTAGGCCACTTCTAGACCATTAAATTCCACTTCAACTATATCTAATCTGCTGTTCTGCAATTACTGTTTTTATTTAACACATATATTTTTCACTTCCATTTCTTTTCCTCAAATCTTCATTCTTTTTTTCTTAAAAACTTGTTATTTTATTATATTCTTCCTTTTCCTCTATAAATATAGTAAGGGTTAATTTACCATCTCCTTTTTGGGTTATTCTATCCTTCTTTTCTGCTAAAGTTCTTTTTCTTTTTCTTCTGCTTATTTTTCTTAGGGTAATTTGTTCCCTCATGTGGTCTGTAATTTTTACTGTGAATGCCTTTTCATGGTGCTCTAGTTTCTGTGGAAGTTCCATGAAAGTCCTGAGTTATTTAAATGTTCCTATAAAGGAGATCTAATTTCCTTTTTCCCTTGCCTTGCAGACTTTACCAGTTCCCAAGCAAATGTCTACCTTTATTTCTCAATTTGGGTTTCCACAATACTCCTATGTCATAAATCCACACCCTATAACATTGGCACAGATTTAAGTGACTCTGCATTGGCAAGGAAGTGCTTCCAGAATCCAAAAACACTCAGCTTCAAATCCCGGTCTTAGCAGAACATCTATCTTTTCCCATATAGATTCTAAAATCCCATTTCTAAGTCACTAGGGCTTATATCTGGAATAGACATGCCCATGTGTTAGTGCCATCAAACTGCATCCGTACCGCACTTTCTTTGATGAAATCTGAGGACTTCCTTTTCTTTTCTGAACTTCACCTTATGCTTTACAAGTTGTTATATTTATGTGTTTGCAATGGGAACAGAAAAGGGACCCTCTATCAGCTCAGTCCCTAATAATCTCTTTCTTTCTCACTATTACAGAGGAACAAACTTCCAGTCTTCTTAGTGATTGCTTGACACATTCACATGGCATATGAAGAGCAACAGATTCAAAATAACAGTCATTCCTGTTTTCCCCACATTTGCCATTAAAAAGAAAAAAGATATAGTCATTTTCAGACACTAAATCTCTTGAACCAGCGCTGGCAGGTTCATAATCAGCACTGGTTATGAACACACTCATTAACCAGCAGTGGCAGCTTCATAACCAGAGTGGGTTAATGAACACGCTCATTAACCAGCGCTGGCACGTTCTTCCCGAGCGCATGTGAACCGCCAGCACCAGCTCACATGGATGGAGCGGGGCCCACGGGCCCTTTTCTAGATGGCCACAGACGTCTCCTGAGTGCCCTCCTTGCTTCTGGTCTCACGGCACACCCTCAGGTGTACTCTGGTATCGACTGCTGAAATGATATTCCCTGAGCATAAATCTGATCGGATACTTTTCTACTCTGAAAATCTTTAATGGCCTGTTGTTGTCTACCAAATAAACTTTGTATTCAAGCTCAGCACTCTGTGAAACCTCATCTAACTTTCTACCTCTCTTCCATTTCACAGCCTTAAAAACTCCTATTCCAGGAAATAAAAACTTCTCCCTGTTACCCAAACATTTCTGGAGGTTTCTCTTCACTGTGCCTTTGCTCTTTGAAAATGTCCTGCTCTCACTGAAAAGGCCACTGTTTCTGATTATGTTTCCATATTTTTACTCATTTTTATGACTTCATTTTATTGACACCTCCATGAGGGTTTTACAAATAACTCCAGAGAAATTTAAGACGGTCTTACTTTAAAAATTAATGGGATTGATCTGTATTTCTCCTAAACACTTGGCATTTTTGACCACATAGTCATTATTTCTACACAAATTACTTCCCTAGTCTGCTGGAAACCCTTTGGGCTACTTCTTCATTTTTATTTTCCACACAGCATCAGAAGACAAGACATGATATAAAACAATATTTCCTAAATGAATTCATGCAAAATATTTTAGTAAAGATGTTGTTTTGACTTTCAGAATGATTTTGTATAAACTTCCCAATCTTTATAATCAACATATAGCCAGATCCTGGTTCTTAATGGTTCAAATTCTGTATCCAGAAATGACAACACATATTTGAGAGTTTAGACTTGGAATCACGTTTTAAACATTATTTAGGATGACCGAGTAATAAAAAAAATCACCAACGATATTGAAACCGATGGTACTAAAATTACAATAAATCCTGGATAGAAATATGAATTGTTTTATTTTTATTTGGGCTTACTGAGGCCATTTATCAGTATTGTGCAAAATCATGATAAACGGTAAAACAGCATTCAAGTCTTTCAGAACTTTACCTAGAACTGAATCATGAAAAAAATCACCTAGTTAGGCCTTACCGAGGCCTACTTTCCCATGTTCTTCAAATCATCCTGGCAAAAAGAAACCAAAAGAAGCCTTTAATAAAAGTCACAAATACTTGGAGCATAAGGAATCAACCACTGCTACACTCAGAAGAGAAAAACAATGTCAGTGTCAGGAATGATGAGGTGACATTTGATGTCAATGAAAGATAATTTAGACATCTAAAAAGAGGTGCGAATTTGATGCAGCTATGCAGAATATATTAGCCTATAAGCAATACAAAACAGCATCAAGTTATTAACAAGCCAATTATGAATAAATTTTGAGAGCCTATCATGCCCTTATCACTGTGGATGATAGAAGAAATAATGATGGTCCCTTAGTCTCCAGAAGCAATTCTGCTAAAATTCTCCTTTAGTTCAAAAAGGTGAATTTCAAGAGAAATGACAAAACACATTCTTTTCTCAAAAGCTCTGCGTGAAGGCTATTTAAATGTGACTTCACACACATACAACTTATACATATTAACTGTAGCTGGGAATATGTTATCTGGCACACAGCTGTGACAGAGTAATATGTAGGGCTAAAAAAAGTAGAACTCAAAACCACTGTATGTACTAAAGAAAATCATTTTAACAGATGTCTCAATTTTAAAGTTTCATGTGCCATATTTTGGTAGATGATTATTTGAATTCCTCTTCCAGGCACCAGTGTGAAGGCCTCAGTTTAACAATAGATATTGGAAAGAAACTTTGACCAATGAGCTTCCACTTATAAGACAATGGTGCCACCTATGCAAGTGAATTCCACTAGGACTAATTAGCTTAAGGGAAGCATTGGCATCATCAGAGAAACACTGCCTGCCACTCACTGTATATTTAAAACTTGGAGCCCTCAACAAGGAGGTTCATTATCCTATTCAAAAAGGCTGCTATTTCAAGATGAGGGTCTGTAATGACCTTTTGCATTAGGCAAGGGAAGGACAGGAGATACAGCATGTTCACATGACCTCGATGGTTTGGTGAACAAACAGGTAGGTTGCAAGTTTCCTGAAGAAAAGTGTTAAGTTATCAGTTCTTTCTCCAAGGGAAATCCAGGGAAAGCTGACCGTTTTGAGAGAGAACACCCTGCCCTGACTTCACAGCCATAAGAAACGGTTACCATTTTAAAGGTTAGAAATTATTCAGAGCTAGGCAACCAGTTAAAATTAACTGAGCACAGGAAGAATTTCCAAACACTTGAGGGTCTTTTATCAGAACAATTGGCTGCTCATATAAATGATATAATTTTATTCAGAAGCATTTAAAAACAGATTGGGTTTTCATTGGTTTTGATTTAGATAGGAAAAAAGTAAGTGATGTGGGTGACAGATGAAGAGGTATGTAAGGTATGCACTCTAGACTCATTAGAGTTTTATGAAAAGTCTGATTCCTCATCTCCTCCAAAATATGAATATTAATCACACCTTATAAAGAGTTTAAGATGAAAGCAAAGTGTTATTACATCCTAAAACTGCCTTTGTTTTTCCATACTTAAAAGTTATCTATGGTTGTCTGCACGCCAAGTCCCTTCAGTCGTGTCCGTCTCTTGCGAATCCATGGACTGTAGCCCGCAAGGCTCCTCTGTCCATGGGATTCTCCAGGAAACAATGCTGGTGTGGGTTGCCATGCCCTCCTCCAGGGAGCTATGGTTGTCTTTGTTACTTTAATTACTAATTTGCGTTTTATTCATCATTCTCATTATTTTGTACCTCAGGTTTTTTTTTTTTTCTGGAAATTTGAGAATAAATTTAGCAGTGATAGTTCACAATGACATATGTTTTTGCATTTTGTAGTTTTTTTTTTTTAACAATAGATGAATAATTTTGTTTGGCTCCTAGAAAAAAAAAATGTTACCAATCTACTTCTTTCCACTTTCAGTAGGCTCAGGAAATTAATCATGGGTCAAATCATTCTAGACCACTTTATAGGAGAAGTCTTAGAAGTAATCATGTTAAAACTCTCTGATATGCCCAACTGCTGACTTTGTGACTTTATAACCTATGTATAAGTATCTTAACAGTAAAATGAATAAGTCATGTTAGTGACAGTTTCCTTTTAAAATTACATTTCCACAAGAAGAGGGAGCATGTGATTCTTGTGACTTGTGACTTCATTACAGAGAAGCTGATACTCATTTCAAACAAAAGGGAATAAAAGCTGAAAGTCTTATGTGATAGATGAGAAAACTACTTCATACCTGAGGGATTTCAACTTTAAATACACATCAAGAGATAATTCATTCAGTAAATCCACTGATAAAAAAGAGAATGACTAAATTTATAACAGGCTTCTATTCTTCTCTTTTTAACATTTTAAAGGTTTAGACAGATAAGAGAACAATAACCTAAATGTTTTAAACATATGTGAAATACACACTCAAAAATGAAGTACAAAATTTAGACATTTCATTGCTCGCTCACACACAACAGATGAGCAGCAGTGGTCAGCTGACTCTGCATTTTATGTCAGCAATCTGGCGTGGTGTCTTTCCCAATGTGTCCCAGATGTTACATAAAGTTCCAAGCATCTATAAAAAACCCGGTACATAGGCATGTGTATGTATATGTTTCCAGGAGGGGAGGAAACAAACAAAAGATTCATAACTTTAATAGAAGCTGCTATTTAGATCATATGAAAGTTCACTATTTTATAGAAGCTTAAATGGCTTTAGTGAGCATTTACAAAATGTGTCCTCCTGTATGGCCTTTAAATCTGACAGCAGCTGGCACCATACATTTTCTGAATGATGGTCCATACTGATACAGCCGTTGCCATAGTAACACTGGCTGGAGCATCTACTTCAGAAAGCTGCTGAGCATGGCTTTTTCCCTAAAATGAGTACCAATAGCCTATGCCTTTTTAATAATGAGTACCTACCTTCTACATCGCCAGTGAAAATAAGACCTAGTTTAAAGTCTGTAAAACTTTGGGGAAAAAGAAGATAATTTTCAACTGCACAATTAGTGAACCCACATCCATCCATCGAAAGGCATTATTTCTAAAAGTGACTGTGTTTCAGAAAATCAAGGACTTGGGTTCCAAAGGAAGAATATCTGCACTGGAAAACATGCATTTGTCTACTGTATAACTACGATCTACGATGTACTTTTGCTGATTTCATTTGGCTGTAGGTTAGTTCTCGTTCATCTGTACTTCTGTATCCATCTTATCAAATCCTGAAAAATTTATTTGGTTGTGTCATGGTTAGAAGTTTATTTATTGATAGGACAATATGAAGTGTTTAGTATTTAGTACTAAACATTTTATTAAATTTTATTTTATTTATTTTATTTTTATATTAAATTTTATAAACATTTTAATACAATCAGTATTAAAGGAGATTTAGGGTTTCTATTAGCCTTATAAAGTTTGACTATACTATTTTATAAAAACTAAAGTGATAAAATCAGTTGTCGTAAAATTTGTGAACATCCATCTTTCCACATTAAAAGAAAATCTTCCCAATTGAAATACGTACCTTACTTCTTAAGGTTTTGTGTTCTTTCAACTTCTTAGTGAGAATTACTTTACTCAATAGCCTATACTCCAAATATCAACATACACTGAAACAGAAGAATACCTTCTTCATTTTTCCCTTTTGTTTAAAGGGAAGAAAATAAAACAACTTAGGTATGTTTTTTGTTTGTTTGTTTTAATTTTTATTTTTTTAAATTATTTTATTTATTTTTTCCTTTACATTATCGTGTTGGTTTTGCCATACATTGACATGAATCCGCCATGGGTATACACGTATTCCCCTTCCAGAACCCCCCTCCCACCTCCCTCCCGATTCCATCCCTCTGGGTCATCCCGGTGCACCAGCCCTGAGCACCCTGTATCATGCATCAAACCTGGGCTGGCGATTGATTTCACAAATGATAATTTACATGTTTCAATGCCATTCTCCCATATCATCCCACCCTTGCCCTCTCCCATAGAGTATGTTTGAATTAAAAACTTGCAGGACACCTCTCCTTTTTGATGGTGGTTATATAACTTTTATATTTTCAGTTGTTATGTAACTTTTGCCTTAAAAACAAACATCCTTTATTTTCTGTCTATGGAAATAGATTATCTTGGTTTTTGAATTTGCTTGCATGCACTCTGCATGTTATGTATACATGTTAGTTACAAAATAACTTCGTATCTTTAAAAAGTCATGTTGGAAATTTACTAAGGAGAAAGGAAAAGAAGTTTAAAAAAAGGAAGCAAACCAAAAAAATGCCTAACTACAGTGTAATCTAATTCTACTCGCTCTCCAAATGACCTTGACTGAATTCCAACCCTTTTCTAATCTCCTCACTCCAAATTGGGCCCACTTGTTTTCTCATTGATGACTGATCTATCTTGGCATCCTGAACTTTGCTCACTTCAATCAAGGGAAGGACAACCTGCATCGAAGCTCAGGGACAGGATTCAGCCTTCTCTTACAAACATTATGCATTTTAAATTATGAAGATGATATGGTATGTTTATCATACCTCCATAATTATAAAAATAGAAAATTAGCTATTGTGTTGGAAGCAACTTCTTTCTTAAGTAACAACGAATTTATTATACATTTCACAGACATGGATCTGGGTTATAGAGACTGCAGGAGATGCTCTCCTGCTTGCTTGAAAGAAGGCAAAAACAAAAGCAGGTTTCCTTTCTCTTCTCCTTCACCAAATATAGTTGCTTTGGAGTTCCACAGAGAAGGCCCAGAAGTCAGCTGGATGGGTGTTATGATGAGCCTACACCCCAGTACAGTTCTCAGGTTTACATTTTGCATACACTACTGAATTTCTATACAATATATTCCTTGAAGAAAAAGCATGGTTCTTAAAGAAGTTAAAAATTTGGAAACCACATTAAATGATTACTTTCCAAATGCTACCACGAGTTTATACCAATCTATCCACTTACGGTAGGCTGAGATCCAAACAACATGGCTGCCATTTGGGTAATTTGGAATTAATGAAATGAGTAACCATGTCAGCTGCGATGCTGGTCCCCATGACCTCAAATGCATCATGCCCCACAGGTTAGATACACGCTCAAGATTGAGGTGATATTATCGAGGTAGTTATAGCGGTAACTATAAAACGATGGCCCCGATCACATAAGGTGCAAATAAGATACTCTATGTATATTATGACATGTGGTAAAACAATGTCAAAATAGTTCTTATAGAGCTCTAACATCAGACATTAATGAATTAAATAGAATTTGTGGGATTTCATAATTACCCTCGTGCTGGAATATTCATGTGTCTTGCAGACTTAACGACCTCCTCAAACTTCTTCATACTTTCTTCAATAGAACAGTTAATGTTCTTCTTGCTAAAGGATTCAGAGGCAGCACCAAAAACAGATACCTCGGTTGCTCCTGCAGCAACCTGAAAAATATAATTTAAAGGCAAAAGCTAATTGGTTTCAAAAACATAGGTGAGAATAGCAGAAGCAATATTAATTACTCTATAAAGAAATACTTGTATTCTTTAGCATGCTGCTTAGAATTTAAAATTAGATTTCTCTCTACTTGTTATATACTCTCTTTTGAAATGTAAAAATATTTTATAACAGGATAATTCCACAAACTACAACACTCATAAATCACAGAATACACAATGGTGGTATTCCAATTTAATTTTGCCTTTCCTAAAAGTTATCCTCAGAAGTATTTTAACCCAAATTGTGGAAAATACTAGCATCCCAATAAAACCTCTTAACAGGTATAGAAAACATTACTTTTAGACCATATATTTTTTAAATAGAGAATAGTAAACGCTTTCTGGTTTTCTTCTTTCCTTCTAATCCATCAGAAAAACATTTTTCCAAATTATCACTCGGATTTTGCCCCCAATTTTCTTCCTATCTCTCAACCTTCCTTCCATTGTTTCCTACTTTGAATATGACAACTAAACCCTTGTGTGTCTAATTCTTTAACCCTCTTGCCAGTTTGTTGTTGTTGTTTTGTTTTTTTGGAAATGTAGGTGTCTTTTTAACTTTTTGTTCTTATTTATTTATTTTGGCTGTGCTGTATAGCATAAGGGATCCTAGTTCCTCTTCCAGGAGCAAACTCATGCCCCCTGCAATGGAAGCCCAGAGTCCTAAGCACTGGACCACCAAGAAAGTCCTTCCCCTCTACCTAATCTTTAAATACAAAATGTTGACCTAATCAATTCTCCGTTTTCTCTACTTTGCCATCTTCCTTCCTTCCTCCAGTCTTCCCAGAGATTTGTTGTAAAATGTCAAGCCTCCTACTTTTCCAGATGGATTTTTAAGTCTTTTTATCAACATATCTCTAGCACCGTGCCTAGACTGCCCTTCCTTACCAATACCCTAATATCTTAAGAAAATAAAAATTCTGTCATCTTTCCTCCAACACTGAAAAAATCATTGGCTTCCACTCCTCCATTCACAATAACTTTTTAACCTTTAAAATTAGAAGTCGATGGATTAACAGCAGTGCCCTACTCTATAACACAGAGAGCTATATTCAATATCCAATGAGAGACCATAATAGAAAAGAGTATTTTAAAAGAATGTGTATATATGTATAATGGAATCACTTTGCTATATATCAGAAATGAATACAGCATCATAAATCAACTATATTTCATTAAAATTTTGATATAAATTAAAATAAAATTATATTTATTGAACATCTACTCTGATCCCATGTTGCTATTTGTCCTTTGCACACGCTATTTCTAATCTACAAACAATCTTCTAAACCAAGCATGTACTACACCAATTTACAGATGCAAAAAACTGTGATTCAAAAAGGATAAAACTCTAGTAAGAGAGCCCAAGGTTAGTTGAAGTTCTGGAGCCATGTTTTGGATGTGAGTTTGCATAACTCCCAGGCCAACATTGCTTCTATTACTTTCTAAGCTATCCTGAGGGTTTCCTTTCACATATTGCTCAGGGTAAGTACATTTCCTACTCTCTTAGGACCAGATGACAGAACATTTACAATTTCTTATAAGATCTCTATCTTTATTTACAATGATAAAAAACAGTATTATTTTTTTTAATAGAAAATTGGTTTCACAAGATACACTAACAGGTCATATCCCAACTAGGACCCAGAACTTCAACTTCATGTAACACAGTCACAAACACAAAAGTGAAAAATATCCATTAAAATCAGAAATAGCAGCTGCTTACATTTTGCAATAAAGCCATGTAAGCATAATACCTCAAGCCTTTACTTAAAGCTGCACTGATTCTTCTAGTGTGAAAGTGAAAGTGAAAGTTGCTCAGTCCAACTCTTTGGGACCTCATGGACTTTCCATGGAATTCTCCAGGCCAGAATACTGGAGTGGGTAGCCTTTCCCTTCTCCGGGGGATCTTCCTAACCCAGGGATCGATCCCAGGTCTCCCACATTGCTGGCAGATTCTTTACCAGCTGAGCCACATGGGAAGCCCGGGAACCCTGGAGTGGGTAGCTTATCCCTTCTCCAGGGGATTTTCCTGACCCAGGAATCGAACCAGGGTCTCCTGCATTGCAGGTGGATATGTATATGCACAAAAGCTTTTTGGCATATAAATTCCCAAGTCACCTCGGATTGGGAGAACCAAGTGAGAAGACAATAAAGAAAGCTGTTAGTTCCAATGACAGTGCTTAGCTTCGTGAAGAGGATGGCAACAGCAAGGCCAAAAGAGGTGACAAATGTAATTATCTGCTTCAGTTACATCAATGATTATAACACTGTGCTGATAAATGTATATTTCATACTCCTTGTCTAAGAGGGAAGCACAAAATATACTTTTAAAAGAATATCATTGAAATGGACAATTGCATTTGTTTTAACTCTTGGATGGTTAAACTGAAAGCCATTTGTGTGGAGCATCTGAGTCCCCAACAATGCCACAAAGTCACTGATCACCAAGTACCCACATGAGTATAACAGCAATAGTGTTTATGCAGAACAACACGGGAGTCACGTATCACACTATTTAACCTTGTAAAAATCTTTACAATAAAAAGCATATCAATTTGAGGGAAAATTAGTAGCACACTTACAGCACGGTGAAAACCCTGAAGATTAGGAGTAAGGACAGGATATCGAATTCCTGGATATTGATGAATGCCCTTCATCACTTCCGTGTGATCTGCCATCTTGAATACATAATAAGTTATATGGAGACATGAGACTTGGAATATTCCATTGAGCACGTCCTTAGTTTTCAAGAAGGTTATAAATATACAGGAAATTATATTCTATCAATTCATGTTTGAAATAGCAAAACCATGTCATTATAGCTAACAATAAGTAGTTCTCAATGTCATAAATACATAATAAGTAGATCTGGGTTTTATGTATTATATAACAGGATCTGATTAAGTGACTGATTACAGGTACTCAGGAATTCTGAACTCTTGTGTTTTCACTTGACCAATCTTTATTCTCTTCCTTTCATTTTAAAGCCAAGCCTCCAATACCCCTGAGAGGAGGGAGAGATTGAATGGCAAAGGCTGTGCATTTATCTTCCACGTGGAAATTTTACGTCCAGGTAATTTAGTAAATTAGTGAAGTGTAAATTACACATGTCCCTTAGAAGAATTTAACAAGGCTGAGATCCTAGTATATTATTGGTTTTAGTTAGTAACAGTCATAATGCTTTACATAGCTCTATCCTTGAGTTATTATTTGTTCTCATATTGTGAACAAATACTAATAAATACAATGGAGCACATAACAGGAAGCTCATCCTAGCAAGACTTTATTTCCTATATTTTCCATGAATCTATTTAAGAAAAATCAACCTTGAATTAAAGTATCAAACTTGCCAGTTCACTACAAAGTCTGTAATTTAGCCTCCTAAAGCAATAACTGATGATCAAACTCCATAATCATCTTATAGAGAAATTACCATTGACATAACCACAAGTTCTGCATATTGAAGAATAATAAATTATGGCATGAACAATAAATATAAGGAATAATGTATAAATAACAAAAGTACACAAAATGAACATGGAGAAAGCTGTAAAAACATGTACTAAACCAAAACCTGTGTCTTTGGTGTGGTGACAGTTGAGGGGAAGACTTGTTTTTCTCTGTATAAGCATGTAATGTTTTAATTTAAAAGGAAATAAAGGGGAATTAAAGTATAAATGCTTTTATTTATGCAACTGTGCATTTTTTAAAGGTGAAATATTACAATCTTACTCTTATTAGTCCATCGGTCTTCTTGACTCTCAGTTAAATGCCAGTAGAATTCAAATACTTTCAATGACTACTATTTGGAATCATTAGATGAAGTTTTAAATATATTTAAGATTTTAAATTCAATATTTAAGATGCAAAAAAGCATTTCCCATTGCCTGCCATCACGCCTAGTTGACATTTAAACTTTCATTTTCATTCAACCCAAACACATTTAATTCTGTGTAAAATGTGATCCTTGGTCACTTATTTCTTAGAGATCACAGCTACCATCCCCTACTCCACAGCTGCATGAGTTACAATGAGCATCCACCACAGACATTTACAATGTATTAAAACCAAAGCTTATTTTATTTTAAGCCTATTTCACTTTAACCCAGAGGTTTACTGAACATCAGCTATGTCCAAAGCCCCATGCTAGGTCATTTGGGAAGTCCTTGTGCTGAGTAATTTGCTGTATAGTTGGGGAGATTAAGAAACACACTAGGAAAAGTTCACAATTCAAAGAAATATGGTAAGTCCCCAACATATGAATCTTCAAGTTTAGAACTTACAAGGATGTGAATGTGCATCTGGTTCCAAAAAGGAATCAGAACCCGTGACATCAAAGTCAAGCTTGAGTGAAGCTGCAGCCTACTCCCACATCCTGTGGCTGACATCCTCAGTTCTGCCGTCTCCCACCCCTCCAAACGTCAGCTGCCCTTGTATGCCAGCTGTTGCACTGCATTACCCTCCTTTTCAAGGTAAGATTAAAAATGCTTTCTTTATTTTCAGTGTTTGTTTTTTTAGGGTATTATTCGTGTGGAAAATCTTATAAACCTATTACAGTACAATACTATATAGGTGATGGTGGTAGGTGGGCACCTAGGCTAACTTTATTGAATTTATGAACAATTTGGACTTAACGTGCTCTTGAAGCATAATCTGTTTGTATGTAAGGGACTTACTGTACACTGGTTGTGAATAAAAGCACAGTTTATAAGAGTTCAGAATGCAGAAAGATTGGTAGGGCCTGTAACAGTCTAAAAGAGAATATGGGATATGAACCGCAGCCCCTGCTATGACACATTATAATATTTCTTAAATGGCCACAGCAGTATTTCTAAACACACATGTTCTTCTAGAACCTCACCGATCCCCATCAAGAAATGGATGCCATTACCTTCCACTGGAACCCAGATAGGCTTGTGACTGCTTCACCCAGTAGAACACAGCAGAAATAATGCCATGTGACTTCTGAGGCTAGGTTATGAGCAAAGACAGCTTCCACAGGGCTTTCTCGTTGGGGCAAGCCACCATGAGAAAGTCAGCTGATCTGCCTGAGAAAAACCAGCTTCTGCAGGGCAGTCACAAGAAGAGGTAACATGAGAGACTCGTGTATAGGAAGTGAGCCTCCCGCCAACATCAACGTGGACCCTAAGCCCTAAACTTGTCAAAGGCACTCCAGATGATTCGGCCTGAGGCCCCAGACATTGTAGACCAGACTTTGTTCCTGTAACCTGTTCAAATTCCAAAGTTAAGATTTGATGAGCATAGAAAATGTTTATTGACACCACTCAATTCACAGATAATTCATGACAAAGCCATAAAGGCTGAAACACTGAAAAATCAATAGAATGGGAAGAGGGAAAGAGATGGTTGCAGGATGCAGCAGCAGGAATACACTATCTGGCTGGAAAAAATTATCAGTAAACAATCAGGGAATAGGGGCCACATATGGTGAGGTTATCTTGAGTTAAGCTCATGTGATTCTAAAACTTCAGCATTTATTGTGAAGACACCCAGAAAGCCATGAAGAGTGGGTGCTGAGTCAGCAGAATAAGACTGGTAGAGATGCAGCGCTTTAGAAAGATTGACCTGGGAGGGGTGCAAAGGGCAATCGGAAGACAAGAGAGGCAGTTTCCAAGAGAGGAGAATGCAGCTTGTGACAAGCTTCACAGCAGACAAATGGCACTGGGAACAGGACCCCAGAGACAAATCAGTAAGCACCGGGAGGCTGGTAGTATAAGGGAGGTGATTTACTTTAAAATGTCATCTTCATTTTTTTTATAGCTTTTTTTTAAAAAACAGTTAAGATCTGTGCATATTTCAGCACAGGGTTCTTGACTATTTCATGACTGTGGCCTTGTGTCTGGGGCTAGAGTGTGAGCTCTGTGTCTCTCTCCTGACTCTGTCTCTCCACGTCTCTCACACGCATACATGCAAACATGCACTCACAAATCATCACACAAAATTTAGAGCACTGATTCCTAATCTCACACACAAAGAAAAGTTGCTGCCGGTTTTAGGACACTTTAGTGAATGCTGATTGATATTATTAATACTTATGTCTAACTAGATGTCGGATGTTTAAACATGCATGACATATTTATATTAATGTGATAACACAGATCAATCAAAAGTGCTTCTCTAACCAACACACAGTTAGAGAATAAAGTATGCAATGCATTACAGTAGGAAGGGGACAAGACAAATGTTAATCTGAAAGAAATTTAGGTCATATATTAACATGTAAGTGATTAATTCACTCTACATGTAATTTAACAAAAATCTTGAATCTTTATGTGGAAAATTATGTAAGAAAACAACAACTGAATAGACATTTCAATTTGTAGAACTGGAAAATAAGCAGAGATGACAGTAACCAAATTCTGAATGTAAACCAAATTTCAGGTCATGAAAGCTAAACTTTGATAATATTGAAGATACTTTAATGAAATTATGATAATTTAGGATTTATTAATTATAATTAATTTAATTAATTAGAATCCAACAAATCAGAACATTTTCCTTTATAAAAACAGCCACAATATGATGAGGTCATTTAAGACATAATAGTATTCTCTCTAAATTTGGTCAATAACGGCAATTATGTAAAGAGCTTTAGGAAATTGTGATAGGGTATAATTTTATTACAATGAATAAACTAGAGCAGGTTTCAATTAAAGGTAGAAAACCCTTGCTTTATTTTATTTTTTTACTCTTAGGGAGTTTATGTTATATTTCAGTCTTGATGTTATTTTAATGTCTAAAGTTTAACTATTATTTAAACAATAATAGAACTATTCCTTTACAGTACTATTTTGACATCTTTAACAAAACCTTTCTACATCTGGTTTGAATTAGCATATTTTTAAGATTTTGCTGTGACCTTTCATTTAACATCATAAGAATTCCCATTATTTCATTAGTAACAGGATTTGCCATTATCTGGCCATTGTGTGGGAATTGCCATACCTCTCCAGCCAACCAGACAGGGTATACCATGGTGAATTAATTTCACTGGTATCCAAATTTTGATACGGATTCAGTCACAATATTAGTGCAACAATTTGCAAGTATTTTAAAGATATGCAAAGGGTCACCTAATTAGAATACAACAGACATATACTTAGAGCTTTTATTTTACTTTCTACTAACTCTGTCATGGGGTGATTACATCTGGACACTCTTGTGTGCATGCTCAATCCCTCAGTGTGTCCGACTCTTTGCAATCCTATGGACTGTAGCCAACCAGGCTCCTCTGTCTCTTGAACTTCCTATGCAAGAATACTAGAGTGGGTTGCCATTTTCTCCTCGAGGGGATCTTTCTAACCCAGGGATCAAGTTTGCACCTCCTGTGTCTCCTGCATTGGTAGACAGAATCTTTACCATTGAACCACCTGAGAAACCCTTGAGATACTCCACATTATACATATTTAGACATCTTATTAATCTTTTGTCATTATCTGAATACAACAGTCTCTCCTAAATGCTTATACTTTGAATGTGTTCTCCAGACAACAGCAAGGGGTAAAGTGTAGTTTGAGCATTGTCAAGTGCTCATTCAAATTTCCTTAGAGTATTGGAATTTCAAGATAATGTATATGAGTATATAATTGGCAGACTATAAAATTTGTCAGTGGGGAATACAGCAGTTAATTTTAAAATATCATGAAACCTTTAAAATGAACTTTTAAAATGCCTTCCAATTTTTGAATATTGACATTTCAAAAGGTTACATATTCACAATATATTTAATATTATAGCATTAAAAATGAAGCAGAGGCAGACCATATACATATAACACTCCAGCTAGTAGTGGAAGATTATGTGTGTGTGTGTGTTTCTGTGTGTGTGTGTGTGCATACATATCAAAAATACAAAATAATACAAATACCATGTGATCTAAAGTTGTATGAAACACATAAGGAAATATTTTTCTTTCTAACCTAAACTAGAATAATGATAAATATTTAAGCTAACCCTTATCTAGGCCAAGTGTAAATAACTCAGGGGCCTTTTTTAAAAGGAGCAAGATATTTTTTTAAAGGAGCAAATGCCTTTTTCTAAAGGAGCAAAATCTAATCACTGATGAACTTTTTTTTTCTCTTCCTAGAACAAGTACAATTACAAATATATGACACTGTAAAGTTCAGTAAGTACCAAAGCAGCATTTACTATAAAAAATTTATGAGATAGTCTCATACACATCAATAACGTATAATACTTTTACCTTTATTATTTTTAACTCAGTTAGAGATGAGTCTTTAAGGAGACTGCAGACTTCCTGAGTGGAGCTGAGTTGTTTTGCATCTTTAAAATTATTCAGTGCATCATAGAGGCTCTGGTGAAGATGAGGCAATTCTATTGCGTGAAGGAGCAGAATTACTCAGAGTTGAAGTTGGCACTATTTCTAAATGGCAAACGTGTTTAGAGTAGAATATAAAATTCATGTAAGAAAGGAAGGTAAGATACTCCCTCTTTACAGAATTATCTGCAAAACTGTATAACTTAGCCATTGTTTGTACCATTGGATCTTGTAACCTAAATATAAAATTCTGCTCTGTCTCCTCTCCTCTCTGCCCTGGCGGTCCAGGCAATAGGACCAAGTCAAGCATCACCAAAGGGTGAGCTTTAACCACTTTTCCTCCCTCCCCTCCACTCACTTGGTAAAGAGTTCAAATACTTTCCCTCCCCTGCCATCAAATGGGGTTTCCCAGGTGGCACCGTGGTAAATAATCCACCTGCCAATGCAGGGGACACAGGAGACATGGGTCCAATCCCTGTGTCTGGAAGATCCCCTGGAGTAGGAAGTAGCAACCCACTCCAGTATTCTTGCTGGAAAACTCCATGGACAGAGAAGCCTGGCGGCCTACAGTCCACAGGGTTGCAAAGAGTTGGACACAATACTCACGCCATCTAACAAGGGTCCTATGCCTGATTCCTTGTCGTGATGTATGAAGTAAAAGGAGGAAGGTGAGAAGAGGTAGGAAAAAGAAAATAAGATAACCAGAAAAATCTAAGTAATACAGAAGGCTATGAAGTTGGAGAGGGACAAGATAGGTCCAGGAGCTAAGCTTTGGTGGTAAGATGGTGGTAATATTTGGTGGTAATGTTTCACATTGGAGTACAGTTGATTTACAACGTTTGTTAGGATTACAGAAAAGGAATTCAGTTATGCACATACACATATATATTCTCTTCTGAATCCTTTTTTCATTTAGCTTATTACAAAATAATGAGTAGATTTCCCTGTGCTACACAGAAGGTCCTTGTTGATTGTGTTATATATAGGAGTGCGTGGATGTTAATCCCAAACTCTTAATTTTACTCATGTGTGAACCAGGCACACTTTTTTACTTGGACAATGCTGTGTTCTCCAAGAATATTGGTATAAATATTGTCATCTATTTAATATCTACAAAACATATATTGTATAACATAAAATAAAACAACAAATACCAATTGTTGTCAGTTAGTAGCTAAGCCATATCTGACTCTTTGCGACTCTGTGGAATACACAGTCCAGGCCTCTACTATCTTCTGGAGTTTGCTCAAATTCATGTCCATTGTGTCGGTGATGCTATCTAACCATCTCATCCTCTGCTGCCCCCTTCTCCCTTTGCCTTTAATCTTTCCCAGTATCAGGGTCTTTTCCAGTGAGTCAGTGTTTTGCATTAGGTGGTCCAAGTATTATAGTTTCAGCTTCAGCATCAGTCCTTCCAATGAATAGTCAGGGTTGATTTCCCAAGTGTTGACTACTTTGATCTCCTTGCTATCTAAGGGACTCTCAGGAGTCTTCTCCAACACCATTATTCAAAAACATCAATTCTTTAGCACTCAGCCTTCATTATAGTCCAACTCTCACATCTGTACATGACCACTGGAAAAAACCATAGCTTTGACTAGACAGATCTTTGTTGGTAAAGTGATGTCTCTGCTTTTTAATGTGCTAACTTTATCATAGCTTTTCTGCTAAGGAGAAAGTGTCCTTTAATTTCATGGCTGCAGTCACCATCTGCAGTAATTTTGGAGCCCAAGAAAATAAAATCTGTCACTGCTTCCATTTTTTTCCCCTTATTTGCCATGAAGTGATAGGACCAGATGCTATGGTCTTAGTTTTTTGAATGCTGAATTTCAAGCCAGCTTTTTCACTCTCCTCTTTGACCCTTATCAATAATAAAAAGTCTTGATCATTGTTGCAAGAGAAAATAACATTCTTTTTTTTTCTTCCTTTTAATGTGGCTGTGCCAGGTCTTAGTTGCAGCACATGGCATCTAGTTCCCTGACCAGGGGTTGAACCCAGACCCTTTGTATTAGAAGCATGAAATCTTAACTACTGGATCACCAGGGAAGTCTTAAGACAAGTCTTTCTTAATGAGATATCATTCTTTCTTTTTCCTCAGGTCAATTTACTGCATCCTCCAATATTCATAATATACAACTTAAAAACTCTTCTTAGAAGACATTCTCAACAACCAGCTTGATTTCCACATTTGTTTTCCACCATAGTTATCTCTGTGTATATCTATCTATCTATAGTTACTCTTACCAATGTTTATATAATTTATATTGATTTATGTATTTCTCTCCCTGACTAAATTCTTTCTCTATGAAGACTTCACATAAAAGGGACATTTAATAATTGGTTGTTTAATTGAACTGAAATCTCTTCTCCTTGCCCTTTATTCTAGTTTACATTCAATTTGAGTTCAATCCACTTTGAATCATGATTCTTATTCTCCACCAATTCTAAGATTTTACTGTTAGTGTTTTTAATGATAAAGGCAAACATTTGCTTTATGCTGGTCTATAGGGCAGGTCTCTATGTGTTGAAATGCATACATTATCTCTTTAAACACTTTCTAACATCCAATGAAAGGGACAGTTTCTGTAGAAGAAGCAGCAGACAGAGATGGAAAGGATGAGGAGAATCACCCATTAAGTGCAGGAGATGGGATGGACGCCAAGCTAGCGCTCTAATTTCTCCTGAATAAGTACATCCTCCTTATCCTCTAAATATCTTCTCTCTCCTCCTCTTAGTCATTGCTAAAGTTTTTCTGCATCACAATGTCAAGAGACGAGATCCTAGAAAGATCCTACCCTCAGATTGAATGGTTTTAAGACTATGTGTTTTCATCTGACCCAGTGTCTCCTAAACTTGATTTAGCATCAAAACTGTTTGAGGTTCTTCAAAGAAAAAAAAAATTTTCTTGAACTCATCTGCCCAGAGTCTGTTCTGAATCTGTTCAGTTGAGGACCCAGGAATATGTTGGTCCTAAGAATTCTCAGAAGATGTCAAGATATCAACAATTCTGGGAATCACAGTGGTTTCATTCTCAGACTGCCACTTAGGCTGGTGGGAGAAGAAATCAATGCATCCAAGAGGCCCCCACTTCAATATGGGAAGCCTCACTTTATTTTTATTCAGAGGTGACTCCAGATTTTGTGGATCTGAAATTATTGCAGTTTGGAAGGGAACCTTTTTCAAAAATCTCTAATGTTAGTAAATTTTACTTAAACACATGACTAGAAAATCAATCCTAAAAGAAGTCAACCCTGAAACCTCATTGAATGGACTGATGCTGAAGCTCCAATACTTTGACCATCTCATGCGAAGAGCCATCTCGTTGGAAAAGACCCTAATGCTGGGATAGACTGAAGGCAGGAGGAGAAGGGGACTACAGGATGAGATGGTTGGATGGCATCGCCAACTCGATAGACAAGAGTTTGAGCAAGCTCGGGGAGATGGTGAAGGACAGGGAAGCCTGGCGTGCTGCAGTCCATGGGGTCATGGAGAGTTGGACACAACTGGGCAGTTGAACAAAACAAAATCATATACTGAGATTCTGAATAAAGTTACATTAAGGGTGAAAAGTTTCATAGATTAAAAACAAATAACATTTTGGAGACTCCCAACACAGATGAAATTGCCTACCCTTGATCTTAGCAACTTATCATCAAGGTAATTAATCTATCTGAAATAAAGATTTCAGAGATTTCTTTTCCTTAACACTTGAGATCAGTTTGGCATAAACTGATTCTTATTCTTAGTACAGCTGAGAATATCTTATTCTTAGTATAACCATCATATTTCTGGGTAAATTTATTTTTTATAAAGTCTCTGCTTAATGTACCATTTTAAATTTTGCCAGGAAATATACTTATGGATCTATAACTCTCAATAATATGCTTTGTGGAATAAGTTTTTAGAAATAATATTTGAAGGATCCCTTTTTACCCCACCATCACCCAGGACAGCATTCAGATCTTTATGAAATGAGCAGACTATACCAGGAGGTATTCGCCTACTGTCTCCACTGGCCAGTGAGATATCACTGATGGTAATACTTTTCCTCATACAGCAGAAGGGATGGATACAGGATGTGCCATTCCTTCAACACATTCCACAGATTACTATACAAATGTAAATAACGTGGTGCCAGTCCCTATAACTCAATTTGAGCAGTAACTCCTCTTAAAGGTAACACATTCGTAAATTCAGTAATGAGGAAAAAATGGAACTAGAGCCCTTCCTGACAACTGTAGGTGAAAACACTCTACCCAGCCATGAACAGCTTGTAGACTGGGTCCTCTAACCCTGTCTCATTCACAGACTCTTTCCACAAACCCCATATATCTTAGCCTCAGTAGCACAGAGGAAATCTTGGTCTGCTTGAAGAAGTAAGACAGTTTTAATAAATCACAGTCTTACAATAATAAACACAGGAAATCTCTGGAAAATTGAACATCTAGTTTTATTTTTTTTTCTACCCAATACCCTGTCTTGGCTGCTGCTGCTAAAATGGTCTGACACCATACTCACAAAACTTCTTAAGTCCAGAAGCCTAAAAACTAATTTGGGCTGGTGTATAATTTCCTGTGTTTCCTTATTTAACATCATCTTTGTGTTCTAAGGGCCTCTGTGGCGCCCTCTAAGGAAAGGAATGTACAAGGTTCTCAAGAGTGATCTGAGCAAATAGCTTAATGACCCCACACTCTCACTGTGAATGCCTGTAAGCCATTTTCATCGTAATCTATTAATGTCTACAAATATTCATTTTTAAATTATAAAATAAATGCAACCCACCCAAAGGATGTATGTGTTATAAACTGGGAGACCATGCTCCAGACAGAGAAACCAGAGTCACCTTATTCATTAACATACCCCCCACACTCCTCCCCCGCCTCCCACCCCTGCTACCATTTCCTAAGGCAAATATAACAAATATGCATTAGTGATTCTTTGTTCAGGTCAATGACTTTGGGGACCACCCTCCTGGTCTTCCCATGTCAAAACAAGTCTCAAAGTTCTCAGTATAATTTTCTTCTCATTCAACTGTGTTGTCTCTCATATATCATGCTTTTGCGTTTGTTAATAACACTGTCAACGGTGTTATTTCTCATGCATGGGTGCAGAAATGACTTTTAAAATACTGTGCCTAACTGTATTCATTCTGGATGACTGTAAATGGAGTTGCCCATCTATACTTACACCTCCTCCTGGAAGCCCCTCTGCCCACCCTGGAGAGCTGTGCTGATGAGAAGAGGGGAAGGCCGGGTTGTTTGAGGGATATTATCTTACTGGCAAAAAGAAAGAGTTGTAGCAAAAGGGTTCTTAATGCCCTGGCAAGCAGTGCCATCAGGACAATAGCCTGTAAGATCAAACTGCAATGATCTGGCCTCATATGGCTCTGAAGATCCAGTAAGTAGACGAGAAGACAGACCTTGAAAAGACTGGACAGACAACCTCTTACACACAAACTGCTTAACATATTCTGATTACTAGGTTCTAGTTCATTACAGTTCATTTACAGATATCCACTTGATTTGAGTGATTTTATTTCCATTACCCATTTTAACTTTACCATTGGCTTGTTATACAGATAATGCTATCAACCACACATTATTCAATGTCAGAGTTCAACAAAGAATTCAATGCAGTGTTTAACAGAGACATAATAAAAAGCGGTGAATGGGTGAATAAATGAATAGAAAGAATCCAAGGCATAAAGAAATGAAAATACTTTGCCAAATCATATCAGAAACAAGAGTCAGCTCTCAGACATTCTATTGGAAAATATGTACGTTGTTATTTCTAAACAGATACAGTGATGTCACTGAAAGCTCAAGAAACCTGAAACCTGGAGGATTTGGGAAGAAATAATTCCTTGGGGATTACTAAGAGATATGTTTCTTATTATAATCGGTCTTGACTAAGAACAGTGTTACCATTTCTTGATGGCTCCACATCACAGCAGTACAAGGCCTAGAGTAAATAGTATTCATTTTCTCAAGTTGTTAGCGTGAATTCGCTTCAATATGTTGATATTTAAAGAACGGTTAATTTAGTAGTTTGAAAAGCAAACAGGAATGCAAGAGCCTAGAACAATTAAAGCTGCATAACTATAACCTATGAACTTTCGCCATTATAAATTTGAAGCTGTCCAAGATGTTTATCAAATGAACAGCATTCTTCAAAAGATGTCCATATACTGACAATGAACACACAGTCAAAATTCGTAGAAATTACAAAACATTCTATTATTCTAAAAATATAATTCCAATTAGTCTTCAATTTGATAAACGGGATATTCAAGATAAATGAATTTGGATAAAATTTTTAAGCATATAAAAGTAAATGCTTTACATTTACTCTAGGTGAAAATCTACACATTTATATTCCTTTTTACTTCATCAAATGTGGAAGAAGTGAAATGTTAACATATGTATGTCTCATTAATGTGTAAGTTTGAAATATAAAACTTCCTTACTGCTTAATATGATTTTGGGAAGGCAATGCTACTTTTAGCATGCAGATTTATCTACTTTCCTATGTTTACTACACATTATTCCTATAGAACTTTTCAGCAATTTAACCAGGCAATATTAGATCCGTGTGCATGCCATGTGTGTGTTTGCGCATATCTAAAAATTAGGAAAAAATACTTTATTTTTATTTTAAAAATTTAACTGGAATTATAACTCTTTATAAACATATCAATAAAATATGTCTTTAAAAACCATAATCAATTTTAAAATAGTTACTATGTTTCATTTTCAGAGTTCAATGTACAAGGATCATGAATTCTTAAAAACAAGTGCTGCTGCTTGGCAGCCTTAAAACTGATGATTGAAACAGTCTGCATTTAATCTTAACACTTTAAACCTGGTTTTCACTAATGGCCATGACTCCTCCCAAGAGAGCGGTAACGGTGACACACAGGAAGTGCTTGAGTTCCTTGGAGCCTGGGCCACAGGACAAACTGCTTCTCTTAGATGTAAGGGCTTAGCCAGGAGTCACACCAATGGAGTTAGTTTACACTAAAATAAGATTGACAGACTAATCAAAATAACGAAGAAAATACCATTAAAAAGTTAGAATGCAGTCTTTATGTGCCAAACTGTATCTCTATTCAGCTTTTATGTAATTTTATTATATGCTAGACCTTTCAAGCTGTCAATGCATGCTGATAATTCTATGAGGCCCAATTTTAATGTAATGTTACTCACATACAAAAATAGAGCTTTCATATAATCAAAATGCCCTTGAAAGTTTTTTTCTTTCATGGATTAACTTAGAGAAAGTTTGATAGATTCAAATAAATAAAAAGTGAGATAAAGCATTTGAACATTTTGGGTCATTTTTTATAAATCTAAGAACCAAAAAAAAGACAAATCGTTAGTCAAAATGTAATTGATAAGATCAAGGCATTAGAAAAGCAGTGTATGCTGAGCATAGTAAATCTCTGAGCAGAATCATAGCTTTTGTCCTCAAGGGTAAAAAGTAAAAAAAAAAAAATTATTGAATTGTACCTTCAGTGTGAAAAAAAATAGAAAAGCTAACTAGTAGAATTGCAGCGTTATTGCTTTTCATTGTAAGCTTTGCTTTTTGCTTTGCACACAGAAGTGGAATTACATCTTAGGTAGAGAATAAGTTACTGGTGAATGCCCAGTAATATGTACAAGGCTAACAACTCGCTTTTCCCCCAGTTTTTTTGCAAAGTAAAAAAGAAAAAATATTAGTGCCCACAATCCTAATAAAAATTTGTTTCATATTTCTGTTTTTATACTGACAGAGACAAAAGTGTTTAAAAAAATTTGTGACTACGCTTTAGGCAATCTGCATACCCTCTGTGATAACAGTGGCAAATGAGGTCACTGTAGGATGAAACAACTTTAAAATACTGCATTTCAGGTCAATCACTCCAGTACCAACCTGAATCCCATGTGAGGCAGCACAATTGTCTATTCGGAGTGAGCAGGAGTCAGGCAAATACTAGCAGCCCTGAGAGTGCTAAAAGATATATCTTTTGGAATTTGGAGGTTTCAGAATGCCTAGGCTGCTTTTCTCTCAACTCTGTTCTTTCATTATTCATAAGGAAAAGCACATAAGTAACTAGATTAATTATCAGATCACTTTTAAAGACATAAGTGTCACAGATTAGAAAAGTGCTCCCATGATATCCCCCTATACTGTGTTCCTCTGCAACACCCCACCCCAGTCAAGAGGTGGCATGGATCCCTCCCTTTGAAATTGAGTGTGTTTGTAGCTACATCAGCTCATACAGTATGGAAAAGTAATGCTAGAAAATTTATAAGGCTTGGCTATAAAGGGCATACCATTTGTGCTTGCCTCTTGGAACCTCTGCAGCTCTAAATCACCATGTGATGGATGTAAGGCTGCCACGCTGGGAGGAAATCCAAACTAGCCTATGTGGGTGAAAGGGCTCCTGTGACCCCAGGAAATGGGAACTGCGGTCTTATAAATTTCATCCTCTCTGGGCCCAAGGCAGAGGTCAGCTCCTCTGGGAAACCGTGGATGAGACTCACAGAGGATGAAATTACCCTGCCAGGACACCGTGCCTTATAAACAGAGGAATTTGGAAGCTCTCCCCAAAAGCTCTTCACACAAGCCCTGCCCCTTCCCCTCTCTCCCTGGATCTCTCTCTCTCTCTCTCACACACACACACACACACACAACTTCTCTGCTCAATTACCCCCTTCCCTGCCTCTTCCCCACACAACCATCCCCCTCAGAGAAAGCGGAGCAAGGAAAAGCAGCCAGGGGGCGCTCCGGAGCAGAAGCTACAACCGCATCTCATCCGAGTGTATCTAAATCTTAAAACTTCAACCCAAGAAGTTTTAAGATTTAGATCTGTGGATGAGGGTAAGGGTGGGATGATATGGGAGAATGGCATTGAAACATGTTAATTATCATATGTCTAATCAATCGCCAGCCCAGGAGTGATGCTCGGGGCTGGTGCATCGAGATTTCCCGGGGGGAGGGAGGAGGGAGGGAGGAGGGCGGGGGGTTCTGGAGGGGGAACATATGTAAACCCATGGTGATATCATGGCATTGTATGGTAAAAACAATAAAAAAAAAAAGAAAGAAAGAAAAGTTGCTACCAATATAAAAAAATTGAAAAAAAAAAAAAAAAAAACCTTCAACCCAGTAAATGTGTTTCCATTCCTAACAAAGAATTAATTGTCTCACACACTAAAAGGAGAACAGGGAAAAGTTTACACATTCCTTCTTGCTTACACTGTGTTTGGGCCATATTTTTAAGTGTTAGACTGATTTGTAAATAATTGTTACAGCCTTTTATGTGTATTTCTTTCTACTTTTATAGAGAAAAGCTATTTCTGCCCCTTACTGACCTACCTATTCCAACAGTTAAAAATTAATTAAACAGGGAACAAATATTTATAACTGAGACTTTGCATGTGACAGATATAAACATACAGTGTCTTGTACCTTTCAGGCATTCTTATTTTTAAATAAATGGTTTTAACTCATGTGAATGAACATGTTTAAAACCAAATGGCTACATTAAAGATAATGGAAAACTCAAGTTCACTTTCAAAAATCATTGCATTTATAATGACTTAAATAGCTCATTACTGAGAGTTCCATTCCAAAGTTTCAGTAAACCCATAGAGTTTTATAAACACATTTTTTTTTTCTACTGTTACCGCTGTTCACTCTATTGAAGTAAGGAGGTATGTGGACTCATTTCAAATATCCTTAGATTATATGTCACTCTAAGGAAACCCTTTTTCCAGATAAGTTGTAAAGAACATGTATTTTTTAATGGCAGGTATTTTATCATCTCTGGCCATTTAGATTATAGGTGTGGGATCCTGTTTTATATGGCAGCCTGCTACCGTGGAACTTTTCTTTCAGCTGCTTTAGTTAGAAAAGCTGCTGCCAAACAAAACAGTAGGAGGGAAGCTGTAAAAACGCTTTAAAATGCTAAAAAAAGAAATAAGCGAGCAAGCAGCAATCTAAACATAAACCAGAGGACTCTTCCCATGACCCACGTTTAAGGGAAAGAAATGGAAGAAGATGCAGAGAATTAACAGTCAACCAATTTCCAGCCACACTCAAGATCTTTAGAAGAATTAAATTATTCAGACAATTACATGTAAGCTGGTACACTGAAATCATCCTGACACAAGCCTCAGACATTCTTTTGAGGTAGACAAGCCTGGTGTCATGATATTTTCTCAAAAAAATGAGAAGTTATAGAATCTGGGAAAACTTATATATATATATATATATATATATATATATATGTAGACGTATAACTGAATCCCTGTACTATACACCTGAAACCAACACAACACTGTAAATCAACTATACTTCAATAAAAATAGATTGCTTTCAAAAAATGAGAGGTTATAATATAAAACTTCAAATCATCATTATAGGTTATTTCTCTTGATTTAAGGCCTTTTTCATTTAACATCAGAACAATGAAATCTACAGAGTTACATGATGAGATAACCTCCAACAACAATAACAGAAATGGCAATGCAGGGGACATAAGAGACATGGGTTCGGTCCCTGGGTCAGGAAGATTCCCTGGAGGGAGGGCACAGCAAACCACTCCAGTATTCTCGCCTGAAGAATCCCATGGACAGAGGAGACTGGCGGGCTAAGGTCCATGGGGTCATGAAGAGTTGGACACAATTAAAGCGACTTAGCGTGCACACACACACACACACAAAGTCTGCATCACGCAAACTTAGTAAAATCTAGAATCCAAACGTGACTATGGGAAATCAATTGCCAAAATGGTATGGTCTCAGTCCTACCCTTTGAAAACTCTTGATGTGTAGTGATAAGTAACCAGTATAACTTTGAAAGTTCAATCTGATATGATCTTTGATCCAGGCACACTGTTCTTTTACAATTAGAGCAGTGATTTATTTAATAAAAACTCCCTTTTCTTTGATTTGGAATGTATGTAACCAGATGAGTATTAAAAGTGAAATATATAGCATATTCTTTAATATTTGAAGGATGAGTATCTTTTTCAGACTGGGGTCCAATCCAATATTTAAACTAAACCCATTACTTCACTACTTAAGAAAAAGGCTGTTTATCCCAGAGAAAGCAACTGGCTTATAAGGAGCCCCAGATAAGTCAGTCAGTCGTCTGTTAGTCAGACATTCGCTCAGATACCACTGGTGAGCAGGGTGGGAGCCAGGTGCCCCGGGCTCCAGGCAGCCACAGACAGGGACCACTCACAGGCTTTACGCACAAACCCTCCTGCGCTGGAGGCATCATTGCTGGGACTGCCAGGGTTCAAAGAGACTCAGTCACTTATTCCAGCTCCAGGCGGAGTACACACTGGCCACAGTGCAGAGGAGCCTCTGCCTCTTCACAGCTGTCCTCACAGGCTGTGTGGGGAATTCTGTCCTTTATCCAGTAATACTTTGAGCCAATGCTGAGTTCATTACCTCTCAACAGTTGAAGTCCTGAATCCACCTCAGAACCAAGCCCAGGATGAATCATATCATTTTATGGTCTTATCACAGGCATCTACTTCCTGTGAGGCCAGAAGGCATTTCCCCATTACCGCTCACAGAGGGGTGGCCTTTCCTCTGTTTCGCTCCTTTGTTCTTGTAAGTAGCTGAGTAAAAAGAAGAGCCCATGCAAGGGGCTCGCCCTGAGTGTGTCCCAGATTAGGCTCAAGAATAACCCACCACAAAATTTCCAGTATAGTGGAATAAGATAATATCCTGAACATCAGTCAAGAGACAGATGTTCAAGATGTTCAGAAAATAATACTCCCTTGAAGAGATACTGATGTTGTAGTTGGAGGTTATCTTATCATGTCAGGCCTCCCTGATTGTTCAGTTGGTATAGAATCCGCTTGCAGTACAGGAGACCCTGGTTCAGTCCCTGGGTTGGGAAGATTCCCCTGGAGGAGGGAAAGGCTATCCCCCCCAGTATTCTGGCCTGGAGAATTCCATGGACTGTATAGTCCATGTGGTCACAAAGAGTCAGACGTGACTGAGCACCTTTCACTTTCACTTATGTAACTCTGAAGATTTCATTGTTCTGATGCTAATGAAAAACATAAAATCTCAACCATCATCTTGGTGGGTCATCATCAATGTTACCTGCCCTCCTTCCTAAACCTCACTCTAAAATTATACCAGCCTATCTAGTTTCTCTCCAACAATAATCAAATACATGAAAAGAGCACTAACTAAGCAAAATACATAGGCAATGTCATGGAGACTTAAAAGATGATAAAAAGTCTCACATGATAGTAAGTTAAATAATGATAACTCACAGTTTGCAAAATGACAATGTCAAGGAAATAAGTCTAGTCTCATTAAACTGTTTGTGTCTTCCTAAAGAAATTATCTGTAGCTTTTGTAACACAAGATCAAATACACGAACAAAATTTAAGTCACTTGTCCATATCAAAGAATGGAGTCACGTGTTGTTATAATTTCAGGCTAATGGGTTCATTATTCATTTCATGATATTTATTGAGCACCTACTTACTAGACAACAAGCAAAGGGGATATAGTGACCGACAACAGAGACACAGTCATGAATTCTTTAGCCCTTGTAGTCTGGGAAGCAGAATCTCAGACAGCATTTATAAAAAATATATATATGATTATAAATGGTGGCATTTGGGATGAAGAGAAGCCACAGTTTATTTTAAAGGATACATAAAGTAACCCTGATATTTGAATACTGAAGCTGTGAAAACTGATGGATAGTACAATTTATCCTTTTGTGGTCTCTGTTGTTTCCAACACCTTAAAAAGTACTTAAAAGCTTTTAATGTTTTAAGATTTATACACCATCTTGTTATAACTGAAAAGTAATGCAGAAACTGAGATGTATATAAGAAAGCATAATTGAAGCGTGATTAGATACAGAGGCAGAACATGAGCAGGAACAAGAAGCAGTTTGGATTGGTGGAAGCTTCTGCAAAAGGAAGTAGGGCTACGTAGAGAGACCTTGAACCCCAGGCCAGGTTCCCAAACTTTTTCAGCAAGGAGAAGAGAGCTTATAAACAACCGAGGATGTGAGTTTGAAGAGGCTGGCATTTCTGGAGGTTATCTTGGAAACAATGGGCAAAATGCAATAAAGGGAGAGACAGGGCTTCAAGTATCATTTAAGAGAAAATAACAATAATTAATCCAGCAGGGAATGGATTACTAACTATTATTAGGTGTGGACTACTAATATTAGTCCATAAGGATATGAATTACTAACTCATCCATGGAGTTGAAAAATAAGAGATAGGTATAGGCTACATAAAAGCGGAGACATTACTTTGCCATTAGTATGTATGTAGTATGTATGTATGTATAGAGATACTACTACATAAAAGCAGAGACATTACTTTGCCAACAAAGGTCCATCTAGTCAAAGCTATGGCTTTTCCAGTAGTCATGTATGGATGTCAGAGTTGGACTATAAAGAAAGTTGAGCGCCAAAGAATTGATGCTTTTGAACTATGGTGTCAGAGAAGACTCTTGAGAGTCCCTTGGACTGCAAGGAGATCCAGCCAGTCCATCCTAAAGGAAATTAGTCCTGAATATTCATTGGAAGAACTGATGCTGAAGTTGAAACTCCAATACTTTGGCCATCTAATGCGAAGAACTGACTCACTGGAAAAAATCCTGATGCTAGAAAAGATTGAAGGTGGGAGAAGAAGAGGATGACAGAGGATGAGATGGTTGGATGGCATCACAGAATGGGCATGAATTTGAGCAAACTCTGGGAGTTGGTGATGGACAGGGAGGCGTGGCATGATGCAGTCCATGGAGTCACAAAGAGTCAGACACGACTGAGCGACTGAACTGAACTGATAGGCCATATTGGGGAGGAAGAATTTTGGGTTAGTAACTGAATAGATATAAAAGACTCTTGAGAATTCAAATTCAAGATTCCCAAAGGAACAATAGGCTGTGAGCACAAAGTAGGATCAACAGTAAGTATGGTTTTGAATCCTCTGAGTTTCAAGTGCTAAGAGAATGTCCAGCTGAAGCTCATCAGAAAGGACAGAACTGCAAACACAGACTTGTCATCCTTCTCAGAAGTAACTGTTGATACTGGAAGGGTCAGAAAAGAGGAGAGCAGAGGCAAGGGAAATTACTAAAGAAGCTCGAGGGACCTTGGCGGCAGGGAAATGTTGTTAGGAAGTCAAAATGAGCTAAGGGGTGGCAAGTGAAGGAGGACTGAAGAGGAAACCAAGGGAACAGGATGAAAAAGTAATCAGCGAAGTTAAGCTCTGGGGAGAGACTAGGGGACCCAAGAAGTAAGAACAGGGTTCAAGGAATCCGAGGATCCAGGGAATGAGAACTGGACTGGGAAGGGAGAGGGGTTCACTGTTTGCCAATTATTAATCACATTTCAAACATCAGAGCCAAGTCTCAGAAGTAATGGCTGCTTCCATATGCCAGCCAGCCCTGATAAGACTATATCCTCGTCAAGAGAAGATTCCAGATGACTCCCTTTTGTCTTTGATGAATCTATGTATTTTCATCAATTATATGAAAATATATAAAGTAGCAAATATAATTATTAAAAAAGAGTGCATATCTATTATACATTTCTCACTGCTTAAAATGGGATTGTATGGGGAAGGTGTCAGGCCACGGTTAACCTCACTTCCTTTTAACAGACAAAAATGGTAAATCAGCTGGAGATATCCAGATCACTCATAAAGTCAGTAAAATGGTAGGTTCTGGGAGGTTATCTTAGAAGCAATGGGTGAAATGCATAAGGAAGGGAGAGACAGTGCTTATAAATATCATTTGGGAGACTATCACAATAATTAATTCATAAGGCTGTGCATTACTAACTCATCCATAGAGTTGAAAAAAAGAGACAACCATATACTACATTGAAGAGGAAGAATTTTGTATCAGTAACTGACTCACTAGATATAAAAGACTTTTGAGAATTCAGATCCAAGATTCCCAAGGGAACAGTGGACTATGAACATAAAGCAGGATCAATAATAAGTCTGCTTCTGCAAATGGAAGTAAACGGAAAGCAGGACCCTAAACTGCTATTGAGAATCTTATCCCCTACTCATTATATCGGACCATAGACACTTGGACATTTAGGATGAAGTTCCAAACAGCTTTTAAACAATTAAGTCCAAATAACTTTTTAGGACTTAATAGGTATATTTAATTGAAGATGTTTTTTATTTAACCATATCTAAGTGTATGGACTAATATTTTATAAGAATACAGAAAAGTGGTAATTATATCAAGTGAATATCACAATGTATAACACGCTGTTTACCAAATCTTTCACCAACGTGAAAAACACTAGTCACTCAGTTGTGTCTAACTCTTTGTGACCTCACAAACTGTAGTCCCCTAGGTGCTTCTGTCCATGGAGTACTCCAGACAAAAATACTGAAGTGTTTAGCCATTCCCTCCTCCAGAAGATCTTCCTGACTCAGGAATCGAACTCAGGTCTCCTGCATTGCAAGAAGGTCCTTTACTGCCTGAGCCATCAGGTGTATGAACTAAAATTTTGTAAGAATATAGCAAGCTCATAATTGTATAAGGTCAATATCACAATGCCTATCACACTGGTCACTAAATCTTGGCAATGCTGGCTTAAGAATCCAGTCAAGGAATTATGGATTTACATACCTGCGGCATCCACCTGGGGGACACAAAGCTTGTCACTTCTATTACAGACAAGCCAGTTTGGGAAAGTTGATTGATAAATTCAATTTTTATATCTGTAGGAACTATAACCTAAGAAAACATTAAAAATTACATGTTATTTGCATAGAGTCTAAGGCACATAATAGAAATTAATTCTTAACTGAAAGTAAATACTATTTAAGATGTATAAATTCAAGTAGTGACTGAGAACAAACATCATCATCTAATATATGAAATCCACATAAGCCTTTAGACTCTGAGTAAATATTTAGATTTAACATTTTAAATAAACATCAAATTACCTTTATTTTTGTGTAAAATAAACATCAAACTACCTTTTCATTCTGCAATCCATCCCTAGGTCCAACTTCTACTATTTTAACATATTCAGGGAATCCAGATAACTGAGCTGATTCCTGAAATGGAAAATACAAGGCAAGAGAAAAAGATAACTGTTATGTCACCAAAGCTGCTTATATGAAAAGTCAAACAATTCCACTTTGTTAAGATTAAGTTCTCACTCTGGAAAGTTAAGAAAGGTAAGAAATCAATACAATGATATAATGCAAAATACAAAGCTTATGCTATTAACAATGTGACATCATTCTTTTTCTTACAATCCAGTAATAGTATAATTGGGCATCCCTGGTGGCTCAGCAGCAAAGAATCTGCCTGGGACGCAGAAGGCAAAGGAAACGTTGGTTCAATCATTGGCTCAAGAAAATCCCTGGAGGAGGGCATGGCAACCCACTCAGGTATTCTTGACTAGAGGGAGAATCCATGGACAGAGGAGCCTGGCGGGCTGCAGTCCATAGGGTTGCAAAGAGTCAGATACAACTGAAGCGACTGAGCGTAGCACAATAGTCTAATTATGATTAAAACCCAAAAGATGAATTTCAAAGATAAAACTGTGAAGAAGGTGACTTAGGAGCTAAAGATCCAATCTGTGGAGTACTTCTGTGTGAGATGATAAACACACAGCATGATTTGAGCATCATTTGAGTTCATTTAAAAAGTTTAGATCTTTGTATTAACAGACTTTCACACTTTCCTTCACTTGTCAAGCGTGAATTCAGATTTCTTGCCTGTGTTGGTGAAGCTATGTTGTTTATTCCTTATCTGTGTCACACAACATGACCAGCACCTAAACATAGCTTCCTGAAGGTCAGACTCCCCCACCCCGCCGGGATGACCCAATCCTGGATATTCCCATCTGTCCCTAAACTAAGGATTATGGACACACTATGTTTAGAAGGACACTAGTTTAAAACAGGAGAAGTAGAAACAGACTTTTCCAACTGCATATTGCAGTTAAAATTAGAAATAGGCTACATCTTTTCAGACGGAACAAACATAACCTCCTGGTATCTCTAAGCGCAGTTAAATACGGGTAATCAATCATCAGAGTCTTCGAGCTAACAGAATTGAACCAGATCAGCATAACCTGTGTTTCTAAGTTGTCTTTTGCTTTTTTTTTTTTTTTTGTCTTGCCTTCCATAAGAGATGATTAATCAGGGCTGACCAAGTTGCATTCTCTGTCCTGGTGACAATCACAAGCACACAGCGCTCAAGTGGCTATTTTGGGTGTGGGACTCAGTTTGTTTCCATAACATGGAAGAACTTGCCCTGCCCACCCTTGGAGGATCCATAGCTGTTGCTTGATTTTATTAGCATTCTCTGCTAACTAACTCAGCAAAAGAACCCAGATGGTTTCTGTCACAAAGTTTACATACGACCCTCTGCAATGTCCACGAAATCAGGCAGCTCAATAAGCAAAAATTAACCAAAAAGGAAACGAATTGTCATTTCTGCATCTCCTGAGCAGGTTGTGATGCATGCAGTTGGGAGGGTGGAGGCTTGAGTGAAGGCTTGTGCACTCTCTCAGCCTTAGGCTCCGTTTTGAATGGTGATCATGGAGTCATGTCTCATTCACAGGGTGGCCATAATTTCAACCAAACAGTACAAGGAGAGGGGTATGGAAATGCAGAGTAAATAAAGAGAAGCTCACTCCTCTCTCTTATTACATCCAGCCCTAAAATTACAAAAAAAAAAAACAAAAAAAACTAGGCAATCTTAAACCATGTGGTCTTATTGTTGTCAGTTTCCTGAAACTCATTTCCAATAGCAATTAGCTTGGAGCATACAGGGATGAAGACTATTTCTTTATTAAACAACATTTAACAAAGAACATGAACATGGTCTTTTTCAAGATGACAGCAGTATGCTGAGTATAATTAAAGGGACCTTCCCCTTGCATCACTGTTGTAAGTGGCAGAGGTAACAAGCAATCTTAAGAAATTAAAGTACTCACACCAAGTCCACCGACACCTCAAAACTCTTTACTGGACACTCCATTGTTAGTTACAGTGAGGAAACCCAGATCCACCCACCAGAACACCACACAAGCTTTCCCATCCAGGAAACTTCTACAAACCACACATCCAACCCCTCCCATAGTGAGGAACCCCCACAATAAAGGGACAACACAGAAAGATAAACAAGATGAAAAGGCAGAGAAATACCCAGCAAGTAAAGGAACAGGATAAATATCCCCTAGACCAAACAAAAGACGAAGAGATAGGATGTCTACCTGACAAAGAACTCCAAATAATGATAGTGAAAATGATTCAAAACCTGGAAAATAAGTTGGAGTTGCAGTTCAATAACCTGCAGGCAAGGATTGAGAAGATGCAGGTAAGCTTTAACAAGGACTTAGAAGAAATGAAAAAGAGTCAAAATACAATAAATAATGCAATAAATGAGATCAAAAACAGCCTGGAGGGAACCAACAGTAGAATAACAGATTTAGAAGACAGGATAAGTGAGGTAGAAGACAGAATGGCAGAAATAAATGAAACAGAAAGGAAAAATGAAAAAAGAATTAAAAGATATGAGGACAATCTTAGAGACCTCTGGGACAATATTAAACGCACCAATATTCGAATCATAGGAGTCCCAGAAGAAGACAAAAAGAAAGACCACCAGAAAATTCTTGAAGAGATAATTGTTGAAAATTTCCCTAAATTGGGAAAGCAAATAGCCACTCAGGTCCAAGAAACACAGAGAGTCCCAAATAGAATGAACCCCAAGCGGAACACCCCAAGACACATATTAATCAAATTAACAAATATCAAATACAAAGACCAAATATTAAAAGCAGCAAGGGAGAAGCAAAAAATAACTCACAAGGGGAATCCCATAAGGATAACAGCTGATCTCTCAATAGAAACGCTTCAGGCCAGAAGGGAATGGCAGAGCATTCTTAAAGTCATGGAAGAAAACAATCTACAACCCCGACTACTGTACCCAGCAAGGATCTCATTCAAATTTGAAGGAGAATTCAAAAGTTTTTCAGACAAGCAGAAACTGAGAGAATTCAGCAACACCAAACCAGCCCTCCAACAAATGCTAAAGGATCTTGCCTAGATAGGAAACACGAATGGGGTAGATAATCTCGAATCCAAAACAATAAAATAAATGGCAATGAGATCATACTTATCAATAATTACCTTAAATGTAAATGGGCTGAATGCCCCAACCAAAAGACAAAGATTGGCCGACGGGATACAGAAACAAGACCCCTATATATGTTGTCTACAAGAGACCCACCTCAAACCTAGGGACACATATAGACTGAAAGTTAAAGGCTGGAAAAAGATATTCCATGCGAATAAAGACCAAAAGAAAGCAGGAGTGGCAATACTCATATCAGATAAAGTAGACTTTAAAATAAAGGCAGTGAAAAGAGATAAAGATGGACATTACATAATGATCAAAGGATCAATCCAAGAAGAAGAAATAACAATTATAAATATTTATGCACCCAACATAGGAGCACCACAGTATGTAAGGCAAATGCTAACAAGTATGAAAGGGGAAATTAACAACAACACAATAATAGTGGGAGACTTTAATACACCACTCACACCAATGGATA